>CAJZCY010000003.1:15812500-16195000 GCA_914969975.1 Anopheles atroparvus | reverse complement strand
TCGCCCGGAAACCGCACCTCCGAGACTTCGCGGAACTGGTGCAGTTCGGGGTTCTCCTCTACCTCCTCGCTCTCCTTGTCCTCCCGGTCGGGGTTCTCGGCCGAGTCGGGCAACGGTGGCACGTAGCTCCCGTCCTCGTCGTACTGCCCTGTAAGTAGGTTGTCCCGAAACCCACAGGAGGGAGAGAAAAAGAAGAGAAGAAATGCTCACGTACTTTGGTTTGCTAAACGGTGGATTCTAGGGGGTGAGAAGCCCTAGAAGAGGTGCCATGCGATGTGTGCATGGGTGCATGGGTGTGCTGGAGGACCTCCGTTCTTTCACGCGAGTCGTGCGTACTTACTTGCGCTAACCAGGAAGCGAGCTTTTCAGTGCTTTGCCTTCAGCAGCAGGTAAGCAGACTCCAACGGCGTGGCCTCAAACACTCCAACATGCACCAACAAACACACGGTACACGTGCACGAAGGTTTTCATTAGAAAAACTGGTGCGAAAAGGCTCTAGCATTCTAGCAAGCAGTAGGCAAGCAGTCTGAGGTGAAATGGGCGCGAATGGCGGACGAAATGATTTTCTTGCAAGCGAAAGCGGAAGCGAAGCCATAATGCCAATCAAGTGGAAACCGCAGGAAGTACGCCACGCCACCGGCCCTCCTTTCGCATGAACACACACACACACACGCACACTTACAAACGAATCGGGTGCAGCAACTATGTATCTACTAAAGCATCGACTACTTATACACACGCACACAAATGGGTTCAGGCGCGCCCACAGGATGTAGCTGGGGGTGTGGTTGGGACTTAGTTTCGGAGGGCGAGTTCTCGTGAAAACTCAGCGCTCACACACGAAGTGCATCTCAATGAGGCTAAAATCGACTCGTTAGGTGGGTGCACATACATACAATGCACACATACCGCCACTGTGTGTATGTGCATCCAGTTTATTCTCGCCGGCGTAAGGATGTTAAAATAACGGTTCGTCAGCCCATCGATCCAGAGCTTTGCGTGGTAGATTTTGCTCCAGTGGAACTCCACTTTTCTTTTTCTTTTGAGTATGGGGGTGAATAGAACCGAGTGAGGGAAGACTTTTAGGGGTGCAATGATGTCTGCAGTTGACGGGTAGCGTGTGTGTGAGAAAGAGTTTGAAGAAGCAAACGCAAAAGCAAAACGATGGGAAAATACTAGGCACCGTGTGTGCGCGCCGCGGATGCACTGGAGCACGCGATTGTGTGTGTGTATGTAGATCGCGAAACTAAATTTGCTTATAGCTAAGGCAACTTCTGCACTGTCTAGCTGCACCAGTGGTGGGCGAGATGTGCTAGAGGACTGTGAAAGTTCAACTTTATTTCATTGTGATAACCAATTTTGAGATAATTTTAGATGCTGGGATGCACTTGCTGTCGGGGTTGAATTTGGTGGCACAGGATGGCACGTTGAAAGGGGTATTCTGTTGCATCGTACTATTTTGTGTGTGTGCTTGTGTGTTTGTGTAGCATCCCTTGCCGTGCTGATACGATCACTACGCCACTCGGTGGAGGCACGTAGCGAGTTGCGAAATTGGCGCTAATAAAGTGCACAAAGCGGGCGATGGAACAAGGATGCGCTGAGGCAAGCGGGTTGTGGTGGTACAGGTGCTGATGCAGATACTGGGATATGCAGGGTAGCGGTACAGGGGAGATACGTGTGTCACACGTACAGGGTGGCCAGAATGGTTGATGCTTTTTGAGTTTTTTTTTCCCGATTGCGCGACTAAGCTCCTTATTTTGAGTTAAATTGTTACCAAGTCCTGATGTTCCAATTGGATTGTCATAAATCGTATTTCTACGTCCTTCTTTTTTTTAACTTGCTGATTAAAAATGCCTTTGAAAACTCTTTTTATTAAAAAATCATTATTTGAGAAACCTATGCAAATTGTTGGAAACAGTAGAAAAGCTACGGTTCCAGTTTCTACATGTTTCGTCGTTTACATCCGTTTTTTTGGTTTTATTCAATTTGTAAAAAGTATTTATAAAATTATAATACATTTTACATCAACACATATTGCAACAAATGCAATTTTGTAAGCTTTAGGAACAGAGCACGATCTGCTCCGTCCGTGGGCTTTGCTTGTACGTGTAGGCAGATTGATATCGCGGCACATATATTTAATAACCCATAGCTTGTGGGAGGTCCTTTTTTTAAAAGCTGCGGTTGCCACCCTGTAACATGTGAGACACTTTTTTTTTTCTCTGCCCCCAGTGCTCTTAATCGCACCCCAGTTTTTCTTTTTTTGGTTTTAGAAAACTCAAACTTTGCGCGCTTTTTCCAGGCATGGTGTTTCGATCGTGCCCCTGGCAGTTCGTGCCGAACCGGGGTGTGCACTACACAGCGGGAATGCGGCGTGCAGCGGGGTGGTGACTGTGACGCTGACAGTTTTTTGCTGTTGTTTTACTTTGATTGGTAGAGCTCACCTTTGTTGGCATTGCGACTTATACTCTTGCTGCCACTGTCACTGCCACCCTTGGGGCGGCTGAGCGCGCCGGTCGCTTTTCCGGACTTACGCTTCACCCGGACCACCCGGCGGCCCATGCCCGGCTGGTGCTGGCCGTCCGTGTCGCCGGCTACCGCGTCCTCGGCCACCACGACCGCGTCCGGGCCATCTGGAGCAAATGGTGAAGTGGAGTGGAGTGGAGTGGAACGTTTCGGTTGGTTCGGTTTGGTTTGATACGGTACGGGTGGGTGGGGTTTGGTTTCGTTTTTCCTGCTCGAAATCCCGCCATCTCGTGGATCTCTACCGCGCGTGGGCGTATGCTTTTTTTATCCTAGTTGACTCTATTCGTTTCTAGCACTAGCTTCATTTTTCATCTATCGTTCCTGCCTGCCGAACCTACGGCACTGCTGATCGACGGATCAAACGCGATCTGCCAGAAGCAAGCTGTGTAAATTATTTTATGTTTCGCACTTTGTGCGCTTCAAAGAGCCAGATTTTTTATTTTCGATATCCCTCTAGGGAGGGAAAATTTTGCAAAATTACAAAACGGTTTGTACGAGAGCGATTGAAACATACGAGTTCGTAGCTAATAGAGTCCGTTACGCACGAGAGAAGTTTGTTTGTTTTTTGTTGTATCAAAAGTTTATCATGAATGCCACTGTTGTATGTAAATTTTTTATACAAAAAGCAGCATAGAGGAAAAAATCGGTGTATAAAACAAACAAAATTGTTCGTGGAAATACAAATAGAGGAAAAAATCGGTGTATAAAACAAACAAAATTGTTCGTGGAAATACAAATCCAGATTTGATAGTTGAAGAGTAAACTTTACTGCAATGCAAAAAATACTCACATTGCTGCAATGGAAATGGAAATTTCAATCAAAGTTCAATGACTGTTAACAAAAACAAAGAGATTACCTGCATTGTATCTGATTTGTATGAACATTTATACTGGCATTTTCCTAGATTGTCACGTTAATAGACTATCAAATGTTTAATAACAATCTTTTCTCTTTAGTACAGAACATTAAATAGTTTATCACAGCATAACTTCGCATTTCTGCGGTGTAAGTCTTCGAAGCCGAAAACGGTACTATTCTCTAGCTTAGGTGAACCTTTTCTGCCCCGAACGCATTCAATCCCACGGCACGACACAGAACGGTTGGTGTAGTGAAATACAGTTTCTTGAAGAAGCCAATTTTGTTTACCGAACGCAGCCCCAGTAAGGATACCAAATAATCTGCCAGGTATGAGTAGACGAGAGACGAACATTTGGTGGAGAATGAAAAGGAATTTCTTTCCCTGCCGGAATGTGTGGTAAACTTTAGCCACGCGAACGTGTGCCTTCGAGGATTGATTGACTCCGCGCCTGGGACTGACTATTGACTCGCTATCGGAAAGAAAGTTGGAAGCTATCGTTTTCTTCTCTAAACTAATATTGCTCCTCGTCCACGCGGTGCTGGTTGGTGATGATCCCGGTACGTGCTCGAGAGTCAATGCAACGAATGTCCCGGTTCACTTGAGCACTGCAGGCTGCTGGGGAGAGAGGCGAGACGGCTTGTAACCGACGGGTCACTTACCTTGCTTGTGATGCCGGGCGATGCTCTTGCTGCCCCCGTCGCCACCGCTGCCCGCCTTGGCCCGGCTCAGCGCACCCGTCGTCTTGCCCGACTTGCGTTTCACGCGGCGCCGCACGATGCTCCCGTTGTCGTCCATCTCGACGATGATCTCCTCGCCCTCGATCTCGTTCTTGTCCACGCCCGGCGAGCCCTCACCCTCGCCCTCGGTGCCCTCCAGCTCCGCGTCTCCCTCGCCCGGTGCGCTGTTGAGGAACAGGTTGTCGTACACGCTGTGGTCGCTATCGTTCTCGTTGAAGATGTTGTTGATCACGATGGCCGGGCTGAGCTCCTCCAGGTTCAGCAGCTGGTGTTCGTGCGCCCCGCCCGAGCTCGACGAGCGACGACGGCGGCGGCGTCGGTTCTGCTGCTGCTCACGAGGGCTGTCCGGTCGTCGATGGATTCCGCCCACCGTCGAGGCCGCCCGCTTCGAGCGCGCCGGAAAGGAGGCGGCCGCCAACGACTCGCGCACCTCCGCGTTCTGGATGCCGAGCTCCCACCAGAAGGAGGTGTCACGGGGCGCATGCAGGGCCGCATTCTGGCCACCGGTCTCTGCCGGAGCGTGCAGACCCGACTTGCCCGCCTCGACCAGCTCAAAGTCGGCCGTCGTGAAGTCCTGCGGCAGGTAGATCTGCGTCGTCTCGAACGTCACGAACGGCGGCTCGGTGGTGGCGTAGTGTTTGCGTGACCGGGAAATTTTCAGTTCCGGCGGGGGGCAACCGGTGGATGTCTCTGTTTCCGAGGCAAAGAAAGGAAAAAAATACAGACAAATCAGACATTGACATAAGCTAAACGAACGTTTGATTCGTATGGAGATACCAAGCAGGAAAATCAAGATATTAAACATTGATTGATGATGATGACAAACGATCAACGGTTAAAGCATAGCATAACCATTTACGTTGGAATGACCACAACAAAATTTAATCGCGCAACTGCAACATTCGATATGATAATGAGGTAATTTTGTGCATTAATTCAAAGGGGGGAAAATACTCTGCGGTTTTTAAAACACCCCCCCAGCCCTTCCAATCGTCGAATAAATTTGTAATATCGCCGGGAAACAGCGTCGAACCTGTTGGGGATCGATTGATTATGCAATCTAATCCAATTACACGGGCAACTCGCTGTTAACGCACATTCACGGGCATTTCGATAATGAGAGTTAAAATTTGCATGCAGTTCCGGTTTCGTGCCACAATAAATTTGGATGATGGATGAAACCCCCCGAAGCAGTTCTCATTAAATTTAAACAAAAAAAATTGTCTGCATAAATAAACGTGGAAATTACAAATCGTTTCCGCGGGCTCGCGACGATGCACGTAGCAGTAAGCCTCCCTCAAGCATTTTGCAGTGAAATCATGATTTCAATTACACCGACAACGCAAAGCATGGCCGAGTCCGAGTTTGCGTTCGGATGAAATTGCGAATAAAGTCAATTAAACCGATATTGCTCCCGGATATAGGAAGCCCAAGTGGGGGCGAGAGAGATACGTCATATTTACACGACGCACTGTGCAATTTAGAGCGGGATTACTGAAAATAAAATAGCACCAACTTCAATCGAAATGTAGGTCGCACGGATACGGAACTGCTTTCCCAACCCGCCGGCTACTCCGGTCCGTTTTCGATGGATCGCACAATTAAGCGTGGCCGGGACCGGACCTTTTCCGAATAAATCGTTTGCAAATGTACGATTAAGAACGCCTCCGAATACTGCGGAATGTGCGCCCGGAGTCGGCATGCGTCGGGGTCGAATTACGTCGATTTATTCGCGATACCGATCGTTACTCATTAACCCTCGTCCTGGGATGGACCTGAAGCTGGCCATTAATACAACCAAAGTTTGGCCGTTCCAAAACCGGGACGATTTTCGACAGGGGGAGGTTGTGAAAAACCACTCCCCGCTGCATCGCTAAATTGGGAGTATCAAAGGGCCGGCACCATCTAACGAGGGTTCAGTATGGGTTCGCATCCGATGGGGGGCGTATGTTTTCCACTCGCGAGGCGGCAAATCACAAATTTCAGCTATTTGGGGGCTCCTTGCTTTATCTCCTCTCCTGCCAACTGTTTATCATTCGAGGGCGTTTCGAAACATTCGAGCCCGGTTCGGTTATTATCCACAGGAGAATTCATTGTTTCCGAGCGCGGTCACAGAACAGTCGCGAATGATTAGAGTCAGTCGTGCGTTAAACAGCGCCGGTTAATGGAAAAGTAACGGCAGGGTTTTCCCGATGACGCATATTTCAGTATTTGACAATAGTAGGAATTATTTTGTGTATACTTCTTACAAATTGGCACATAAGGCAAGCCTACATTAGTCGTGTAATTACAGCAATACAATTTTGTGTGCAATAAATGTGCCAAAAAATAAATAAAATATTTGTGATCAGATGATGAACTTTCCTGGCAACCTAACCGATCTAGTTCGCGCCTGATACGCCATCATCGACACCGGCAGCAGCCACAAGTGCATAATGCACCGCTTGCCATTGCCAATTCCGGCTCGACCGAGCCGGTGGGCGCCGAAATAAATAGCTTATTGTTCCACCAAAGTTGTTGCCCTTCACGGCTTCCATCATGACGACAGGCGCGGCTTTCGGTCGGCACATCCTCCTGCTTTGGAAGATCATATTTCATGCGGCATGACAATCGGCATCGCTCGCACTCGTCGTCGTCGTCGTCGTTGTCGCGGTTTTCGATATCCGGTCGAAATAGAATTCGGTACGCCACGGAAAAGCAACCGGAGTGTGAAGTGAGCTATTTTCACGCCAACAGACGCCCCCTTTGAGGTGTCCGCCGTTCGGGTGCGAAAGGAGGGCCTCTTCCCTTTTCCGCTTTCTATATCCGACACGAACAGCCGTCGTTGTGGGTGGAGGTGGATAAATTATCCTTGTCATAAATGGAGCCAAAACAAGTCGTCCATACGGCGCGCCCTCTGCCGGAAACCGATCGAATGCAGATGGTTTGCTGGCTTTCGTGGAGGCGAACATTTGCATTCCCCAATAAAGCGCAAATGATGGCGGTAGGGCAACAGGGAGAGATTGAGCGTTTCACAGCCGCGATGGCTGGGATGAGAAATGATTGGTAATAAAACATCAAAGTCACAGGCGAGCACCAAGTTTGAGGGGAGCGAGCAAGAGATAACTTTTGGGGGATTATGGTACAACAAGGTATCATTTCGCAAATGTAGATTTATGGTTCGCCAGATTAGTGCAAGAGCAAATAATGTATTTTGTACGAATTAAAATTTATGAGATTTACAAATGGTACGAGCAGTAGGCAGAGCAAAAAAAGGTTTCTCTTTTGAGATGGAAATAAACTGGAAATGTTTGCATACAAAAATGCAACCAAAACATTTATGTAATTTTTTGCAATTAGCTTAACTATTCCTCATGTTTTTTTAAATTATTTGTGACTTTTAATTATGATGGATTTCATAATCATCACGATCTATGGTATTGATCTGAAAGAAGAAATATGATTTGCAAAGGACAACAATCCAAAAGTTTGTAGTGGAATTAAATTGCATAAGATTGTGCACTCGCTAATGTGAAACCTAATACTTATCACAAACTTCCAGAGAGTCCAAAATATTGTTGTTAAATTTGTTTTTCTATGCGCCAATGTATTATGACGTTCCGTCACGTAAAATAATCGTTAAGCTTATTCAGGATAACCATCAATTTTCCCACTGGCAGACAGCTGATGCCACTCTCAATCGTGCATGAAACGATTTTCGCAATAGCAGTTTGTGTTTTTTTTTGTCAGTTCAGTGCCCAACAGCAGCACTTGAACACTCTACGAGTCCTTCCACTCAAACGATCCTTCCACCTCCCCGACCATGTGAAAAAAAAAACGTTGCGGTTTGTGAGGAAACCACAGCGCTTCGTGCCGAGTGCCGAAATCCGTCGGCTCATTACGAAGGTGCCGGGTCCCGCTTTTCCTGCCTAGCGTGGCATCACCATCATCTTGCCTGGAAGGAGTGCATCGAAGTGCATTTTTCCGGGCAACAAAACAACGGTCGAAACTAATTGTTCAAAAGCGTCGGCGGCGGGAGGAAAATGGTTGATAGTGGCGAGGTGAACATTTATTTTATATATTCCCAACAAATGGCACCTTGTCTGGTCTGGTCTTCCTTTTCATCCTTCCTCCCACATGCTGTTCCTGCCCACCAGACCTGCTAACCGGTGCTGCCGAAACACGCTGAAGACAAACCTTTGAAAGTTTCGCTTCATACCCCAGGCGGCGCACCGAAATGGAAAGGAGTTTTCCATCGAGCGAACGGAGTTGCCTGCTCGCCAATGGCCGGAGGCAATGGTACTGGTCCACTCCATAAAGCGTTCCGTTGATCGTGTAAGCTCATTAGTCGACTCTGGAATTTAATTGTTCGAAGAAACAATTGTTTTTCCCTGCCCGTGCGAAACGTCTGCTTCCACCGCCGTCCCCCCAATTGCTTTCACCAATCCGACATTGCTCAATGTTGCTCCTTTAATGTTGTTGCCATTGCCGCAGAGCCGTTGGTAAACAGTAATTAAAGCCCGACAACAGCGCTGGAAGCATTCGGGATTTCGGGCACGAATTCCTTCGCTGCGCTGCGGACGGGTGCGGCACTGAAAAGTGAGTTCTTCGTCGTCCTGCCGAAACGGGTGCCGTGAAAAATTCCGTAGTGAATGATGCGAAGGTTTTTTATTTCGGCGGAAAATATGTTGCGTGTTTTTTTTTGTCCTGCTTTGTGTCTTATCTCTTTTCGCAAATGGGTCTGCCTTAATTTTAAAGCAAAAAGCATGCGAGTTGTATAAAATGAAGCTCGTAAGGATTTTTTTTTTAACATTTTACCCGCCTGCATCGTTATCCTAGCGCAGGCTGGGAAAATCCGGACACGTGTTTGAGGCGGAGCGGTGATGATGATAAAGTGAGAAGCGGCATAAATGGAATCCTACCATACAAACGAAATAAACGTCCCCAGCATCACGAACAAACAGTGATGAGTTTGGCGTGCGGAACAATCGTTTCATTTGGTTCACTGAACTTAAAAAAAAGAAACGAAACGAAATGAAAAATTAAAGGCAGGAGAAAAACGTTACGCAGCCTTACTGCTACTGGGAAAACGAAACCAAAGTAACCTGAAGCGGGGGAAGCACCGCGGAAAAATCCCATATGTTATGGGGGCTTTTTTGATTTTCATTTTATTTGCTCACAAATCGACCAGCACCCTTCTCATTCCTCCCCCCCTGTACGGTTGTGGCCCTGGTTTACGAGCAGGGTAGCTGGTAGGGGCGAGGTGTAGGAACTCCATTTGTTTCCGGCCGCTTTTTTTGGCAAAAATAAAACCCTTAAATTGTGGCCATATTTCACGAAACAAATAATTTGATGAAGCAAAAACGAAATACCCCCCCCCCCCCCCCCCCTTCTCGGAGCTTCCCATTGTCTGTCGGACGGAACATACAACTGAACTGAAAACGCCGGGAGCCAGCCATCAGCTGGTGTTCCGTCGGGCCGTTCATCACTCATAAGGCAATGCAAACGAACACACATGCACGCGAAGGGAAGAACACGATAAACGTAAACCCTTTCCGCCACGGCATGATTAATGGGTACAATCCGTAAAATGAAATTTTAGCCTTCCCCAACTGATGGTTAGTCTCGAAATTTAAAAGTGCCCTAGTTCACCCTCCCTTTACTGCGTACTCCGTTTCCTCCGGGTGCTCGTTGGGTGAGAAAAACCGAACCGGGTGATAATAAAATAATAAAGCAAATGGGTGAAACCGTCCATCGGGCGGAACACAGTGGGGGCTGAAAGTTTCACGTCTACGAAGTTGTATCATAAAGTTGTTCACCACGCACCGACAACGAGGAAGAGAAAGGAGCCCGACAACCTACCAGGCAACCCTGAAACGCAAGGGACATGAATGAAGAAAACGCGAAACTCCTTCGACCATAAGGCTTAGTGTGTTGCGTAAAAACGGAAAAGGCAGCGTCTCGATCGGCCCCGCCAACATATGAGCGACCCTTCCGAATTCGCGAATGACGAATTATGGGCTCAAAGGTACGCCCCGGGTTCCTCGTCGGAAGACTGCACCGTGGCATGAGAGTCACGCTTTTCGCCGTCGGCGTTCGCTGCTAACTTTTTGTGGAACGCACAATAAGGCTCCTAGGGAAGTACATGACGCCGATACGGTGGGAAAGGAGAGCAGTAAGGGAGGACACAAAATGAATCTCCTAACATCAATATTCACTTTTCCTTACAGTACACATGCCACATGCGGGCACGAACGTGGAGCGTTTCGCTTTTGCCTGTCTTTATTAAAGAAACTTCGGCAAAAACAAAGTAGCAAGAAGGAGGAGGAAAAAATTACTCATCCAACCAGAGGCTGAAAGCGTGGAAAGTGAAAATTTATTCATCCCTTTTTTCCGGTACGGTACGGGTGGCTGGGAGGGACGTGTGTGAGTGTTTGAGCAATAAATATTCGCACGCAGCGAAGACGCACCCGGTAAGCCCGAGTAAACCCGGTAAAGCTGTGAAGCACCAAATCAACCCGTGCGAGGAATATTGAAATTAAGAAACGAAGGAGAAAAAACGCGCCCAGCTCGAGGAGAAGGAATGAAATCTCGAAAGTGAGATGAGAAATCGTGCAGGCCAATTTTTATCACTTTTTATTATTTTCACAGCGTGTCTGTGGAGGGATTTTTTGTTCGTACTTCCTCCTATCTCCAAACGGGGGAAAACACGGATCAGAAACCTCCCCATCAAGTACGACCGTCATACACACACACACACACCAAATTTTTGCACGATGGTGGCGATAGTGACTACTAGTATGCACCGACGATACGATCTTTCAGGTCTTTTCCGATAAGGATGTTTGTTATTGGTGTGTGAAAGAGTTTTTTTTTTTGACATGCCCCGTTGTGTTGTTGCTTCGCAAGAATTTTCATATCCTCGAATGTTATTGCTTTTCCACGAGAGCACTAAATAACGGAAGCAACAGCGACATCGCCGGAAAGAGAACGCCGAGCAAAAACACACGAAAACATGACAAAGTCAATGTCCTAGGCGGGCTACTCGTTGGATGAGAGGACACACACAAAACAAAAACAACACAGGAAAGAAAATGGCACTCCTCCTTCTCCTCCCCTTTAGGCTGACGTACGCTTGGAGGCGACGCATATAGTTTGTTAGCGAGGCGAGTCACGTTGTGGCGTTTGCGTCCTCACATGCGCTTGGAGCAAGATTTATTGCAGTTGTGATAAGGAAGGAGGAGCAACGAGGAGGAACCAGAAATGACGCACCCGGATGAACGGGGGAGGTTGAAAGCGAGACAAGAATAAAGGAAATGGAAAAGGGACCGCAGAGCGAGCGGAAGGGCGCCCGCCATGGCGTAAGATACGAAGGGACATCCTGGCACGAACCGGGCAAAGCGGATACGCCAACCCGAACACGCACAGCCTCCTTGACAAGCCCGGCCTGCGCCGCTCCAGGGGAAGGGGGGAATAAAATGAAGTGAAAATAAAATACAATAAAATAAAACCAACTTCCGAACGATGAACGTTATTGTTGCCATTTCTCATTGCGGTGCTAGATTAAAGGCGTCATTTGAATAATTTATGTACAATACGGAAGCGCATGCCGCATACGGACCGTGCCTCACCGCTCTCGGAAGCCCCTCTCCGCCTTTTGCCATCGTTACGCAAAAGAGCTCATTCCTTTGGACGCTATTTTCCCAACACTCCGATGCCACTCCCGATGCGTTCGCCAATTTCTAGTGCTGACGCTTCTGACCATACGATGGCGCTGGCGGAGTGTTGCTGCATTGTGGACGCGCTCCCGGATGGTTCGGTGAAATGTGAAGTCGGTGGAATAATCCTTTATTGCGCACACCCGTCCTGCGTGCCTAACATCCTGCCCTTTCATCTGGTTGTCACTGCCGGTGAAGCGTGCGGAAATGCAAAGTGCTTTGAAGTATTGGAAATTCAATTGAAACATTGATTCATTTTCCGACAAATTTGTGTCCACCACCTCGCGCGCTCCTCATCAATTCACCATTGATTGTTCCACAGAGCTTGGGGTTTATTTTTTTTATTTGCTTTCCTTCTCTTTCAGCCTCCAAGAGAACCCTTCGCAAAGTGGCACTGGCTAGTGTTTGCCCCTGCACGGCGGACAAGTACTCGTTTGTTCGTCCACGTTTTCCTTTCAACTCTTTCACTCAGTTCGGCGCAGCGGGGAATCGCGAAACGGGATCCGTTAGCCTTTCAACAACAGACCTTCGCTTTTTGTGCAAAGGGCAGAGGCTTTCCCGGTCGAAAGAGGCCCACTTGAAGCGCTCCGGCGCTCGTAATCAAAGCTAATGAGCAACTGATTGATTAACCGAATTTACCCTCCATTCCGGGAAATTGCAAGCCCCGGCTCGCGAAGGGCACGCGGATCGCAAACGAGCGGATGAAGGATGAAATTCACCGACAAGTAGACGACCCGCGCTGCCACCTTTTTCCCGATGGCTTGCGCCCGTCCCATTCCCCAACGTCTCCGGCCGGTATAACTTTGTTGAGATAATTCCGATCGGAAATGTAAACCAAACACACACGCTCCTACGTTGGTTTATCGGCAATCCCTTTTCCGCTTCCTGGCGAGCGCAACTAGCGAGCACGATGCGGAGGAACTACGGTGGCCAAAGTCAAGTGGTTTGCTGCCACGTGCGCACGAACCATCGAAACTCCCGAGTCGATGGAGGCGCCCGGTGCGCGGTAAAACTCCGAACCGAAGCAATCAACCTGAAGCCCGAAACCACAGCGTCTCTTCTCCACCCTGCTCGTGACGAAGGGACCTGCAGGTTAACCTCGTCGGCGGAAAATCAAATGAACCGGCAAGTAGCAAATTGATTTGCCATGCTTCGCTCGCGCACACAAACATCCTTCGTCGAAGCCGAAGCCAGGGTGCAAGGGTGGCTGTCGTGACGGGCGCCCTTCGCTACTAACCGGAATTTCGGACACACTTCGGCGCTGGGGAAAAACAAATTTGCACAAACATACACACGGTCGAGCCTCGGAATGGGAGGGTCACGTCGCGGCAACAGTGCGGCGGGGTTCGGGAAATTGATTGAATTGAATCTTGCGAACGGGAAAACGGTTAAACGGAGAAAACCTCACCACCGTCGTCGTTTGGCGTGCCGTTGGCGGTCGTTCTCGCCGTTGCCGACCTCAATCAACGTAACGTGGACGGGGTGCGTTTTCGCTGATCCACCCTTCACCGATCCAATCTTATCAAGGGCCCATCGAAAAATATCGGATTGAGCGGCGAGAGGGCGCGCGCGTGTCCGCCCGCCCTTCGGAAGGTTGTAACTGGTAAATTTGGAGGGTCAGATGATAGATAGCGGTCGAAATTTGTGTGCCTCTCCAGGCTGGCAGGCGGGTGCAACGGTGGGGTGGGCCAGCACGCCGAGCTTTGGGCTGCAACTGAACCCGATCAATCCGTTTTTTTTTGGCGTGCGGACATCATATACATTATTTAACAGTTCAAAATGACGGTAGCAGATATCGTTACATGTGACAGAAGGGCTTCCTTCCACCGTTTGGTTTGTGTGTATGTGCGCTCGGCGCTCCATTCGGGCTTACGGTCGTCTCCAATTCCATCGTCTTACCTCGCTTGCATTTGCGGTGATGAAATTGAATGGAAAATTTATCCCACGGCATCCCGCCTAATCCTGTTCCTGTCCCTAGGATACTCGGAATCGGGTGCGGGTGGGGCAGATTTACATTAGACGAATACAGTCCGCTTTAAATTGTAGCCAGCAAGGGGAATTTCGTAAATTTGTTCATGTCATTCAATCCATCAGATGGATTGAATTATGGAAACATTTTGTGATGGAAAAGGTAAGCAAGCTTTAGTTAGATGTGTTTTTAAAATGAACCTAGCCTAGAGCCGTTTGCTATTCAGTACTGTTTCAGGAATCGTTGGCAAACCTAAAAAATGTTGGACAACTTTCGATTCGTAAATTTTTTTTTAAATGACTACATATTAATGATGTACATTCGATGGCAAAGACTATGATTTAAATACTTATTTTGCATGCAAAAATCTTAATATTAATAGGAGTATTTACCGACACGCAGAAAAAAATCTTTTAAGATAAAAGTAAAGCTCAGTGTTCGTTGAGTTGGAAGAAGAAACAAGAAAAACATTATTAAATTATTTTGGAAATGATTTTTCGGAAGGTTCGGTCAAATTTATTTGAATAACATTTTATGTACACATTTCCCTAGAGAACTAATAAGTTCCATACAAAAAGACGTCGTACTACGTTACATTTGAAGGCGTTGTTGAAATAAGAAACGCACTGTACCGAATAAAACCTAGTTGATGCGTAGTAGAAGAAGAAGCACGCAGATACAAAGATAAAGATCTGCCGGTATCCTGGGCCCGAAGAGAAGAAAAAGAAATCCCACTGACCCGCCTGACAGAATGAAGTATAAATGAATAAATTACGGGCTGAATACGAATGAGCTCCGTACCACTACAACGACGGGCGTTCGTGCTCCCCAGATCCAGCACGGAGCGCACTGATGGGGCGACATTTTGGTTAATATTTATAAAACACTCGCCCGAACATGACTCCAAGCCGTCCGGAGGCGGTGGTTTTCCCCAGCTGGATCCCGAAAAGGGGCGGCAGGCGGGAAGTAATGGTGGATCATGGCATTACAATTTATGATGACTCCGGTGTGACATACACGTAAAGCCAGTGGGCGGGACGCGCGCATTACCTGCATTGAGGGACGCGGATGAGCTGTGCGGAAGGACTAAAGGATAAAGGAGCTGTGGAGAGACCGGTACACCTTCAATCCATACTTTAGCCGCTTCAAAGGGAAGAGAATAAGAAACAGCTTGCATCAATTTTCGCTCGACGTCGAATCGTCTCCGGTATTCGGTTCACAGCGACGCATCGACAACACCATCAGCATAAAAGCTTACCGAATCACACCGGCGTGATTCTGCGTCCGCTCTGTTTTCATCCTTCCCACTCCCGGGAAACCAAACGGAGGTTCCAGCATTTTTCCTGCCTGTGATATTTTTTTGACGTTCGACCTCCGGTGATTAGATTACGGTGACCGGATGTCCATAAAAGAAGCGGTCGCTCCGCTAACGGTCCACGGAAGGAAAGTGGCATTTGTCGGCGATAGCATTTTGGCGTGTTACCTTTTTCCGGCTATTTATAGCCATCCTTCCGCCTGTCTTGTTGCTGTTTCCCCGTTCGCCTTGCATCGATTGCTGCCGCAAATTGTGACGCAAAGGAAGACCGTACCAAGCGCACGAGGGAGGAAGACGGGAAAAACAAAACGACAGAGGTGACCAACCGTTAATGGAACCAACAGTGCCTTTTACATCCGTGCCGAGTCGAGTGGAAAAAGCAACCTCACGGTTCGCAAGCGTCGTGAGCTTCATTCGCGCGCACTTTCTTATTTTATTACGCTTCTTCACTGGCGTTTATTTCTGTCGGCGCGCGAGGCGATACCGCAACATCAAAGGTGAACAGGTTCGGTTCGCCGAGGGACCGAGTGAAAATTGCTTTCGGCTAGCCCCATCCGTTACTGCTGCAGCTTTCCTTCCCCAGCTACGATTGTTACCGCCGGGGTTCCGCGGTGCGAGCTCAAGTTATGAAAAGTGGAGAAGTTTTGCAATATTTCACCATATTCGACGCAACCGTTCGTGGGCCAATGAAACGGAAGGGAGCACGAGGCTGCGCGGAATGACGCATAAAACTGCTGTAAAAGTGGGGAGCCGGAGTGGGAGAAGTTTTCCTCTTGCCACAGCCGCGCGCGATTTACCGTTCGCCCGATGAAACGGTATAATCTCGCGATCTTTGCCTGGAAAAATTAACGATCAGGAACTAGACGGAAAAGTTTGCTCGCCGGACTGCTTTTGTGTGGAGCCGTTTTTGATGGTATTTGAAGCATGTTGATTTGATTTTTTCCCTCGATTCCATCCACTCACCAGCAACAAAAAAAAAAAAAAAAAATGCGATTAGCCTTGCGAAGAGGGACGAACATTTAATTCGATATAAAATGAAGAACAAATGATGATCCCAGCTGGAGCAGCAGTCGACTCAAGGCAAAGAAGGGAGGCGAGGCACTGGCGGCATGAGGAAGAGTCACAATCGGGAACACTCGAATCCTGGATTTGATTGGAATGCTGGGATTAGCGCACTTAAATTGTTCCAATTCCATTTCGATAGCTTCGGAGGGGGTGCCAAAATTGGAAGATCTCCTCAGGAAAATTGGCCTCACCGAATCGTGTGGAAAACGGCTCTACGAACATTTGGTCGTTAGATGTTTTGTTTCTTTTCTTTTATTTTCTCAGTCGGCATACGAAAAAATAAAATAAAAAGGAAACAGAAGGTTCTTTAAGGTTGCCTGCGAGAACCGGTTTTGGCGTCTGCTTTCGTTAGGTTTGCTCCGCTTTTTTCTCTTTCAGTTTTTTTTTATTTTATTCTCGTTTAGTTCACTCTTTTTCCGTTCCTCGAATGTGGTCCCAATTTTGGTTGCCGCAAATGTATGTGTGCGTGGTTGTATGCTTGAGGGTGTGCTACTCCCAGCATGGGCCACCGGCTTTGCGCTTCCTTTCGGAAACTCCCTGCGGCACATCAATTTCGTATCACGGCTATCGATTTCGGTCCTTCGGGGTTTTCCGCGAATGGTGCGATGATTCGCGATTTGTTTGTGCGTTGTCGCTTTGCAAGCGGGTGGAAAACCGAGGCAGAGAAAGCCGGCTTTAACTGACTATGCCGAAATAAAACAAAAAAATATAACCCTAAAAACATGGGAAAAGGATAATGCATATTTTTGGCCAATCCACAGCTCGGGGATAAATTTCGTTTGTCTTTTTCGGCTCTATTTGTTTTCACAGCAAATTTTCTTTCGTCTTCCGCTCACGCCGTGCGTCGCGGATGGTGCGTTTGGCAGACCTTTGATGCAGGGTTGGAGCTTTTCCAATCGCTTTCAGTCCGTGACGGATTTTGCTTTCATTTCTTCACGTCGCTCGGCTGTAGCAGATTGTTTTTTCTCGTCGCTTTTTTGTTAGATATGAAAAGGGAAACGGAAAATCGTTGCGAGCAGCGAGCAGGAAGCGGCTCGAAAGTGAAAGCACCCTGCTGGGAGAAAGCTTTGATGGTAGTTTTCGCGCGCCATCATCGTTTGCCTCCGACAGGTCGCGTCGGCCCCGGCTCGGGGAAAGCCCGATAGGGAAATCTGTTTCCATTTCCGTTCCGAGCACTCCCCCGCCGAGAAGCGAGTTTGCTTTTCCCACTCCTTTCCAAAAGCGAAATGGCTTAACTTGGCTAAGCCCCAGCAATGCCTGTGATTGAATTTTCCGTTTTTGAGGAAATGCACTCCTTCAAGCAGTGGCTAAAAGGTCCCAGTAAAACCGAGGAGACATAGTTTCTAGGGATGTAGGAACGAAAGAAAACGGGGTCTTCCCTTTCTAGGTCAGTAATAGAAAAAAAGTGTGCGAAAAACGCTTTTAAGTTTAACCAGTTAATACAAAGTAAGCACATTAATCTTAAATGGTAATGCAATGGAGTTTTAATGAATACTTCCATATTTCCCTCGCGGTCCTTGCCAGTATCCTTTTTCATGGGAACAAATCAATATTTGTGGTTCCATTCTATTGATAATCTGACAATGGCGTATGCTGTTGAAAGAATGCTCACAAGATAATGAAATATTCGGTCAATCAGCTGTCTCAACTAGGGCAAATACCGGTAAATTGGAGTCGATCAATCAACAAAAACGATACACGAAAGATGAACATTGTTTGGCCATTCCAATCATAATAATTTTCCGGGCGTCATTCTGCAGCTGCTTCTCAATTTGAAGCGTTAAAAAAGAATCATAGTTTGATGAGGAACCATCGGTAGGCAATCCCTGCCAGACCGATGGTTATACCCGGAAGTCACAGGGAAAAAGTGCAAATGATGAACTGTTTGACTCAATCCGTGCTGAAGGAAGACTTAAATCAAACAAGATGGAAAGGAAACGGTATGTGTGTGTGTGTGAGAGAGAGAGAGAGAGAGGGAGGATAAAAAAATCTCCCCATTCACTACAGGACAAGACAAATACTGATACAAACAAACTAACTTACCGGGCTCGTTCGTCGGTGCCGGATGCGGATCGGTCGCCGTCGCACCCGCCTCCGCCTCGTCGGTGCGGACGCCCTCAAAGCAAACACTCGTTAGCAGCGTGACGAAAAGCAAACATTTTCCGATTTCAATTTTACATATTTTCATCCCCTGCACCGGTGCAGCGTGGCGGCCCGGTTGCCGCTTCCGGCCGGCCACCATTGCCGCTTCCGGACCGGGCGGAACGGATGTTGACATCGACTCTGGTATGTTAAACTACCCCGTCAGGAGTTTTAATCCTGCCGCTCGCACGATGCACCGAGGATCGGCAGCCGTAGATGCAGCGTCGAGTTGGTTGATTTTTGTCACACTTTTACCGAAGCCCGCCGGCAGTGGCGTCGTCCTCATCCGGCCGGAGTCGAGCGCCGGACGAGAGTGCAGCGGGGTGGGGGAACGGTCCCGGAGTCCCTCCTTACCGCCGACACCGGGGTTCGTCCGTCCGACGGCTCGAAATTCAATTCCGAATCCAATCGAAAATCCTAAAACCAATCCAATTCGTACGGGAACGCTTCCCTCGGTCTTCCCCGTTCCAGGGGGACGAACCACCTGACCAATATGTTGATCTAAATTCCCGTACGATTCCCTTTCGACCGGGTGTTTGCACTAGGTAAACTCTTCCCCCTTGTGAACACACACACACACACGCTCAGCCACACACTTGGACTATGGTTTCACCGTCGAAACATGGAAAGACACTTCTCGTTACCCGGAAGCCGTAGTTTTTCGTTTCGATTTCCGCACGGAAGTTTTTGGTTGTCTTTTCTTTTTCCTTTTTGCTTTTTTTTTTGCTTCTTTGGTCAAACAATCACCCGCGTACTAGTGTCCTTTAGGTTGTTAGTCACTCCAGTCACTTCACTTATGGTTTCATTTGCCTGCCCGGTTCCACGCCAACCACGATGTCGCTGGAAAAGAGAAGAGAAAGAGGGAAATTTAGAGTGAACGAAGAACGGGAAATTGGAAAGCAAGTGCGAAAAACGAAGGAGGTTAGTTAGTTTTCTTTCTTTTTTGCCATGTTTTACCCTCCCCCAGAGAGAAAGGGAACGTTATTTGGACGGCGTGTGTCCTGATCCCGACCGTCGTGAAAATGTCCACCTGTCCGGAGATGGATTAAACAGGACGACACTCCAAGCAACATTCCCTCTGCGTCTTCCCCCCCACCTCCTCTCTTGCATCCTTCATCCTCCTCGTCGGTGTGATCGACGCCCAATTGCAGACTTTTGTTTGTGTCCTAGTCGCGTCCTCGTCGCAGGATCTCGCTCCCTCCAGACTGCTAGTGTTTCCATTCAATTCCGTCGCCTCGAGTCGCCTATTGAAAGGTAGTTATTGGATTGGGGGTGTTCTCCTTCCCCTACTCATTTTCCATTCTCACCAACCAGACCCGAGGAGTCAAGTGCAAACGGCAAAAGAATTGCTTTTCAACGTACGGTGAATTGCTTCGGCGAGATGAAGTCAAAATTGTAGAAACACTTAAGCGGAGCGCGGAAAACGTGCTTTTTGATGGTGAGTGTAAAAAGGAAGTCTTATTTTCACTTGTCAAACTACGAATACTACGAGGGTGAGGATTTCAACAGAAAAGTATGAACTGTTGACGAAAACCATCCTGTTCGTTCAAGGGTTAAGCGTATGGATGGCCTCCGGCAAAGAATAGGGTCCGGAATGAAAAGCAGCACGGCCAGACACATCCCAAAGTTGGTGACTGTCGCTCCGTCGCTCAGCGGAAGCAAGGGGGTGGACTGAGGCTTGTCTGCGGCATGTTTTCCCGCAATTCCTTCCTTCCGTTCACTTGTGTTTTTCCCGCTCATGCATGGGCTGAAAAAAGAGACGTTTTCCGGTGCTCCGTTGCCGGGCGGTGTGGCCAAATATTTGTGCCAAAAATAAAGCCAAACCCCCCCTGAAAGTTTCGCGCGATCACTGTTTGTCGAGCTCTTGCCTTCCAGCCGGAAGCTACTATTTGCGCAAACAGCCCCGTGGCCCGAAACCGTAACTTCCGCCATGCCGGGGCCACGGGTGCAATGGCCGCCATTCGGCTTTACCCGTTGACGAGTGCGCGGGAAGTTCCCCGGACAAGAAAAACAGAGTGGCAGAGGCTCATTCCATCTGTCGGTCCGACGTGGCAAGGAAAGTGATATGAAAATAATCTTCACACCGGTGGCGTCTACTCGGGTGCGTTGCATTTTTTTCAGCCGTTCAATCTTGCTCCGGCTCGAGCAGATCCGGCCTGCAGAAGACGACGACGACGACGACGACGACGAATGCCTCGGCCCCGGTTCTGCGCCTCGGGTTAAGGTTGGAAAAAGTGGAGGAAAAAATTCCGAGCAAATACTCTTGTCGACGGGGGCACAATTTTCAGAGGGAAAGGCGTACGCCCGGAACGAACGGAGGGAAGAATCATCGTGTTCCATTCGTTCGCCATAGCTCGAGGGCCTGTATCTCTCTGTACGGTCGGATGATGAGCTAGTTGATAGGTTTGTGGCCAACATTTCCGAGGCATTTGAGTGATGGCGTGGTAATACTTCCCGGCGGCTCAAGGGTTCTGACCGAGCTGGCGCAAACAGTACAGTAACGAGTAGCTAGCTAGGCACGGGAAAGGGAAGAAAAAATCGCCTGGTAAGCAATGAAATTGAAATAAGCCTGGCAAAGGATGCGCGAAAAATCAACAAGATGGGAAGCTGTTTACGCTCCGTTCGTCTCTCGACTGAAGACGCAGGGTTGGATCTTCCCGACGGCCGGGACCCGGTGCCCGGAAACAACCACATCCATGCACTAACACACAGTGAGCACAACCTCTCGAGCGAGTTACAACCCCTTGAAGCGGGAAATGGTACTTGAAGGGTGTGTTTCCGCCGGCCAGAGACGACCCTGAGGCTGGCGGACATTAAGGGCGAACGGACGCCCGTTCCAGGCTGATGAAATTCTACCGGCGACGGTGAATTTTCCTGCCCTCGGCCCTTCCGCTCATCGCCTGCTCCCTCCCCTTTTTCCTCCTGTTGTGACTTTTCCGGAACTGCGCACGGTAAACCCCAAGAAGAAAAACCACCGACACATTCGCACTCGACAGAGCACCGAGAACGACGGAACGGGGTCTAAACCATCTATGGAAAACCTTGGTACTTTATTTGCACTTCCGGCAAGGAACCGATGTATGTGTGAGTATGTGTGTGTTGTTGTAGGTTGAACTGCTTTTGTGATATTTTTCTTTTTTTTTCTCATCGCTCGCCCGTTGTTTTCATGTTTCTAACACTTGCACCACAGCCACATCGCTCAGCGCAAAGACTAAGGCGTCCCGGTGTTTCGTTTGAAAACCCATTTCACTTCAATCTTCATCTTTCTGCGCCTTAGAAGAACCACATGAGTGCAAAGACTGTGGGAGGCGAGGGAGCCTGGGTGTGCAAAAGGGCAAAGGGCTTTATCCTGTGGTGGATAACTTCCTCATCCACCACGATCCGCTTGCACCGTTGCGCAAGAACTCAAGGTTCGGACCGGAACCATCTTCTCCGATTCCTATCTACCGAAAACCATGCCGGATGTAGTCCCGACGTAGGAAACGCTCCGACAAAAGCAAACCCACCGAGCCGGGGAGCCCCATAATCGGCCCACCGACCGGATGTTGGTTTTCAGGAGAAAAATTGTACCAACCAATACAAAACCTAACAAAATAAAAGCTTATTTCCTCGCTCTAGTCCGCCCCGGGTCACCTTCGCCCCGTGGAATGCAGCCGGTGGGCTGTATTTCGATTTTGCCGCAGGAGAAGAGAAGCTGCCATGGCACGCCAGGGTGGAATGGAATCTAACCTGAAAAATCTCCACAACAAACCGTACCTCAGAAAAAGAAAAACACGTGCACGTGGCCTATGGCTGGTGATCTGGAGAGAAAAAGTTGTCTAAACTGAGTCCTGTACTTATTTCCCCGTGTTTGTATTTTTGTTTCCACTTTGCGCCGCCTGTGTTTTAGCTCCCTTTTTTTTGCATCGGTTTGCTTTTCTATGTCCTGGTGCAAAAATTTTTGCACAAGAAAAACACAAATTCCACCCACCCACCCGCTTGCGGTGAGCGACTCGAAAGAAAAAAAGAAGTGATCCCCAACCACACAGCTGGCACCGGAGCGTTTTGGGGAATGGAAAAGTTGAGTGCCGTGTTGGGCGAAGAAATTTTGCACCATTCATCAAACATCAATCAATCGAGGGCTGCGAGGCGAAAGTTGTGTGGTGCAATTTTCACATAACCTTCAACGAAGGAAAAACAGGCGCGAATATCGGGAGCGACAACCCGGCGGTACCCGTTTTTCTGCCTCAGCCAGATGTCGCCGATGATCCGTTTTCGAGTGCTAGTTGCAACCGCGGGGTGAATCGATTCGCGGAGGACCGTGGGGAAAGGTGGAGATGGAAGCTTTTTACGTTCGCTTCCATTTGCTCGCTTTTCCTACCGTGCGCCTAGCTGGAGCGAGAACAAAAAAAGGGCTCACCTTTTTACTACCACTTCCGTCGGCGTCAACGTCTGCACAACATCCGTGTGTTAGCTGATGTGTGTTTGTGAGGCTGTTTTTTTTTCTTGTAGCCTTCCCTGTTGGTCGAACTACTCCGGGCCCCCTACTTCCGGCCGTGCGGTTCCATCACTCGCCGCACCCGCACGCTCCATCGCTCTGTTTGAGGAGTTTGTTGCATCAGCATAAATCAACAAGCGGAGCAGAAAGCACTTCTTTCAACCATCCGGTATAGTTGAAGGAGGGCGAGGGAGGGAAGGCAAAAGAGAAGGGCACGCCGGAGGTTATAGGAGTTTGTTGGGCCAGCTAAGGGTCTTATGAGTGCCCGAGGAAATCAGCAGCAGAAGCCGGAAGAAGTTTGCGTGCGCTGTGCCGGGGGGAAAAAGTGAACGGACAGAAGTAAAATCGTTTGCTCGTAAATAAAGCATGCTGTTGGAAAGTTTTGTGAACATTTGACTGTCGTTTGCTTTACTACCACCGTCATCACTCCCTACCCTGGTCAGTTTCATCCCCCACTGCTATGTTTTTCTTCAACTTCTTCTTTCTTCACACTGACCAGCCTCACCAACGTTCGCTTACCGTTCCAAAGGCCGAGCCGGAGAACGTCGTCATTTCTGGCTTGTTTTAGAGGAACCGGATGGTGCCGGGTAGCCGGACGCGGGAAGTAAACAGCAGGCCATACGACAAAGCACATCCAGGAGGCTGGCCTAGAAAACTTCCGACAACCGGAGCGGAGATGAAGCTTGCCGGGCGAGGATAAGGACTTTCTGGCGGATTGCTTTCTGTCCGGTGCAAAAGAAACGCACATGGTGTGCACACGGTTCGCTTACAAACCGGGAGCATGTTGTGTCGCCGTTTCCATTTCATGTTGTTTTATTTTTCTTCTCACCCCTTTTTCTCATTCGAAAAACAACTCACCGGCATATGCGCGGCAGCTTAGAAAATGTGGGGCGCAAGTTGGGCGGGTGGAGGAAAGTTTCGTAGTTAAATTTTTGACTTTCGTCGCCATCTTCACCCAGCGAACCTGCTGTGCAATAAATTACGCAAATTCTGTATTACTTTTTACCGGGAAAGGATTCTTACGTGGAGGTTTTTTTTTAATTTCCACCCGGTGGCACAGAACGAACCAAATGTTCACCACCCCGGAAAGGAAGCAGCAATCTTCTAAGTATGCACTCGCACACAACACATCGGGGTACGGGTCGGCGAGACCTTTCCCGTTTTGTGGCAAATAGGACCTTCCGGTTTCATTGGACGGAAGCGTCACAAAAACGGCGTTTTGTCGAGACGAAAGGAAGGAAGTAAAATTAAAACAGCAAAATGAAACATAAGTTTCATTGTAGTCCCGCTTCCGGAGAGGCAAACAAAGAGAAAACGGAACTGGAGTGTGAAAAAAGGGGAGGCAAACTTTTCTTCGACTTCGGTCCTTTGCCACACCCTCCCTTTTGCAATGGAAATGCGTTCAAATGTTTTCTTTTTTTCTCACTTGGCCGTACTCTCAAACATGAGTTTCTCACAGTCTTATGATACGGTTCCAACTTTAAAACCCCCCCTTTCTTATGACACATTGTGTGAAAAGGTGGGTAGAGGAAAATGGGGCAGTACGGGGGGAGGGATTTTAATGAAATTTTTAGCACCCGAATCGTTGCTGGTGCCACCCGGGGCACTGGGGTGACTCTGGCCAACCCGTTCCCACGGGGAGTTTATTCTTTCGGGGTGAAAGGTGTCCGTTTTTCCTGACACTCCGTGCTCCCTGAATTTTCTCGAATATTCATACAATTGCATACATTTCGGCGCATGGAAAGACGATGATGATGTAGTGAATTCGGTTCTAGTAGTTTTGGTTCGTACTTTCCTTCCCTCCCGTACTTTTATTGCCGCGGCGTTCCCTTGTTGTAATAACTTGCAGACAGTGGCAATCATCATCGGCGTTTGCATAGGAAAACGGAAAAATATAGCACCACCGCCAACGCCGAGCAGCTCGCGCAAAACTGTGCACGGAATATTGTGGAATTGATTTATTTCGTTAACAGCGTTTTCGCATGAACCTGCATTTTCCGTGAACCACGAAACACGTCCACGTCGTCATATCGTTCTTGTTGCATTGGGCAATTTTGCAACACACCCGACACAGTTTCCTCTTGCCAGAGTGGTTTCCCTCTACCGTTTTTGGTTTGGTTTTTCCTTTCAACGCGCCTTCTGACGACCGCGACTCGACGAGCCACATTTCCCCCCCTTTTTTATCACTCAAAACCGGACCGAGACGGGCTGGTAAATCATGGTTCAGCGGGTTCGGTTCCGGGAAGAACTGCCTGCATGTAAGCGGTGTGTTGTGGCATTTTGCGGTTACGATTTGCCAATGCCAACCGAACGGCACGAACGAGAATGGAAGCGTCGTCTGCCGGCAGCGCACTTTTGAAGGATCATCCTGGCTGGGAATGCAGAATCCCAGCCGTGTGTCGAACCGTTGCCGGTTGCTGTGTCGAGTGCAGCGAGGCAAACTTTCACGCCACGCCACCGACGCCCGGGAGTTGGTTGATGTTTATGGCCTCGATTTGGCAGAGTGGATTATATTTTTTAATCCACTAGTGCAGCCCTCTACGGGGATGATATTTTTGATGATGTTTCTCGCTCGACTAAACATTTTTACAGCAGCACATATAAAGAATATGCAAACACGATGAGCGAAAGAGGCAACCAGCTATCTCGCTCTCGCTTTTCGCAGTACGCGGGACGTGGGTGCGCACTACAGACAGTAATTTAATAATGTTCTCTGTGGTTTGCGGGGTGATAAATATACCCGAGTTTCCCGAGTTAGTTATAACAGCAGGGGCACACCAGAGTATACCGAGCAGAGGGCTGCTGAATTTTGCATTTCAAAACCCCCCCCAGCGTCCCGGAGGAGAGTTCGTAAAAATCTGTAAGTGCATGCAGCACGGGCAGTTTTATATTCCTTTCACGTTCGGATAATTTTTACGACACGGTGGATCCTTGCAAATTACGAATGATTTTTTGCTTATTTCCCTCCCCATAAATGGGTGGAAAAGAAATGACTGGAAAGAAACAATCCCCAACCACGATGCAACCATTTTTCGACAATGATACTACAATTTGAATGGACTTTGGCGAAGGTGAAAAAATGGTGCAAATCATGAAAACGATCGTTTAGGACAAATGTCAATAAAATAAAGCTTCTCTACCTCCCCCCCTTCCCCCCACGTAACATCGGACCGATGACAAATTGGGAAGAGGGCGATAAAAATGGGAAGAGAATAAAAATCCCCACAGCAGAACATCATAATTTATTCATCGGTGCAAACGCGGTGGGAGCAAATGGGCGTCGTTTTATTTACGGTCCGAAAAGGAAGCTACAAAAAGACCGACAATCTCAATAAAAGTTTACAAATGATTTTTCATGAGTGCGAGTTTTTTTTTATATCATTTGCTTTGCCAGCCATCATCCCATGCGACCGTCCAGTGGGAGAACGCTTTCTTTCTTTGATTTCGATCTAAGCAAAACCACCCCTTCTGGAGCAAACTGTTCCACTCGGGAAAGAAGGCGGCAGTGAATGGAACGGGAAACCGAAAGTACGGAGCCCTAGTGACGGCGATCAAAAGGTGTGTCCATTATAAATGGCCTGTCTGACGGCCGGTCCTTATTTAGGGAGGGACGACGCACGTTCAACCCAACTTCGCACCAAAGCGCTTCATACGGAATGGAAGGGGAACGTAGGCGAACTGTCAAAAAGTGTGATCAATCTTCGCGCGCCGTCGAGGAAATGGAAAACAAACACAATCCGATGAAACCGGCGGACGAGAATCGCGACCGGATCGAAACTGTCGTACGTCTTTTGCTGCTGCAGGATTTTGGAACGACGGCGATGGCTAATGCAAACGAGGACTTGCTTGCACTTCTCTTGATTCCTGAGCACCCGAATCATATTTTCACTGGATTCGAGAACTATGATTGTGCAAAAAGGGGGGTGAAGCCGCTGGGAAGCCGTGTCTTTTCCTCCGCCGCTGAAGCACAATCATCCTTTGCGTTCGGTTACGGGATTTCGGAAACAGTTTCCACAATACGGCAGACAGAACGCGGTACGAGCCAATTCCCTTCGGGGGGCTGGGACGAAAAGCAATCGAGTAATTCGAACCTCAAAAACATGGCGAGTCGATGTCGAAATCGAAAACCGTCGAGTGCGAAGCATTTTGATGCGAAAAGGACGACGAATGAACGCCGTGAACGCCAGCGGCAACAACAACAAAAAAAGCCAATGAAAATCGAATGAAATCGAAAGCCCGCACGGGGACATCGTTGGGGAGTCATTTTTCCGGGGCTTTTTGTTTGTCGTTCATCCATTTCGATTTCAGAGCGTTCCAGGAAGCATTGGAAAGGGGAACAGCGCTCAGTACGTCGGAAACATGATTGATGATGCTGGTGACAACGACTGCCAGGACCAACGAGGACCGGAGTATGCCACACGCAACCCGTTTGATCGACACTCGTCACATGACCACCGTAACGACGACGAGAATTCTGGGCAAAACTCGGCTCCGTGTTTTGATGGAACGAATCGGGAAGCGCATTAGGAACCGCTTGAGGGAACGGTTCTTTCAGTGGCATCAAGCAAGAATGTTGAGAAAATAAAAGAGCTGGGTTCCCTGAGCGCGTCAGAACGAACTATAATTTTGTGTAGCAGTTTGCCATTTTGTTCTGCCCCTTGCCCCTCTATACACCCCATTTGTTGCCGCCACCGGGGGACTCTAAGTTGTTGGCTGGAAAACTTTGGTGCATGCAAAAACCCATCCGGTCGATCTCCGGTGAGGGTCCAATTTTGATGGTTGTCCTTGCGACGGTCGTCGTCGTCGTCGTCATGATGTACTTTACGAACCATTCTCCGCCAGCATCGACCAGCACGACGACGAGCACAATGTCGCCCAGGATATGGGTTTTCGCTCCCTCCGGATACTCGAGAAGTGCCGTGCAGCAGCAACACAGTAACACCATTACGCTCCCGCTCCTGGCACTCTGCGAGATGAGCTCATGGGAACGGAACGGAACGGAAGGATGCGAGAAATCCTTTTTCGGCATTGTTTTTGCTTCACCACCCGTTCTATATCCGGCTCGCGCGGGTCCGTCCTGGAGCGGTTGCTGCCGCTCACAGGACAGCTCCAAGTGGCGCCCGGTGCAGTGGCTCTTGATTCTGGCTCATTTTCACCCACTCCAGCGATCACTCGCCGCTCTTCGCTAGGGCGGCGTCCGTAGAGCATCCATTCTCGTATCCAACCCGACCGCAGGATGCAGGATGCGCTGTGTGCCCGTTTATGAAGTATGAACTTCATGATGTGCCTGATGCCCGCCCGACCAACCTCAAGCCGGAGGAAACATTGCCGCGGTCTGTCTGCTTCAGAACTGCACGCGTTCGCATCCCTCTTCCTTGCTCCTCTCTCGAAAAGGATCGCTTGTGTTGCCACGTGGGATCGGAATACTCCGCAGCGAACGGAGCATTTTATGGCAATTCCACCAAGAGTGCCCCGTGATGTGCATCGTCGTGCGAAACATGAGAGAAAATTGAAAAAAAAACGGAAACTGTTACAGACCATCCTCCTGACGGTGCCTGGGAGATGAAACAGATTCCGTGTTAACTTCCTTCCCCAACCCCAAGTTTACAGAAAACAACGGTATGAAGGCACGAGCAAGGCGGTAGAAAAAGCAAGGAAAAGAATCGTAGAACAATGCCAGAAACGTCCTCAACCTGTTCGGTGAAGCAAAAGTGGTGCCTTTTTCATTCCTGCTATCTGTTTCTTGTTATAATATTTTCCATCGTCCTCGGTTGAACTCAGCGGGAGGCCACTGGTCAACGATGGGCAGTCCTTTCAGCAGCACTCGCTCACTGCCACCGAGCAGCTCGAGGAGCAGATGCGACGATATAAAATATAGAATACAGCGAGCAAAAAAAAACAAACCCCCGGAGGGTGTGTAGACAGCCAACGATAGCATCAACTTGACACAAGCACCATCTCCGATGGACCGTGGGTCTGGTCGTGGGTGCGTGTGCGACGAGAAGGAGCCGGAAACTTTCCACTAAATGTTTACCCAAATTGAGGGAAACAAGCTGATTAGTTGTTAGTCGTCAACGTTATCCTTCTCCGCTTGGCAGCATCATTTTCCGCTGCGTCCCTTGCGGACAGTCTCGTCGATGGTCAGCCACACGCCGCAAGTCTCCACAGGGCTCTGCCAAAACGGACGGTCGTGGCGAGCATCGTACCTTTTGCTGTCGGAGATGTCTGCGCAGGATATATTTCGGTTTCGGTTTTGGGGAAAGTCATTACGCGGAAAGGATACATCTTGATGAGGGCAACTCGTTGCAGCAGACGGTGGAATGTGGTCTTCTAAACCTATCAATCTTACAGGGACGATGAACATTTTGGGCGGGTCGTTAGACGAATTTAGCAGCATTTTGAGCTTCTCCACCTTTTACCACCCACCGATCTCCCGAAGGTTCACTTCCAGCATGGTGCAAAGGTCGGCGGTTCTGTTTGGAATACTCTCGGCTCCATTTGCAGCCATTGGCTTTATAAAATGTGTGGTAAGTTTTCTAAGTAAACTCCCGTCCCGTCTGCCCGTTTCGTTCGCACGACTTTCCGTTCATTTCACCGTCGACTTCAAAACGGGAGCGACTTCAAATCTTTCACGTTGCAAACCGACGACGCATCCCGGCGGGAACCATTCGTTTGTTTTCGCCTGCAGAACCTGCCAGCACCATCAACCATCGTTTCGTTTCGCTCTCAAACCCCCCCACCACACTGTCGGGCCCACTCCGGCCATAAAAGAAAATGTTATTTAATCCTCGGCAGCGGCGATACTTTCGTCAGTGCACCATGGCAGTACACGGCGAACAATGCGGTGCGCATAGTGGCCGGCAATCGTGTTCCGATTTCGACACGACCATCATGGCACGGCACGGCTCACTCTCGAAGGCAAAATAAACGTTTAACGTAATCCTCCTTAGCTTCCTTCCCAGCACCGAACGCTTGTCAAACAGTCGTTATAAACATCCATTCACCACTATTGCGTTGCACTTCTTCGTCACTTTGCTTCGGTGATGGCGGTGAGCGGTGTGGAGATCTCTCGAGCCGTTCCACCCCCCGGTTGCCGGTCACTTTGGTCACGAAGCGAAACTTTGGTCGCATCGCATGCTTAAGCGCGTCCGAGATGGCAAGATGTATCGTTGCGATTATAATTGGAATATTTTTTTCCCACACCGCAACCGCAAACGACGATCGAGCATCCTCTAGAGTAGCGAAACTTCATGGATATAGATGCTTTTCGCTAAGGCACTAATGCTGCTGCTGCTTCTGCTGCTGCTGCTGCTGCTGCTGCTGTTGATAGTGTTGGCTTGTGTTTCTACGACCGCTTTACCACAACGAATGCCCACTTAAGACCCAGCCTTGGTAGCGCTTTGCGGTGGCTCGGTTCGCAAAACGAAAAACACAGCATACAAGACGATGGAAAGAAAAAAGGAAAACCGACAGATGTCCCTCGATTCGTCCGTTTTTCCTTTTTCTTCCTTTTCCCGCGGTTCCTTTTATTTCTCATCGGTATGAGAAACGTCGTCCCTTAACGGAATTTTCTCAAGCACTGCACCATCGGTATTTTCATTTTTCCAATTCCGGCTCAGTTGGACCTCATTTTTGTTCCACTTTCTCGCGCTCAGCTGGTACGTTGCCTTTCCACCCCTTTTCGCCTCGCTGCATTTGACAACGGAGTCTTTGGACACGGGCGAATGGATGGACGAACGGACGGTTATTATCTTTTCTTGCGGTGCCACACGTTGCTCATAAGTATAACCCTTCCCTTCGCGCGCACGGTTCGTCATGTGTGGGATCTTCTGGCTACCGCTTTCGGGTCACAGCTATTTCCACCGTCCTTTGCAGGCGCTTTGCAGAACAGGACGCTCCTTCAAAGACCGGGCGCCTCCATTCGGAAACGAATCGGACTGTTTGGGATGATTGTGTTTTCCCTTTTCCGTGTCAAATTCTTGCTCGCTTCATTTTCCACACACGGATGGTTTGCCGTCCAGTCAATGGCAGCCTTTCTCAAACTTATTCGAAGCTTTTTGGCCGAATGGCGAATAGTGAGTGTACTGGGTATGAAGTTTCTGAACCTCTGGTCTTTGAACCAATTGCGAACCGATCTTTCAGATGATCCAAAGAAACTAAGGCACAGCTGGAGTTTTTTAGTGGGAAGATTTAAGAACCACTGCTCAAGGCGAATCGTTATCCTCGATTCCCTCGCAGTCGGGTCATCGGAAGAAAGACAACCACCTCCTTTCTATTCGCTGCGCCATCCGCCCGACGAGTCCCGTTTGCTCATATCCACCCTCATTGCAGCCTATTATCGACAAACCGTAGCGATTGAATTCAATTTTATTTGTCGACAGCACCAGCATGCACATACTCGTCCTCCGCTGCGGGACCTTCTCGAATGCAAAAGACGACGATGACGGTACGCCATAGAAACGCTGTTGCTTTTACAACCGCATCGAATTTGCATAATTTTATCATTCTCAGTTCACCCTCCGCCAACCATTCCGCGTCACCCTCGATCCCCCCCCATATGCGGCCAACGTGCGAGGTTTGTCGGGTGAATTCCCCCTCCATACGGATGTGGATCCCAATGGCTTTATGCCGATGGCAGCTTCAACATGCCGTCATCCTGCTTGCGAATGCAGCATACATCGTCTTCTTCCCACCAGCTTCTTCACCCTGTCCACCGATTCCACACACGGTCTCGGTATGTCCAGCAATCCGAAGTGTACACATTGAGTGGTGAAAACGAAGGCAAAATCTAAATAATGTTTAGAGTCTTGTTCCGTTGTTAAATTGATATAATAAGTACTAGTTTAACTCGAGCTGTCCGTTGGAGACAGCTGGAGTGTCCATTTCCACCTCTGGGATAATGCCGTCCCTCACCATTAGCCCGACCCCATCCAATGAGACTTGGATTCATAAGGCCCACGCGATACTCGAAGCACGAACTACACACGTATGCCCTAAAGCCGATGATTATGTCCACCTGCAGTACTCCCACATTTCGTTTCTCCCACCCGATCGGTCCACCTCGTTTGCGCGTTCCGTTCCCCAAATCGTGCATCCCCGTTCGCAGGCTCCAGGTTTTCGCTTCCGTTGATGCACTGGAATAAATATTTCATTAATGACCTAACTTAAAATGCTACGACCGTATCGTCGCATTACCGGAGGAACGACTTCCTCCCACCCACCGGAAGCCCACCGCGTACTGGCGAGAAGGTCCTTTCGGCACAAAACTTCGATGCGCTCGATCTCGCAACCACCACCAATTCCGCCCTCCCCAAACGCCTCCTTTGGCCCCCTCTTCCTTTTCAGCACCGGCACCGCAGACCGAAGTGCAAATATTTATGGACTGCAATCTACGTGCCCTTTTCGCAGAGCATGCCGAGGATGAGCCCTGTCTGTGGGTTTGGTGAGCATATACACATAAACAAATTAACATTCACAAACGTACACACACACAAACACACACATGTATATGCAGTCTCACGGATCCGGAGGATTTCAATTCACCGCTCGACCCGAAGGTCCCGGTGTCGGGTTTTGCATTATAATTTAATTATCGACCATGTACACAAAATATGGCGCTGTCCGTACCCGGCTCCATTCCGATCTTCGACCCTCCGGCAGGAACGGCTTGGCCGAACGCAGGGGGGGGGGGAGGAAGGGAGCTCGTTTGGTTTGTTTTATTTTCGCATGGTGTTTCCTGGTTGCCGTGTTCTTGCTCCACATTTGCTCCCTCCGCTTTCGATTATTTTCGACCGGTTCGCTGGTCACTTCTGCGGGCAGAGAAGCTCATTTATGGACGGACGCACTGCCAGAAGATCCTGACTGGGTCGACTGCGGCAGGACACGCCGTTTGGTTCATCGGAAAATGCGAAAATATATGGCTGCTACCTGTGTCGATCCCGAGCGGCCTGTAAAGGGACGCGACCAATTTATTTTACCACCGAATTTTTCACATTTTTATTCATGCCGCACCGTGCGATTTCGTGGCGTTTCGTACCCTTAGCCGAACGCAGCTGGAATCATTGAATGCGTTTGTCGCCGGTTGGGCATAAAGTGTAAATGAAAGGAATGCCTTTTTCTGGACCGGAATTTATTTTATTCCTTTTTAATACCCAATCCAATCCATGTGTTCCTCTCCCTCTGACACGCAAACAGTTTTTTCTCTCGCTCTCTTTTTTATTCTGTATGAAACATTAACTTGCTTACCACAGGGGACTCAGTTCGGTTTGCAGTATGGGTGAATGGTTAATTTATATTTTTTCTTCACTCGCATTGAAACACTTTTTTTTTCTCAATTTTGCATAATTGGGTTCATGTTTGCGAAAAGAAGAAGTTAATTGCAGAACTCGTTTGCGATCGTGGCAGGACATCGGGGGTCCGGCAATGTTTTTATATTGCTGGTTAAATTTTGTTTTTTTTTTTCGAGAGGGAAATGGTTTTTTTCCACCACAGACCGTCAAGTTTCGAGCGCACGAGACCATGCGGAGCATAATAAGGCATAATTTAACATACATTTGCAGGAGAATTTTGTGTGTGCAATCAGCTGGCTCACCGAAGCGGAATGGAGAGGATTTTCCGTACGCATAAAATATGTAAGCCCTTCCTGAAACTGACGGATGCAAGCGTTTGTCCATAGTTCTTTTTATCTTTGATTTTTTCCGAATTTGTGTGATTCGAAAGCTCAAAGGCTTAACTCATTTGTGGTTACTATAAAACAATCCAAACATAATGTTGGGCGGAAAAAAAAGCGCACAGTATTTATGATTTTGATAGACAACGGATTGAATGTGCGATTGTTTCATTGATGCAAGAAAATAAACCTTGTTGCTTGTTTTGCATTTAAGTGTCAATATACCTACCCGATGAAGTATGATATCATTAGGTCATAGCAAGACAAATAATACAAATTATGCATACAGAGCATCTCCATATTTTATCCTTTGAATACATGCTGCTTATAATTTTCTCATAATTCATGTCATCCGAATCAGATCATTAGGTAACCCAAACAATCAACCGTCAAGCATCAGGCCACTGTCAGTACTCACGCTCGCATTATGTAAAACGTGCGTAATGTGAGTAGAAACCGAATACGATAAGGCTGGGCAAACGTTACGCGCGGCGGACAGTAATTGCCGACAGACGTAGCCGTTCACACCAGGGCCACAATCACAGAAGCATCGGGATAACATTACCCACTTTTCCGTTTTCGCCTGCCCTCCTCCCCACGCACCGCGCATCGACAACATAGCTTCATCCGATACGCAGCATTCGCACGGTCTACGCCTTCGGAAAAAGCGATTCGTTTTGCATTCTGACAGATATTGTGTTCCATATGACAAACAAATAAATCTTCTCGCCACACTCGTCCAATTCAAATGTGCTGATGATGATGATGTCCTGATGTGGTTTTCGTATAGAGCGTCGGACTTGTGAGCGTGTTTCAATTGTCAGTGATGTGTGTGAGCCTGCCCCATTTTCCTCACAGCTCCCTTCCTTTATCCGGTTGTTCCATTGGCGCAAACAGTATGCAGCAGAAGGATAAACAATTCATCCTGAAAGCATACCCTCCAGACAAACAAAATGTTCAAACCACATCGTAGAGTACGGTCACGAGTCCTAGCGGGATACAGTTTCGGTAAACCTTCGTTCTCTTTCTCTCTTTTTCACTCTGTCACTGTCGACAGCATATACACTATTTCTTCTACCTCATCTCTGGATGAGGAGTAACGGATGATTGATATTGGAATGTACTGTGCAACGTACGATTCGCAACAATAATGCCCTTGCGAATGGTAGTATCGTTACACGCTATTACATTACCGAAACCCGGGGGCGCGTGCATGCACTAACATCTTCTGGCAGGAATTTCCTCTCCAACGCCTTAAACCGTACCGCTACAGCGTCTTCAGCGCTGAAGGATGAAGTGGTGGATAATGCGAGGAAAAACATAATCAAAATCTATCAAAAGCATTACAGTCGGGTTGGTTACACTATCTGCGACAATGCTGGCATCCTCCTGAAGCTAGCGTTTCACTTGAGCGCAGAGATTGTAAGGAACTAAGCGTTGGAGGGATGGTTCGAGGTCGATCTGCAAACTTGTCCCATCGGTAATCAGGTTACGGCAGAGATTTCGGTCCTACCGCTACCGTTCGATGTCCGGAAACGATGTTTATCATCATTTACTGGTACCGGAAGGGAGGATCCTTCTGTTTGCGACGCTCGTGCAAAGTCGGCCCGCATAGAAGGTTCCTTGTTCTCGTTTCTTCCAATCCTCCCCCGGCTGGACCCCGTTTCTCGCCACACTGTTGTGTTGTGCAATAAACATTCCGTCTTTTCCGGAGCCGGGGTCCTCCGATGTGTGGTATGTGAAAAATGTCTCCTGCCCATCCCGCCGCTAGTAGTTTCTACTTTCGCTCGGAATGCCCGGTCCCGGAGCGGAAGATACGGAGCATGTTACATTTCCTGCTCGCACGGGAAGCCCTGGAGTCGTGCAGCGCAGATCTGTGCCGGGCGTAAGCTCTAGGCCGGCTTCTCTGGAGACGTTCAACGTTGCTAGAGCTTCGATTACTCATCTGCCGGGAAGTTTGGTCGTTCTGCAGACGCGTTCCCTTACATGGAAAACAGGACACCCTTCCCCCCGCATCGGAGGCTTTACTGGACGATTTGTGCTGATAAATGATTTCCAGATTGTCTCCCGGACGGCCGTGCTTGTGGACGAGGCACGTGAGTGGCGCAATCGAGTCGGGGTAAACTGGGTCAGTAGTGGGCTGCCTCCGCGCCAACCCAGTACCGGCCCGATCCATTCATTGGTCCACCGAACCGGATCAAAGCGGGAGCTTTAGAAGTCTTACCCACCCGATCGACCGTCGTCAAGCAAGTCAAGCCCTGGAATACAGCGGGGGTTTGTTTATTAAATACACCGGCAAAAAGCTGAGGGGAATTTGCATAATTTTCCTGGGAAACGGCACACACGCTCGACATTGTGGGCATCCAGCGCAGTGTACAGTGGCAAGATGGATATTTCTACCCGAACCCAGTGCTCCGTTTGCCTTAATCCGGTTTCTCTTATTCCGGCTTTTATTTTTCTCGCTTTGGTTGCGCTTCGTTTCAAAGTTTCCGATTGAACTGAATCCCCTAGCGCACACATATGTTTTCGTTTCCAGCAATGCGAAAAAGGGGGTCGAAAGATCGTCCAATAGATTGATACACATACAGAAAAAAAAACCCCGCAACACAAAAAGAAAAACCAGTAAGGCCGTATGCATCCCCGGAGACAAACGTATACTTTGCATACGTAAGTAGAGGCTTTTACTATTTTCTATTTTTCTTACCGGCGCTCGCCCTCCCGCTGTTCCGCTGTTGCTTAGCGGGGTACAGGGTGTTCGCCATAATCTGCTCACTGGGAAAGCCGATTTTTCGCATACCGGGTGGGTGAACAATGTGAAAGGAACCCAACGGGGCAGCACATTTACTTCGAACAAAAAAAAGGAAGAACGAGCAGGGTGAAAACGAATAAAGCCGTTGAAATTGAAGCGCCCAAAAATTTGCCGCCCAGTTTGCGCCCCGGTGTGAAGAACACAAAACTTTTGCCGGTGAATTTTGTGGAAACCTTCCAAAGCACCCGACCCAACTCGCCGGGTTCATTTACTTTGAGGAATTTCATCTGTTCCCGAATTTGTTTTGTGTGTGTGTGTGTGTTTTGCTGCTCTCCTTAAAAAATGGAAAACAAACAGGAAAACTTGTTGTGCGCTCGGGGTTTCCCATTTCACGCGACTGGGTGTCTGTGAAGAGATTCGCTTTTAAAATCCGTACCCTGCAGAAAAATGAAACGAAGTCAAATAAAAAACCCCCGAAGATCTCCTCCGCAAGAACACACACCCACACGTTTCACGGCAGTGCCGACAGATTATGTAAAACAATACGAGATCACAGCTCATATACAATCATTCCACCCTCTTCCCGGCAGTAACGCGCGATGGCCAAAGTTCACAATCTAAGTTCACCTTGCCTACTTTTCTCCGCTATTTTGTGCGGAGATTTTTTTTTATCTCGTAGCCCAGCTTTCCTCAAGAGACTTCTCTTTTGTGAAGCTCGTTAAGGAAAGTTTTCCTCCCCGGCAAGCGGTGCCTGCGAATATCCGAGGAGAAATAGCACCGAACTAGATAGCAAGGGAATGCAGCAACACGAGAGGGCAAAAAATGCTCATAAAACGAAATAAAACGAAATAAAAATGAATAGACAGGCAAGGGAGAAAAAAAAAACGATGGAACACCGGGAAGCTGCTGGTAGATAATCATAGAAGACGCAAATTAATTCACACGCGACTACGCCACTAATGGTGAGAAGTAAAAACTACTCTTCCCGCGGGAGGAAGTTGGTAGGCGAAGGACTTGGAAGGTGTTTTTGAAATATCCTTCCGTGCAGCGCCGTGCCTGGCCCACGGTACGATCCTGCCCGCGTCCGGGTATTGCGGAGATGAAGTGGAAAAAGTTTCAATTTCGTAAAGAATCCAATTTGCCTCCGTCGTTAAAATGTGGAAGACGATTGGTTGGGACCAGGAAGAGGAAAGAAGGATGGTGTGCCAGTCTCAGGACAGGATAAGAAGTGCGACAAACACCTCACCCTGAGGCCCGACAAGCCCGTCCCTCCGTGCCAAGGGGTTGGTTGGCTGTACGCCGTAAACTTTCTTTATCAACAACTTTTGGAAACACTACAAATTTCCCACTCACGAGGCATACCGTCGAGTTCCCGTTCGGGAGTTCCCGCCCAATCACCTGCCCCATCACCACCAAAATATGTGTTTATCCCAAGCGTTCATCGCGAACAACAGCCAAGAATCATGTCCTCCCCGCCTACTTCGCTTGCTTACGCGAACAAAATCATTTCTCGCAGTGGAAAACTTATCCCGTTTCCGTCGAGGGAAAAGTCGCCGGCCAGAGATCGCGTCCGCGGTGGAAGACAATCGTGGAGTCGTCGACTCGATTGCCGTGCGATGGTGTTGCCTCCCTCCGATATGGCAACACGCGAACATGGCACGCGATTTTACGCGAATTATCGCGGGCGGGCTGGTGCAATGGAAGGATGGTTTTCTTGGTGGAATCCAAAAACGTAAGCACGGGCTACAAGATAAGCACACGGGCCGTAAAGGATCCCCGAAGACAAACTCGCGCGCGGAGGCGAGTGTTTGCGGAGTGCTGATGCGAATGAAACAATATCCGGACAGAGTACAGTAACAACATGGCAGTCACCAAGGTCCCCGCCTTCGCTCCCTCCAGCCTCGCGCCGTGTATCCTTTGGCCCTGTTTCGGAAAGGATTAATCAAGGGTCCCGGTATCTTCATCTCTCGGGGCGCAAATCTCTTGTACATCTTCATCGCGGGCGTTTCATTACTTTTTCTCTCGTTCTCACTTATTTCCCTTCACACCCGCGTTCTATTGCCTTCCGCAACCATGTGCTCGCCCGGGCGCTTGAGCGGCGATGAAGCGAAAAAGCTACCGAACGACGAGCCAGACACAAGAACACGCGTCCATCCGTCCGTCCGCTCGTGGGGGAGTTGCAAGCGGGGAAGCGGACGGACCGATGTCAGTTTGGGGTGAAAAGCCACTTCTCATTACGCCGGTGCCGGGGCCGACGACGAAATACGGAAACAAAACGGTACAACCGTGCCCCACCCATCAGCCCTGGTACCTGCCGCAGTACTTCGGTACTTCGTCCCGCCGGCCATCCTCGAATGGAGGCCCGGAATTAAGCGAACGCTGACAGGAAATGAGAGTCAAGATTTGCATACAGATAAGCGGTATTAAGTTAATTATGCCTTAAGCCTTAATAGCTTCGTGCGTCCTTTGGCCGCGGCGCCTTCGGGCCGACCCGGCTTTGACGGGTGAACGTGCGCCTAAATGTAGGCAGGCGCGTTTGCCGAAGAATGATGCAAACTCCTCCCCAACGGCTAGGAAATCTGGTTGATCCGGAGTAGAGGCAGGGACAGGCAACTGGAGCGAGCAGTGCAACGTTACGGAGCAGCAAGATTTCCGGGCCAAGCTGGGTGCGAACCAGACACCGGAAATGTAGCTAAATGGCAGAATCCTCGTGGGAGTTTCAACGTTCCTCTCCCCCCACCTAAGAGGGTAGATCCGTTGCGTACCGGCGAAGAGGCAAACAGCCCTGAGTTTCTCACGTTGCGTTGCTTTTCCCGTAGACAACCGCCAACATCGTCGGGGGCCTTCGTTGCTTGCGCTTCTCAAGCAGCAGTACCACCCCGGGATCGGCGAAAGTGGAACCGGAAATTGATGTTCATTCCAGGCACTGGCTCGTTGCGGAGGTGCGCATTGCGGAGGGCGGGATGGATAGGTCCTTCAGAAAAGTAGCTTTAATAGGATTGGATTTACGGTGGAGTACCGAAACGCACCACCCAATATCCCCCTGCCAAACGCCAATACTAACACGAACGTCGATCTGTTGAGGGAAAACGCTCGCGCGTGCTGTGATTTTCCTGTTCTCGCCTCTTTCCGCGGGGAGGGGTTGCCAGGGGAGCAGGGCTAAGCAGGCGAAAAAAAAAACGGAGTGAAACAGCACTCGATGAAGGGTTAAAAGCTCTCCACTCAACGCGACGCCTGGCGATGCGCCATGTGCTGACGGTGAAATGTGACAAGGCGTGCATTTGGAGTGTCCTATCGTTCGGGGTGTCTCTCTTTCGCGTCCTGGAAAAAACCGCGCGCACATACACACACGCACACACACACAATTGGCACAGTTTGTGCGTACGTTCAACGCGAGAGAAATGCTCGTGAATTTTTCAACACCTCGCGGGAATTTGCCTTCCTTTTGGCAATGGTGGCGTGCCGGTGCGCTGTTTTCGGGACAAACCCCTGGCAAGAATCGGCGAGGGATAAAACAACGAGGGTAAAGCAAAGTGCGGCAACGACATGGCACCGCAGCGGGCCGGAAGTGTCGAATGCGTCTGAGGTTTAGTCTTTATTGTTTGCTCTCTTTTGTCCATCCGCTATCTCGCTGTATCCGCACACGCTGGGTCGGGATTGGTAACACAAACGGGATGGATTTTCCACGGTTTCCTTCCGTTGGCGTGTTTACACTTGCCAGCAAGCGGGGAGTTTTTATTCGCTCGCGACGAAAGCCCTGTTGAAAGCAACAAATCGTATCTCAGGATCGTTCTTGATCTCCCTTTTGCTCTTTCTAACGCTCCGGTACGATAAACCAGTGTTCTTCAAGTGCTTTTTATGTATGTTAACCGACATCAAACTGACAGACGGACAAGGTATAGCACTAAATAGGGACTGTAATTGTCAAGTTCCTGCGAACGAATGATAATCTACTCTCAACAAATCCTGTTGGTGGATTTGTATAATGGCAGCTCCATAAAGACAACACGTTAATTTTTAGGAAAAAAAAAAACTTGGCAGCTCTTGTAGCAATCGTCTTTATTTTAACTACCTTACCTCAAAAATTCGATTGACGAATACTGCCCTCGACAAATGGTCTCTTTTCCCGGGGGAAAACTGTGTTCCACCATCGTGCAAATAACGTTTTTCCCAAGCTTCCCTATTCTTGTTTTGCTCCTTTTGCTCCCATGCTCCTTTAAAAAAGTCCATTGTCGTTTCGGGTAACACTTTTCAGATTGCGCATTTTGCGTTTGGAATTAGCCAACCAACCTTACGATGTCGTCCTTCGTTTGTCCTGCTCTCGGTTATCCCCAGGGCAACCGACGCTGCCAGCTGGAGATGATCAACGACAGCAGCGTGTCCGCTCCCAACACTAGCGTAGTGACAGAATTTACGACATTTTAACCAGTTCCAGTTTCCTGAGCGACTCGCCGGTGTCGCGTTTTGCTCGCCTTCATTCGATCGTGAGTTTTCGCTGGTTGCACTATCTCCGCTTTCCAGTTTGTTGCCTCCGAATCATTCGCAACCATTGAAATGGAATGCAGCGATGAGGTTTCCTGTGTCGCCAAACACAACACGCTCACGAACGATGGGAGAATATAAAACACTTTTTTTCTGGAAGATATACTGCCGCTTGAAGTTTGCGAGGAGGAATAGAACGCTGCCTGGCTGCGAAAAAAAACATCGTCTTTTTCATCCTCTCCCCGTCAGGAGTATCGATGGATTGTTGAAACTCGAATTGTCGCCATTTTCCGGCAGCAGGTAATCAAACATTCATCGTTTTAAACTCGATAACAAGCGTTTTCTTTGCAGCTACTGTTTTCCTCGTTCTTTGTCGGTCGTTCTATTTCTGCAGAATGCTCCAACTCTCTCCCCCATCCTACCAGCAACCCATCCGGAAGTGCATTGGGAAGTGTGTCCTTTGTACTTGCCACTTCTGTGGTTAAAACTTTCCCAACTCCAGAAGTTCCGGTGTGAAAAACGGAGCATCCGACATCGACCCGATACTATCCGTCGACAAAGTACAGTGTGAGATGCGGTTCGATAGCAAATCCTACAGCGTGGGCTGAATAAAACGCCGTCAAGTGATTGCAGAGGGAGTGGCAGAGGGAGAATTCTTTCCGAGTTTTCACTCCTAGTATTTGTTTTTCTTCCTCCGCCCTGTCATCCCAAAGCGGGATACGACGGCGAGCGAAGTGGATTTTGTTATTTATTTTGACAATTTTTCTCGTTTGCATTTTCCAGCGGGATGTGTTCGCTAACGGGTGACTTTTACCATTTGCCATCGGTGGCTTGCCGCATTGACACTTCGACGATTTCTTTTACCATACACTTATCAGCCCATCCGGAATGTAGTTTAAGAAAAGATGAAAAGCCTGAATATGAGAAAACACTCCATCACATCAAGACAGCAGCCACAGTTCTGCTCTGATGGCATAGCAAAATTGTGCAAGCATTACATAAATAAATCATCGCCACGGTTGCATTACTCAACGAAAAAAAAAAAGAGGATATAATGTTAAAAGAACCCAACTTCTGTGCAATATCTTGCACACTTGCATCCACCCGGAGGTCCACTGTAAGCATTCGAATAACGTGTGTTATCCGGTGGATTTTTTACTCCTGTCGAGGATTACTGGAGAGCTTATCTGTTACAACTTCGGACGACGGTTAGGACGACCGGTGCTGACTTAGACCTCCCGGAATGACTTTCGCTTCTGTGGCGCAGATGAAACATGACAAACACAAAAATGCTCGTGGTTTGCTCGAGTTTCTGTGCGATATTACGCGCACGGCAAAGCTCGGTTCCTACATTTGCTAAATCATTTTTTATTTGACTAATAGTCAGCCCGCTGGCCTCTTGCTCCTGGCGATGCACGAGGGAGGATTGTGTTTGTTACTTTCCTGTCCGCTTCGAGCAACTACTGGATCTATCCTTCCTACGGACGACGAGGGCTGGAGATATTCCGTTTTCCCGGAACAAACGCACCATAAATAATGAGTGCTTTGTCCACATGAAGAATTTGTAGTAGAGCTCTTGGTTTACATTTAGGTTAGGTTTTTTGTTCCAACAACGTTGAGGCTGCACTTTGCAAACATTACACTTTACAAACAGATTTTTTTTTTCTTACTGAAGCCTACTGTATGCAAGAGTGAGCTGAATAATGAATCCTATCTACGGACCAAACCTCTTGGGCCCTTCTCTCACAAAGTCTATTCTTGACGCTGGTTTTCCTGATGGAGATGTTAAACACTCATCAGCTAAATTAATTGATATGAATGTTTTACCTCGGCTTCGAAACGAGGCCCCATCTTTTCCCTCCTACTGATTATATACTTTTTAAAGTATAGCTTAGAGGATATTTTCCTGATGACAAATTCTACAACCCTCCCAATACTGCCCCGTTCGTATGCACTAACGAAAAAGTGTTTCTTGATTGAAAGGGTGCAATCACATACAACTCACACTTTGCTCCATCACAATAGAATCGCTCCATCACAATGTGGAAAGGTACATACGTTGCTGTTTTGTTATTTTCTTTTGACAAATTGCTGGGTAAAACATTCATAGGGAACATTTTCCTCCTACTGCTGGTAGAAAGTGGTAGCATTTTCCATTTGTCATTTTTCATGCGAATCTCCACGGTTGCGGTAGCTCTTCCGTAATGGATTCCGAGTAGTGCAAACATAGAGTGGTGACGAGTATGATGCCTCCATTGATAGAAGGGGCGGGAAAAGGTGGGTGCATATTAATCGATGTGCGAGCGAGAAGGAGCCAAAGCTCCCGCAGTGCCACGCGTCCCGATGTGCGCTATTATTCGATTATGTGTCCGTCGTGTTGATACACTTCACACCAAATCATCATCCCGTCTATTAATCATCGCGCCGTTGACAGGCTGAATTTGTTGAAACTGAAGCAGTCCTCCCGTGGCTCGACGGAACGAGGATAAGGCGGGCGAAGGGCGAAAAGCGATCCTTGGAGTGCTAAGTGCGTGAAGCACTTGGCGATGGCGTGAAAGAAGGTTTCCGTTGAGAGAACGACGCCAGCAAACGAAACGATGTGGTGTGCTTTAGGTTCGAGCTACCCGTATCCTTTTGTCCTGCGCCGGGTGGCAAGTGGCGTCCAACGACACGGTGCACGGTGGAGCATTGCAAGAGACCGTTGCGGATTCGCGATTGTCCCGAAGCGCTTTTGCCAATCTCAATCACACAATCGTCGACTGGAGGAGAGATCCTTCACGCCTGTCCTGGTGGCCCATTTCCCGAACGTGCACGTACGCGCAGAGGTTTTCCTGCGAACGTTTGCCAAAGCATGCATCAAATCGCTTGCAATGCCTCTGTTCCTGGCGTGGCATCCCTTTTTCTCCAGGCCAGACGTACTCCATGCGACGTCGAGTCCCTTTTCAAAGCCCAGAGGCCAGACGATACACTCAAAAAAAGTGTTGTCTATACTGTTTGTACCAAGCTTCTCGATACACACACACACATGTCCCCACACCCTCGCCCTAGCATGACGACGATGACAGAGCCACTCCGAATTGGCAATCGGGAGCAGGCCGCCGTTCGTAATTGATTATGTCATAACAATACGCAACAAACATTAAACATGTCAGATTATGTTTGCAGATGCGCAGCGGATGGAATTTATGTACATAAACATCGGAACGGGTGACAATCGCTAGACGCGGTGGAGAGCGCAACATAAAAAAAAAAGAAACTCATACGATACAGATGACACGCAGGAAACGAAAAAGGTTTATTGTGTGAGCCATCGAACGAATGAATATGTGGTGAGCAAGTGGAGTTTTTTTTCATCGTCTTTATTTATTTTCTTCTATATTCCACTCAATCTGACAGCTGTCATTTTCGATGAAGAATTGTGCCAATCGGTTGTAGTTCGATTCGTCCGTTTCGGCATAGGCGTTTAACAGGAACGTTCTCTCGGTCTATGTTAAGATGGGTTTGTTTTATTTTTCCTCCCCCAAATCCGCTGTGCGGAACTTTATCTTGGCCAAGGGATAACAAGAGGCCATCTGATAAGCTAAATCGTACCAGTGTTTGGTGTTTTTCTCACCGGCTCCGACCGTCGGTGAAGCAATGAACAACTGAGGGTGGGAAAATGGGAGTAAAGCATCATCACTCACGCTGTGCGCTGCGGGAGTGAGTCTTATAGTGCTGAGCTGCACGGAATCCGGTGATTGAAAGGCACGGAACGGAAAATATGCTTCATCATATGGGGCTTCGAGCTAGGGGTCGTTGTTGGGCTGGCAGCAGCATCAAACGCAGCCAACCACCTCCGACCTCGATGCGATGAGCCTCCCGGACAATTTCATCACCCCTGTTCGTTCGTTTGATCCATTGCCAGGGCTTTCGATACTCGTTGGACACGCGATCAATTTGGCGGCTGAAGAGCCACTTCGCACCCACTTCCGATGGCGCCCCGGAGGGCATGCAACAGACGGTGTCGGCCCGAACGCGACCGTTTTGATCTCCGTTAAGCCTCTGCTCCGTAACTAATGTGCGTCACTGGTGTCGGGGTTTTTCCCCCGTGTGTCTTGCTGTCCACCTGTCGCCCTCGAGTTTTCCCTATCTGTTTGTCTGCAATAATAGCGATGCGAGCCCGCGGCTATGACGACCGGCGTTTGATTGAAACTCGTCCAGAAACCAGTGACATTTTGCAAGGGGAAAGGTACGTGTGTACTGGGGGGAGATTGTTCGTTTTGCCCTACGTTCAGCCCCTATTGTTCCGCTCACGCTTGATTGCGCGAATTGAGCGTAGACTGTGAGCAGCCCCAAGATGTCTGTTACCTATCCCCCAGTGCATCATTTGTACGTGCGTGTTTCGCTAATGTTCGTGGGTGTGTACCGAATGCCAACGATAGCTTACGAACACACCTTACTCTCCGCTCATTTCTGCTCCTAATAAGGTGGATGCCGCATTGTAGCAAAAACGGAACAGAAAAGAAGTGTTTCGCACGCAGGCTACGAACGAAACCCAACATATTGTAACGGTAATTGCTAAAGCATGCGTGCCCGTCAGGCTTCCTTCCCGGGGAGTTGCCGGGAAAACATTCGGGTGTCTTTTTCACCTATTTTCCTTCCACCGCCACTGATTGGGATCATTTATCCACCACTGGGTAAAGCTGGTGTTCTTTTCTTCACCTGAAGGACCTTTTCTATTCCGTATACTCTCCCGCTTCCTTTTGTAGCCACCCTTGCTCGTATGCAGTTTGTATCGCAATTTATGTGGACATAAATATCCGCAGCCATTGCCAGTGATTCTAGTGGTGGAATGCGATGCGGCGGTGGAAACTGTATGAATGAGTCAATGAATGAATGGATGTTATTTTTCCACATCGTTAAAAGCACGGCACAATTCATCATGGCATGGAATGGTCTGGGGTGAATGTTTTTTTTTGCCTTCTCTCGGGGTCGCCGTTTTCTGTTTCCGCATGTTTTCCTCCACACGATTTCTGCATTGCTATCTCCATCGGCAGTTCAGCAGGGAAGCGAGTAGGTGATGTGGTTCATTATATGTTCGTTGGCAGAGAAGGTAACGCAGGAAGTTGCACACGATAGTGCGATTAAAAAACATGCATGTTTTCAACGTTTCTACATCACGCACAGCTTATGTAAAACAAATGATAATGCATTAGTGCTGCTTGTAGGACTCCTTTACAAGCCGTATATTTTGCATTTCCAGCAATAATTATCATTCAATAACTCTCACAATAATTGTATGTTCATTTCAAACAATTCACTCCGAGTGATGTATATTGGAAATGTTACATACATCCTAGACTTGCGTTTTAGAACGACGTGCATATGATTTGCAAATGTGTTCTGAATTATTCAATTGGTTCTAATATCGATCCTGAAATCCTAAAAATATGGAATCTCTTGGAAGAAAACTAATTGAATAAACATAAAGGCAACCCAGTGTCACATTTGAAGCAGTCCTGCATCGATCACTCCCCCATAGAGCCAATCAGAGGCATCCCCTTCAAAACCACCCTCGAAGCAGCCGTATCGTCTTCCGGCCAGCTGCAAAGAATGTGCACTCGAGAGCGAGATCATCAATTACATCACTCACGAGAAAGCGTCTCTCGGTTGAGCTGCACTGGAAAGCGAACCGGTAAACCATTCATCAACCAAATGGGCTTCTCGGCAATTCATCATCATTGCCTTCGCAGCGATCGACACGCAGCTGGAGGGTGAACTTCGCTAGGGCGAACGAGTGGATACTTTACATTTACATAAGTACTGGGAAAACCGCCCGGAGGACGGCTGCAGGGAGTAACTTCAAAACCGCACCCTCAATGGGCATCGAAAACTCTTTGTAAGCCGAGAAACGTCTTGGAATTACTTCGGGGTCGTTAAATACTGCTGACCGTGCCCCAGGATGTGGCATCTGATACCATTCTCGAAATGTATCTGTGTATATTTTGGATTGGGGTATGCAGTGGAGATAGTTCGCCAGCAACTGTGGGAAGGGGCCCACAAAAGACACTCGGGATCAGATGAGTTGGAAAAGAAAGGGCAAACCACTTGACCCGAAGCAACCGTTTCATCCGCATGCCACCGTCTCCATTTCAAGATCGTTACAAAGTGGCAGACGAGCAATCGGCATGAATACATTCCGAGATGATATCTTCAAAGTGGCGAACTTTGTGGTGAAACAAATCTCTATCCCTTTTTGCTCCCTGTGGAAGGCCTCTTTCACGCCACGGCCGGCGTTCGAGTTGGTTGGAGCAAAAAGTTGCACTAAAAGTTTCACCACCAGCATATTTATCTGCCGGATGTGGGGGAAGGGACGAACGGTTTACTTCACGCTGTAAAAACGTCCCTTTACTCATTGCCGGCACTTCAAAAGGATCGGCGTCGTCTTCGACACCGGCACTTCCGTGCAAGTCCCGCACCCCAGGACAGATCGTTAATGTAGTTAAATGACGACGTCCCCTTGCGAAGTGGCAAAGTTTTGCAACAATTTCACTCACCTTCGCCGGTGATGGGCTGCGGGCGGAACGGAAGGTCTTCCGCCCGCGCCGCTTGCTAATGCGTTGCCCCGAGTGTGTCGCCACCGGTTGCTGGCAAACCCGCAGAACCCTTTTACCGGGCCGGGGCCAACCGAAAGCGCTGCAAACTTTACATCCCCAAATCCCATAAAAAAAGGAGGTGCTTCTTATAATAATGCACGACCGAGCGCGGCGTGGTTGCTGTGTGGGCTTGAGAGGGAAACGGCGGAAGGCTGTCGGAACTTTAATTGTGAATGCTTCGCTTGCGCCAATATGTCAGACCGGGTTGATATCAGCCTGGAATGAAAAGGGGACTGTGTCGGGCTGTTGGAAAGTTTTCTTCCGCTTCCGGGGCACGGGGTGGGGCTCTCTCCCTCTCTCTGATGCAGGTGAATACATTGTGCCATCGTTAGCAGAATACCATGAGCTGTCCTATCCGAGAGGGGTAAATTGAGCCCGACGTTTACTGACACGCAAGGAAAACTATCCCTTACCGAAAGCACCCCGGAAATGTAGGGAGTTTGAGGGGGAAATCTCCCCCATCCATGTAAGATGGTTACGTCACATCTCTATTGGCTCGTTTATCATGTTAACAGGATATTCAAAACAGGGACAGAAGGAAGGTGTTCCCCTGCAGAAAACTCCATCTATCCAGGGTATATGCATCTATCAAAGAGAGCAAGTACAAACAACAAAGCAATCCTACCGTGGCACAGCAAGGAAATATTGACTTATTTATATTCTAAATAAATTAATTGAATTGACCTCAAGAGCAGTCAAATACGAAGACCATTTAAACATTCTTGTGGTCAGAAAAATGAGTAACAATATTAAACTTTAATCAAAAAGGAGAGGCTGATATCTTCTCTCGACATCCAATTCTGAAAATGTCAAAAAGATCGTGGCTTTGTACATATACTTCCCATGCTACAAACAGAGGTTCAATATTGAATGTTCAACAATGGTTCGACATTTGATTACCTGCAACAAGTAAATTGAAATATTGGAGCAGTGAAACGAGATTGAATATCCTTTCTGAAGTAGAATCTGAGGAATTAATCAGGAAATACCATAAATAAGATTTAACATCGAACCCAGAGTTCATAAAATGTGGCTAGTCTCACTACACGCTTATACCATGCAACGTAAGCAAACTGCATGAACGAAAAGAACCTTCCTTCAAGGCCGTCGTCGACAACAACGCCGTACAAACGAGCTCACCGAACAAGGGTGTCATACGCATCGCAAAAGATCCCTGCCAATAAGCAGGACTTACCTGGGCAATAAATTCCCAAGTATGGAGAACGATATCATCCTTCCCTCTGCCTTCTCAGCACCCTGACATACGCCATATTTGCCACCGGAAATGGCTTCGGACGAGTTCGTCAACAAACAAGGATCAACAAAAGCGTTCGTAAACGGAATTCACTCCAACCACTCCACCAGCCCGGAAGAGGGGACAGGTTCTTGTACGGGGTTTTTTTTTCTTCTTCTTCCACCTCCTTGCTGCTTTACTTTGTTGAATGTACCCTGTCGAATCGATAATCATGTTATGTCGTCGTCATCGTCGTCGTTGTTAGCAACCTTGCCAGCTCGTTGTCAGCTCACGGGGACGGCTCTTTTTACTTTTGCGTGTAAGCCATCAGGAACCAATCAAGCCGGCACACACACCGAACGCCACCGTTGTCCTTTTACCGTTCGCTCGTACGCTCCAGAAATGGCGAGAGGGAGACTTGGGAAGGATGAACCGATATTCTTTGGTGTCAAATCACCTGTCAATGTGTAAGACCACTGAACCCTGCCGCTCTATTCTGACTTCTGGTGCTATTCTCGTGCTTGGCCAGTTTTTCCCCCTGCTCTTTCCTTGTTACGCCATCAAAAGAACACGAAGGATCTGCGCGTAGACACGGCTAGAAAAAAAAACACGTCGGGACAAAAGCAGGTTCACCACACAAAAGCTTAGCTTTTGGGTGATTTTTCAGGTGTGCTGCCTGCGCGAAAAATAAACTAAAGCTCAAAGGGAAGAGAAAGGGCTCAAACACCCACACACACAGTCAGGAGCAAACGGGCTCACTTTCATCCATCCGATCGTCACGGAGTGGATCCAATGCGCTTTTTTTCTGGTTGACGGATGTTTTGGATGGATAAGCTCGCAGCATCCACGAAGGACCAGCGCTTTTCATCCCGGGAAACCACCGATCGAATCCAATATTTTGCCATGGAAAAATAGAATGGAGGGCTAGACATTTCCACACAACCTAAACATGCTTGCAACCGAATGAAATGGAAATACGTTCACCGCAACACGCAGCGAACGTTTTATTCACTTGTGTAGGCTGCCAGAGGGAATGTGTGCGTTCCAAAAAGCGCTTTGTCGAACTGTCGCTCATACGTGTATTTCCGGTATTTCCGGATTGCGTCACGCTTTCGTCCATCTGCGGAAACGAATATAAATGGACGAAGCGTGAAAAGGGCAGCACATGAGATAAACAAAAAAAAAAACAAACCCTAACAATATTTTATCAATCCCAAACCAGCATTCCAAAAAGCTGAAGCTGCGTGCCTCAGAGGCATAGCGCCTTTCCACGGTTGGTTTGCCCTGGCCGGAAGTTTTAGCTTGATCACATATCACTTCAGGTCTGATGCGGGCGTCCGAATCAGAAGTTTTGCGTAAATGGTTTCCGGCCGTCATCATCATCATCAGCGTCATCCTCTCGAGGCCGCGAAAGCAAACTGCTGGGCACGTGCCTGGGCTCGGTTGCAGCACTGGGGGAAATAGAAGCTCGCTCAATTGGATGAGCTAACAAACCGCTCCCCGACCTTCCCTCCCTTCTGTTTCCCTCTTAATTCCTAGCGCTTTTCCCTCCTTCTATCCATCATGCTCCCCGTGGAGAACAATGGCGTGAAAAGTTACTGTGTCCAATAGATTCTTTTATGGGTAGTAAAATAAAGCGGCAGTTTGTTTCGGCTCTGTTGCTGTGCCTGTCCCCGGACCGGCGCAACATGCGTCACACTGTGGAACACCCTGCCACGGGTCTGTTCTCGCCTAGCGCTGCCAAATCATATTACATTGCTAAATAAAAACATTTTCACGGCCTGTTGTCGGCCCTCGTCCGGCGGAGAAGTTTTATTTTACGCTCCATACGCTCCATCGCGCCGCAATATCGCGCTAGCTCTTGAGAACGGTGGTGTGGTGCAGTAAAAAAAAAATGCCAACCACCAACCGAGAAACCTAAATTACTGCTTCGCCGAAATTGGCCGATCGTAACAAATGCAGCGAACGCGACACTCGTGGGCTACCGGGCGTCTCCATCGCTGCCGCTCGGATCGTCAGGGAACGTATCCAGTTTGGCTAGCCCGTGGGAGGAGAAACTCGTAAAAACTTGGGCTTCGTGAGCGGTCGGCGAAAGCGCCCTGGGAGTGCCGTTCGCCTCTAAGCGCACATAGTTGATTAATTCGTAGTTTGTGACGAAAGGGGGATATAGAATAATGCGCAAGTCATAAAACTTAATAAAACCCAACTCCCAATGTTGTGTGAAATTGGGGATTGGTTAACACTTGCAAGGGGTTTCGCATGATGTAACTGGTGAACCTTCAAGACGTAGGGACAGGTGAAAAATACCAATACATCGTTACGTTAGGTGGTGTAATGTTAGCCAGAAAAAAGTCCTGCCGGACGATCTTAAAAGTTAACATTCGCACATACGCTCACTTGTTATCGAAAGATTCGTTGCGTTTTTTTTTTGCTTCTTTATCTCCCCATATCAGCACACCTTAAACGGTTTTATCGTGCCACGGAGCCCCATCGGACAGGCTGTAATTCTTTATTTTACCAGCGGGGACGTACGGTTGTAACGCACGCTGAATAAATGAACTTTCCTCCAGGACAAAGGAGAAGCATACGGTTGCGGTACGCCCCATCAGGGCCACCGTTTTGACCACGGTAAACGCCCCATCTATCTATTCCAATCGTCACCGGCACTCGGTCGGTCGAAGGCGAACCGGGAGCTGCGAAAGATGAAACCAAACCGCTCGCCACGTTTCCCTGCTGCGCTTATCCGGACCGTCACTAGGTGTGCTCCCGGATCGTGCGACCAAGCGAACCAGCGAGCCAGTGCCGGAAGTTTTACCGTCCCGTTCAGGACCTGGGCATGCCTCAAAGAAACACAACACCAAAGGGAACGGGAAAATGAATAGCTTTGAAGAGAGAGGTAGGGAGAAAGAAAAAAAGAAAGATCGGTAGCAGAAAAAGAGATGGTACAACATTGTGCGAGGCGGAGACAGGGCAAGCGCACAGAGGGAAGAGTCGATAGCGTTCACTGAAGCGAGTGTCGAGTAGAGTAACAACGTGTTAACAGAGTGCGATGTGCAGCGAACTGTTGTTTGGAGCAGGAAAATACGGGCGTTCAACGGCACCGAGAGTCGCACCAGCGAAACCAAACAGCAGAGCCCCGATGATGGCGTTGTCGGTGTTTGGTTTTGTTTCGCAGAACCCATAGGTTGTGCTGTGTCAAGTTGGTTGGATGAAGAAGCAAAAAAAAACTTGGGCGGGGGCCAGCGAGGAACAATGGGAAAGAGAAAAATGTACAAACCTGTCCTTTAAGCTAAAAACCAGGGAGGCAATGCAAAACATAAGCTGAAACCAGGGCGACCTGGGTGAGGGGATTGGTGGAAAAACACGGTGGTGGATGAAATCGGCACTTCACTTTGCAAATGGCATCGAACCGGAACGTGAATCACCGAGCTGACGGAGCGAACCCCCGCAGAGCTCCGGATGGAGATCACATGGAGGCGCCTGGTCGTTCACAGTTCCGCCGCTCTCGGGCTGGCGTTCGTTCGTGATGAAAGTGGGGTCGCGTCGAGTGCGAGATTGGGCAAACATTTCCGACCCAACACCGGGGAGCCCGGTTGGTGCCCGTGGGCAGCTGTGATGCTTGAAATTGCTTTTGTTTTCCGAAATCGTCCCGCGTTCGGTACAAAAGGAGTCAGGCGGATCGGACGAAAGGACGCGTGTCGGTTGGTTCGTGGTGCGGCTGGGGAAGAAGGTTCCAAATTTTGAACCAACCTACCGACAGAAGCTGACAGACTCCAGCTGGGACCGGATCGGGGCAGGCAGTAGGGCCGTTTTCACCGGAAAGCAATTAATATTTGTGCGTAGAATGGACGTGAAAGTGCAGAGGGACGCGTGTGTTGTGTTTTCCATCCCGACCGACACGTGTTTGGGTGTCCACGTTTCTGTGGTTGCCGGAAAATGAAGAAGTACGGATCGCATCGTTCGGGTCAGCCGACTGTGCGTGCCGCTTTCGAATGTTCCAGCCCCGACGGGTCCGTTTCGGGTCGGTCGGGATGTTGACCGTGGAAAAGCGTCGTGCCCTGCAGGGTTCAGGGTTTTGTCGGGAAGTTAGAAAATTCACTGCCATATGAGAGGAGGAGCAAATTACAAACCACCCTCACCAGACCATTTTTGGGCTGAGCTAGAGAGGCCCGAAGGAAGGAGGCCGGATCGCCGCGCACGCCATTGTGGGAATGGAAACGGGGGCCTTAAGTGTGGGTAGCGCCCGGTGATGATTGAAATAAATGTACGCAGGCAGTAGAGTCCAATTTACGATCCCTTAAAAATTTGCAATCGCCCCCGGTTGCCTTTTCGGTGCCGGCGTAATGTCGTGCCGGGGAAAATTACACCAAGCAGGAAAGCCACCGGGGTCCCCTGTTAAGCTTTGGCCACGTTCTCTAGCTGCTCGGGGAGGTTTTACACACCCTGCCTCACCTATTTTCCCAGCATCTTCCCCGCACCAAACGGCCGCCCACTTGAAATGCAAACCGTCCAATTAAACGTTCCCACGCTTTTGTGCCTTTTTCGCACATTCCTTCTGCACTCCCTGGCCGGTCGCCGACTGCGAGTGAATTTTCCACCCGGCCTCGGTCGCCATTCGACCGAAAGCCCCGACCGACTGCCAAGGACCAAGCGTGCCCGTCCTTTCGGCACGGTAATGAAACGAAATTGCGTTACGGTACGGTCAATTCAATTATCAAATCCATTCAGCGAATTATATATGTTTCCGGCACAATCCGTCCGTTCGTAGCCAGGGGTTTTCCAAGCGCCCCCTTCTGGATGACTTCTTGCCGGGGATCTTCACGCGGCCGTTGGGCAAGTCAAACCCCGCAACACAAAAGGAACCACTTTTCACACCATCCCCGCTACCCGCTACTATACAACCTCAAGGACCTGTTGCAGAATCGGTACCGTTTGCTTCCGAAATGAAAATTCATTATATTTTACCCCTGACGATCCCGGTGCCCTGACCCACCTCGAACCAGTAGACTTCTTGGACGGCTCCATCCATTGCCGCTACCATCGCTTTGTCTGTTTGGTTATGGAAATAAATTTATCCACTGATGCGTGCCACCATTTATGCCATTTATACGGCGGCCGAAACGTCACCGGACCGGCGAGTGATGACTTCCACTGGAACAACTCGGGCGAAAGCTGGCCGATATTTGCTTGCTTGTTCCGATTTGCTTTGCTCCTTTGGCTCTCCCACCTGCTGACTTTATCCACTCGGTCCACCAGCGTACGGATTGGTGATTAAAAGCCATTCATTATAATCGTGTGTGTGTCTGTCTCTCTCGCTCCATCTCTCTCTAGGACGCTGTCGATCCCGGGAAACTATGCGCCCGGAAACGGTGTGTCAAACGTGCCGAACAGCGCCAGCACCACCGGCACCGTCGGTGCACGAGCACTCGGTCGACAGTAATGGCTGCTAACGAGCGGAAATTAACACTTCCGCCGGTGTGCGCACGGGCTGAGCTGGAATTTTCGCTCGAAATTTCCGTCACCCTGGTCCGAGGGGCGGCACGAAACAGGAAGCGTAATATTTCCTCAATCAAACAATCCGCCCGGCTTTCTGGCCCGGGCTCGCGCTTTTGGGCGACCGGCAAGTCCATCAAATATTTTTGGCGGGTCAAATGAAATTAAAAGGGCACTTAGTTTGGTCGCCGAATTGCGAAAATGTAAATTTTTGCGCACACCACTCCCCCGCCCGTCGATGTTGTAACAATTATTTTTAATTGAACCCAAGCCCATGCCAGCTGAACAACCGGGCACATTAAATGAAATGAAGAGCGAGGAGAAAGCCTTCTCGGTCGATCAAATATGCAAACTGTAAACACTGGGACATGGAAGGAAGCAAAAATATAAACCGACCAGCATTCCATTGCGCTGTAATCAGCGAAAAAGGTCGACTGTTTGCACACTTCCCTACCGGTTGTTTCATCGCCCCTTCGCCCCAGGTACATCCAGCCTACAGAGATGTGATTATTATTAATTTTTCCATCCACCGCCACGTTTGGCCCAAATCGTTACGTTTCCTTCAACCAGCTCGAGCGGATCGCTTAATTGGAGTAAAGTTCGGACGAAAAACACCGTGGGCCTCGGCAACGGCCGTCCGTGCGATGAAAGCCGCCCTTTTTCGGCCGGGTTTTCCCTGTCTGTCCCCGCGAATGTGAGCAAACAATTCACCAGATGAAACATCCGAATCAACAACCCCGGCTTCCCCGGCGAGGGAATTGCATACGATATTTGCCGCCTAGCCGGCGGAGTGCATGAATGTACGCGAATGAAACATGCGAAAAAGGCACCAACACAAAGCAACGGAAAATTCAACAACCCTCCGTACATTAAAACACTAACACGAGTATCATTTATCATTCGTAAATAAATTGCCATAAAAGCGCACCGGTAATAAAGCCCGGCTTTGACCGGGTTTTGCCACGAATGGCAAATGGGCGTAATGGTTGCCATAAAGAAAATGGTGAAAAATTGCATAAATTGTTCCATGTTTTTCTCACCCTTCCTCCCCTCTTTTCCCTCCCTCCTGTGCCGGCAACTTGCTGTGCATCCTGGTGAGTGCAGTAAGCAGCAGCAAAGTGCATCGCGGAAAATGAATCCTTTCCTATGTTTCCCGGGAGAGGGAAAAGGACAAAAAGGTATGGACAAAAACACAGGGAACGCTTTTTCGAAAAAACTGTGATCTCGTGCACAAACGAGATGCATAAGAAAAGCGCTTTTATAAGAACCCCCGGGAGCACGCCGGTTGCGGTACGTGATTATAATAAAACTTTGTATGCTGCACAACGCTTCTCGCTTCCCACTTACCCCCGGTGACCCTCGGTGTGGCCCCTTTCTCTGTGCTACTTTTCGTTAGCTGCCATTGTTCAACCATTACCGGTTCGAACCGTTTCGAACGGCTGGACAAACGATACAATATGAATGTGCAAGAATAATGCTTAAACGAACAAAAAAACCCCTTTGGATGCTCGTGGATAAAGACCGGCGTGAGGAAAGAAGAGCGTCAAAACAGGGGTAGTCAAACATAAAACCCCAAACAAATCGCCATTGCCAACCCGAATCGATACGTTCGCCATCCGGTAGGTTATTTAAGTTTTCCAATTCTGGTTGTTTTTCACCGGAAAACCCCGTTCGTTCCTCTTCGCATCCAGCGCTCCCGAAGGAATGGAAATTGCTTATTATTTTTTAATACAAGGATAAGCTCTTGCACAAACGAGAAAAGCTCGTCGTGCAGCGGCGTGGTCAACCAGGTTCCCTATTCGTGCACGACAATCATACAATTGTTGAAATCCCCTATCCCAGTGTTTCGTCTTTCTCTTTTTTTTGGTTCCTTTTTCCGAATGATGCGGAATAAGGGGAATAAATTCACATTTATCCCTTTGCTTCCTTGAAATTAGATACGACTCGAAAAAATGGTGCCACGTGCAGACGGTGCTCAAGTTTTCCCTGCCGGGCTTGGAAAGATCCGAAACGATATTGGTTTTTGAGAAATTTGTTATTAATGTTCATCCGATTTAGAAATTCAAAAAAGGAGAGGAAAATACCAAGACACAATGTTCTTTTCTTTTTCAAAGATGGCATAATTTAATCATGGAATATTGCAGATGAATAGTTGCGTTTTTTTTTTAACACTTGATACGGGTAGACATTGAAGACAAATTCCAGCCAAAACGCAAGAGCCGAAATGGAAATGCGGACCCCAAACCAGCCAGCTCTTCATCAGATGGTGTGCCCGGAAAGTGGCGAACGCGATCATAATTGATCCAGTGAAAAAGTAAAACGAAAAACATAATATGAAAGCCTGCCGGACCGTTTTCCGCCTTCAATATTTTTCGTTTCCGGGATTTAATTACGCTCGTCTACGATACCTTACCTTTTTTTCCCCAGGAAACAGAACGTAACACACCCACAAAGCAAACAAAAGCACGCTGACGCCTTGGAAGTATTATCTCGAACGGCCCTTTGTTACAAGCCAACAAGAAACGGGGAAAAAAGGGATAAATATGAGAATGTACAAACAGAATCACGACAGGCAAGGGGTAGAAAAAAACTGGACAGTAAAATTATAATTATATCGCTTCTCAGAAAAGGGTCGGAGAATCAGGCCAATTGAGGCCATTTTACATTAACCAGCACTCTTTTTTTTTAACTCCTTGTCCTCCCGCTTCTTCCCTCCCCCGCTCTTCCCCTCTTTCCGTTGAGCTTCCACAGACTCCAAACGATACAGAGTCATTTCCGCCCGCCTTCGACTAGGAAAGTCATGCCCTACCTCGTCTACCGAGCTTTCGGTGCGCCAGGATCGATTGTTTATCCATTTTCCACACCGGCCCCGAGGATCAGATTCCAAAGAAAACAACCTTTCCCCCTTGCCAAGCGAAGGAATGAAGGAAGCGCACGGTAATCCGGAAGCACCGCCAACAGTCGTTGCAGTGGAAGCGACGGCAGACGGTGATGGCGGTGGCGATAACGGGATACGGGAAGGGAAAATCAACAAACGGTCAAACGTAAACAAACACAAACTGGGCGCCGAGCGAACAGCGACGCCGACAGAAGGCAATTGGGGATTATTAGCTGGAAGCAAAGGCTGCTGCCGCTGAAGTCTCGGACGGGCGGAAGGCAGAAGAAGGCGCAACTCCCAAGACGATCCTTCCGGGAGCCACCCAATCGGGTTCCTGCAAGGCGCCGCGGGCTGCGCTATCCATCCAACTCCCAAGGGACGGTCGTTTATTGGCGGTGCTTCCGGATCGTGATAACACCCGGGGCGCACAGTTACGGAATACTAAAAACCCGGGGCGCTACCGAAAGCACAAGGACTGGCAGCTGGCACCGAGCACCGGTTGACTTACGAGCGCTGGCAAACATGCAGCTTCCAGCGTTCCGGTTTCGGGGCCGGAACCGGGTGTCAACGAGCCGCCGAAGGGAGCCGCGGGAGAAGAAGAGTCCAAAATGAACGCTCGGGCGGTGGCGAGAGACCGAAGCAATCGCACGAGCCAAAGGCAAGGACATGCTCCGTGCATGGTGTAAAGAGAAAAAAAATAAACCGTACATCGACATTGGTCCCCGAGAAGCGCAAGCAGTTCACGCTCTACAGTTAAATGAGTTTTACTTCCGCAAACAAACAAACCCCAAGAAGGCAGAGGGAACAAACATGCTGCCTGCCGTCTCGTCGAGAAGTGTAATTCCCCTGCGCGAAAATCTATGGCCACAATATGGACGAACCTTCCCTCCCTCCGTTTCGTTACGTAAACGGCTTGTGAGTAGAATAAATTTTCCTCCCATGCCATGGCCGAACCGAACGGGAGGGGGTTCGAAATGGGCGCCATGGACGGGATTCATTTTAATTAATCGAAATTGAAAACAAACCAATCCCGGTGGAAAGTACGAAGCGGAGGGGAAATGGTTGGCGGTCCGCTTGGAGGGTAGAGCAAGGGAGATGGAGGGCCAGACCCATTCCGACGGCAAATGGCGTGTGAAGGTATTTATCGATGGTCCTTTTTTGGGGAGAGCACGTGGAAGGACTTTAATTGAGTAGAAAACGTAAACGGCGAAAAGGGAGGAAAATCGAAACAAACACAAACGTACGCCAAAAAACCGGTCCCCTGGGTGGGTGGAAGGGGAGTAAGGGTGCGTAGGTGGGATGGAGTAAATTATCCTGGGAATGTTTTTCGGCACATGTGGCACCGATATCCGTGCGAGGGGTGGAAGTATGTGGAACAGTTTGAAGGCACGTGGTCGCCTTAGCCACTTTCTTATTCCATTCGGTTCTTTGTGTGTTTGTTTCGGCGTCAACGCGACAAGAGCGACAAAGGAAAATCCTTCAAGAAAAACGAGACAAAAAAAACCCCCCTACTAAGGAAGATCGCACAACCGGCTTTGCTCCGAAAAGTTGCTCTTGCGTAGCCACCACCTTGTGTTTTCTTCGATAAGAAGATTTATTTTTCGTTTAGTTCCACGCCACACACACACACACACGAAGGCACGCGGGGAAACATAAATAAAAACACACGCAGTGCCTTCTGCTTCACCGGAGTGTGATGGGCATTTTAAACAGGGGCAACAAATCGTGAAATGAATCATCAAACAGCGGACAGGGAGCGACCGGCGTGTGCGGTGAAATTGTTTTATCTTCCTCGACTTTCCATTTCGGATTGGGTTTCCTTCGCAAAAAGTCCTGCCCCTGCGGTGCAAGCAAAACACCCGCAAAAAGAGACACACTCGAACAAATCTTCCGCCGATCCCGTCGGCTTTGTTCCGGGCCTTGTTTGGCTTTGTTTCAGCTCGGTTCGCCGAAATTTCGTTAGCTTGTACTTCTTCCGCCTCTCCGCGACCTTTCGGGACGGAATGATGATTTTTCCCTGTTTTCATGGTTTGGTGGAGAAGCTTTTTTTCCTTCCCGGCGGTGTTTGTTTCAGCCTTGTTCTCGCTCCTCCAACCTACAACCTTCCCCCCTCCCTCTCCGTCTTCCAGTTCGTCCCGGCATCAATCTGTCCATTAGGAACGGAATGCGCCTGTCATCGTTCTCTCCATTTCCATCATTACCGAGCGGACTGCGTATTTGGTGTCTTACAGAATGGATCCGGCTCGCTTGGCTGACCGGGCGGACCGGCATGGCGCCCACCGAACCGAGAGGGCGTCCTTTTGACCTCCGAGCCATGGCAAACGAAGACGGCAAACAGAAAGAAATCAATTTTCATCAATTCGTCCCGGGACAGACACGCCGGAGGTTCTGCCGGGGGAAGCGGGGAGGTCGGTGCTGGTGGAATAACATTCCACGTTTTAATCTGTCCGGTGACACGTGGCCAACAGTGGCCACGACTGAGCTGGCCGGGGAGAGAGTGATTAAATTACAACAATTTCCCGGAAAAGCTCGCCGGAAGCGAAGTCAGCTTTAATCCAGACACCAGAGAGTTCGTGCGATGCATGTGCCGTCGTTTGCTGCGTGCTTGGGGAAATATTTTGCCTAACCTTTTCTCCCTTCCAGATGGGCGCCGTGGATCGTCGGGCTTTCAAGTAGTTTGTGTTTTTCGCGCTAAAGTGAGTTTCAAGAATCATTTGTCTCGCCGATCTTATCTCAACGACGGTGGATTAGAGTAATACTTCAGGAAATTGACATTTATTGGAGCAGTTTTCAAAAGCGTTTCCCCTTCTACTCCCTTCATTGTCGCTGTTATTGTAGATGAGGATGCACGATAAGCACTGACAAATAAAATTAATGATGAGATTCGCCTCAGGCAGTCGACTGATGATGCTCAAGGCTGAGGAAACATCTTCCGTTTTTTGGATGATAAACATGAGTCTTTACCGATGAGAATATTTAACTTCAGTTCAAACTATGTGAATCTCTTAAGTTCTTCCCATAGCAGAAGAGATGAGAACCGGATCGTCCATGTTCCGAATATCTTCCGAACAGAAAGAACATCGCGCAGTTGGTCAATCGAACCGCATCGATTGCTTATCTCGGGTTGGACAGAACCGCACTGTCTATCCCTGGCGTTAAGCCGTTGTAACCGCCAATGTTGGCTGCCGGTTGTGGATAGTGCTTACTTGCTATAATTCATTATTTATACTGCTGAAAAAGCTATTACCGAACGTCCAGAGAAAGGTCCAGTCGAGACCGAACCGGTCAGTTGCCTGCCTGGACGAAGCTTTCAATCATACCACAAAGGATCGTAAAGATGATTGGAAGGCAATCAAATTAATAATGCACTGTAAAGCTAACAGTTTCACGATCGTGTAAGCGGCGTGGGGAGGCACTGGTGCTATCATCGCATTCGAATGGCCTTAGAAAGTTCTTACAAAGCACAGCACAGCATAGAAAGGGTGGAATCCTGGCTGCTTTCATCGAAAAGAATGACGTCAGAGACGATATCGAAGAAATACATTGAGTTCCTTGGCGAAAGCTGGATCACGTTGAAGCCAAAAGAGTATGAAAAATGTTTGCAACAAATACAAAGAATGCATTGTACAGTGGCTTAGTAAAAGTACCACAAATGTAGCAGGACAGTTTTGTAATCAATATCATTTAATGAATAGCATCTACGTTCGCTTTGAATAGGCATTCATGCCGTTGAAAATTGTACAAAAAGGTTGACGCAAAGGTAATAAAATCGACTTCACTATCTCGTTATGGTTAGTAAAATGAAGAAAGAACCGAGACCATTAGTTAGAATTAATGGCAAAGTACATCATGTTTGCCAACTGTTTCCCATAGTTACATCATTCTGAGATTTTTATTTACCTCCCTTCCATTATTTCACCCCTAACGTCGGCTTCACTTCGGCCCACAGGATTTCCTTGACACATAAATCACCGGAGGCAATAAATTTATCGCCCAACCGTATCGATAACCTACCGAACTTTTCCCCTCCAATCAATCTCGCACCGGTCGCAAACGAGCTACCCGTGTTCTGCGGACAGCTGGGACCGAAAACCCGGTATGTGTGTGCCAGGTGTGACCGATGAGCTGCGTCCATTTCCGGGATCCCTGCCGAACCTGCCCCAGCAACATCAATTAACTTCAGCGTCGAAAACTACCGCCGGCTTCCAATCAAGTGCGTCAGAGCCCGGGCGTTCGCTGAGCCACCGCCCCCACCTTGAAGTGGCGCATTTTCACACGCCGATAATCTTCGTGAAGGTCAACAAAATCATCAACATAGAGGCTAGTGGAAAATCCACCCGGAAAAGCTTCCCGTCGCTATCGCTACCGTTTAGCAACCGGGTGATGGTGGTCGTGATCGTGAACGTAAGCAGAGGAGGGCTAAGAGGTGAGTCAAAACGAAACAGGAACCGCTGTTCGATTCGGAGCACTCAATAAATATTGCCAATTGACTTTTCCACCCGCCAGTTGTGCCAGCATCGTTGCGCTCGATACTTCCCTTAGGCAGTCGAATAAACATCGTCCGTAAATGCTTGGAGTGTACGCGTGCGAAAGAAATGTTGCTCGGAAAAGAACAAGTTCCACGTGTGTTTAATTCTTTCGCACACCAGGAAAATAAAACGTACACCTACATTTGCTACCCTACATCCTACCAGTTGGCGCGAATTGGAAGCAATCGGAAGGCTGGAATTTGATTTTCATGGCAAACGACAAAAAAAAAATGGCAGAAACGAAAAGCAATACCATTTCGAGTGCAGAAAACTCACTCATGAACGAGGCGCTACCGGGGCTTTAAGAAACGCGAGGAAGCAATGGAGAGTGAAAAGAAAGTACCGTCGAGGAAGAATGAAAGAAGAAAAAAAAACCAGACGTCACCTAAGTGTCCCATCAGTGTTTTGCCAATTTGTCGGCCGAAAAAGAAATAAAAACCTCCGCGCACACAGTTCCGGCAGTATTTCCCCCAATTTCCTGCCTTCCTAGCGCTCGTCAGCAGGGGAGTGCGGGAGGGGGTGGGGGTGAGTTTTCGTGGAAAATGGGCTGCCAACGGGCGCGTCGGTACATGCGGTTGGCAGTTATCGTTCCGGGAAGATGTACGTATTGGAGGGTGGTGTTTCTGTGGCAGCATACCTTCAGTACACTTCTCTTTATAAACCTGCAGGTGAAAAGTTTTTGAAGTATTCGTAGAACTTGTCGCCTGAATACGAGCACGAGGACACGGGTATTTTTTAATCTTATCTGGATGGAAGAATACACCAATTTAATTTGAAAGACATTCTTCATTGAAATTGAGCCGATCATTATTCAATAGCACACGGAACACAGCAACAACGGAAGATTTTGCTTATACTATTTTCCGATGACTAACACACTTTGAACTACAAACGAGAACGAGCTTATTTCAAGTTGGAGCATCTAGAAATGTCGGCCAACTTTTCTACTCGTTGCCCGCGTTACCAGATTATCAGAAGCAGCCTGATGTTCGGCGATCTATAACGAGAGACCTTGCGCAAAAATTGGCCCTCGAGGCAAAATGTTGTGTTTTGGGTTCAACTACACTACGCTGTAAGATATAGGCATCAAAAATTGTACCTGTTTCGCTCGTGATTTTGCTTCCCCGACACTTCCGCTTCAATTCGTCCCATCCTTACACAGACTCCACTGACAACTTCAAACCAACTTCCCCTAGCCCAAACCAAGGTCGGGCTTCTCATTTCCCTGCCAGCGTCATTGTTGAGCGAATTTTGCCGGAAATCCATTGAACCACGAAATCGAGCCCCTAGTACCAGGGGGTGAGTTTCCATGGGCACGCTGACGTACACAAAAAAAAAGTGCGTTCCAGCCACGACTCGAGTGGAAAGCTTCGTCCGCCCGCGGGGAGAGGGCAGCAGGGAAAGGTGCGCCATATTAACGTGGAATGCTGGCATCGAACAGACTGGCTACGGACCCGGCAAGTACCAACCAACAACCGGCGAAACCACTGAAAAGTGCCAAAAGCTTGTCGCTGGGATCGCTGGGATGCCGAAACCGCATGCCTGTTAACCTCAACATCTCGCCTCGCCCACTACTGCCTCTGACATCGACCGCACGATTCCCCCGCCAAGTTCCCACCGATCCCAACCTTCGCCCCCAATCCTACTCGAGGATTGGCGATAATGACATTTTACCTTTTCGGCTTATCCACCAACCAGGCCGGGCTCGTTCGTAAGAGAGTCGGTGTTTCTCGTACCACTCGCGAAAGCCAGAAATTTCCCGTCTATCGATGCTAATAGCAGAGGAGTGCTAGACCACAGGGTAGGGCACAGGGGGAGGGGGGGGGGGAGACGGTGCAGTAAAGTCAGAACTGATGGTTGGTGAAAAACTTTTTCTGCCCCCTAAAGCCCGCCGGCCATACTTTGACGGCGGTCAATATACCTTCGGCAAGTTGTTGGGTGAAGTACGAGTTGTTGGCGAGGTGTAAAGGAAGGGCAAGACGAAGGCGAAGATGATGATGGCGATGATGGTGATGATGATTATGACGTCGAATCAGGTTAAGGATGATGTGGTACGAAAAATCGAACCATTTTCCCAACGCGAACAACACTGGCGACACGAAGGAAACGCGAAAGGGAATGGTAGGCGAAGGGACGGCACCAGGTCGGGGCACACACAAAGGAAAAGTTTCAATCAAATTTTCACGTTCATTTTTCCCTCCCCTCGTGGACCGTCTCTATTCTTTGGCGTGGTAATACCGCTTTCCCTCCCGGCTAGGATCGTCAGGACGAGGATGTTGGGCTTCATTGCTGGAGGGATAGAGGGTACATGTTTACTCTTCTTTCTTTCACGGTTCGCTTCCTGGAACGCACTAATACACTTTCCCCGACCCCAACCACCCTTTCACACGCTCTCACTGATCGTTCTTATCATCTTCCTACATTCCTTTTTTTTTTTTTGCGTGGATAAATGAAATCCACCATAAGCTTGCAGGACGCCCAGCTTCACACCAACCCGGGGCCAAAACGAAGTGGAAATTGTTACTTGTTTTCCCAACCCCGGACGACTGCGCCTCCCCAACAACCCGCCCACCGGTTCGACATCGGTTGTTTCTAATGGAGGTTGCTAAAACATAACCTCTTCGGGGTACATCGACCGCCGAGCTGGTGGGATCGAAACAACACACCGGGAAGGCAGGGGGGGGGGGGTTCCAGGAGGTTGAAAAGGAGCAACACTACCCAGACGTAGCTTCACACTCTCCTAGGTAACAGTTGGCAGCAATATCAAAGGCAAACAATAAAACAATTCGGATTCCTCGCCCCCACGGTCCCCTTGGTTGATCCCCCTCGTTTCCCAGCTCTCCGAAATCGTGTTCACTTCCGAGTGTTAAAAGTTGAAGGGAAAAGAAGCACAACACTACGGAGACGTGAGAAAGTGTTTGCCGCACACGGGAAAGGAAAGTGTTACAGCTGACGCTAGTGCCAGCCGCTTGCTGCACGCGAGACGATAAGATTGGAAAAATAATACCGATAGCAAAAGCACACACTCACAAGACCGCTTTTTCCAGCTCGTGGAAGCCAAAAGGTGATGCAGGAGCGCTGTGTCCTTGCGGGGACCTTCCCACGAAGCACAAACAAACATCAACAAAATAACCGAAAGAAAGCCCTGACGATAAAGAAAAGAAAAGTGTCCTTGGCGCCGGGGACCGGGAGGGTGGAGGAAAGGGAGTAAAGGATCGATTATTTGTCACGTCACACCATGCAGCGATCCGGTCGAGTCGGTCCCCGGCCAGCAGGTCGAGGCTGCTCAAAATTGGTCCCACTTGAGCGTCGCCCCGAGCCGATTGGCGACTCTTAATCTCGTCCTGCTCTCGTCTTGGAGCCTTTCTTGGAGCCATTTATTTCCCTTCATTAAATTCGTCGAACGTCGGGCTCGAACGCCGATTGGAAAGATTAGCCTGAACTCCCCCCTCGGTTCATGTGTGATTGCTCGTTTTCGTGTGTCGTGGATCGAATGCACGATGTTGACCAAACCTTGGAATTCCCTTTTTTTTCCTTTTTCACACTTGCACCAGCCAGCGGTGGGATTGAAAATCTGAAATTCCATTGCCGACCGAATCTGTACACTACTGCCTTCTCTCTCACTCACACCCTCTCTGGCGGTGGCTGGCGGTGAGCTGGGAGCTGGGCCGGGTTCGATTTTGAACAATAAAATCCCCTCGGGCAAGTGTCGGAAAAATCAGGCGAAACCACCAACACTCTGACACTTGTGGAACTTTTTTCGGGAGCAATAAAAACGGGCTCCGACCGGCTGGACAGGAAAAAGGGCGTACACGAACCGAACGGCGGCTGCAACGAGGGGAAACTGTTTTTGGGAGGAAAACTTTCCCATCCCTCCGGGCCGCCACCATCCAAACACACGGGAAAGGGTGGAAAAATTGGTGCTCCGGTGCGGCGGGGGAATTTCGAATTCCAAATTCCAAAATACCGAAATACATTCAACCACGGCCGCTGCAGGAAGGCCACCGCCGCCCGGGAGAAAACACTCGTCGTCGTCGTCGTCGTCGTCGTCGTCGGCCAGCACCGGAAAGTTCTTTTTCCTTCTTTCGTTTTGTTGCTTCCATCCTGCAATCATCCGCAAAACGGGCGTAGACTGGCAGGACCTGCGGTTTGTGGTCACATTTTGCGCACAAAACGATGCCACCGCCAGCCCGCGCACCCGGCCGAGATGCACACGCCACCTCCGGAAAGGCCACTTGGAGCGGTGCACTTTTCGCTTGGCCCCGGGCCCCCCCCTCGTTTTCGTTTGGCCGCGGGGAAAACATTCGTACCCGGAGCGACAGTGTGGAATTTTCACAATTTATCATCTCTCCCGTCTCATCTAAATTCCTCGCATTCCGCACCGGGACGACCGGGGGGAGCTAGCAGCCGGCGCCAGGCGCGAGGGCCTGTTTCATCTGGAATCGGAACCCTCCAAGGAGTGTCCTTCCCTCCCGAGGGGGTTGGAGCGAATGCAGGAATTGGACCGCCCGCGCTCGCTGCATAATGATGGCGCGACTGGCCACCGTGATTTATGTAATCGTTTGCGTTTCGACCGGCATTCCCCGGGCACCAATCCCTAATGATGGCGCGGGAGGTCACCCACAGGGCGAGTTCGGAAGGAAAATTTTTCATCATCCATCCCCATTCGCCTCCAGCACCCTCCGAATGGAACAGCGAGGATTAAAACCTAACCATCGAGCGCAGCGGCGAACTTTGGCGTACATTCGAGGTCAGCTTTTCGACAGTCAGCTACACTCGGGCGCGCACACACACACCCACACCCACACACTCACTTTTCCAAAACTTTGATGGTTGAAGACAGCACCCGCATACTCCCCAGGAAAAGTCACCAACCTGCAACATCGACAAAGAAGTAAGTAAAAACCGGCCGGAGGCGTGAGGCGTCGGATGGCGAGCCGCTCGGTGGAAGTTAAGGGATCAAATCAAGTGCCACCCCGGACGCTCCCTTCGCCTCCGCCCCGTGGGGGCACTAAAGGTGGGCGAAATGCAAAGCCACAAAAGCGCGCAAGAGGTGCTCGAGCCCAGACACGGCTTACGCCGTACGTGGGGGGGAGTGGGACTTGTGGGGCGACAGAAGTGGATCAGAATAAGCAACATAAAATATAATCGTAACGGGAACGCAGAACGGTGACATTGGAATGTACAGTAGGTGACCAACGTCGGCAAGACTGTTCTTAAATTACAACGATATTTAGGTTTTATTAAAACAGAAAAGAGTAGACGCAGATTCATAATTTCTCGTCAGCAGAACGTCGAATTAGAAACCATTTGAAATGCTGCGCAGTTTAAGTTACATTTAAAATAATTCTTACTTAGATTGCGCAAAAACTTATTGTGATAAATATGTCGGACTATATTATTTTAACAAGTCTTCACCAACCAATTATGAGTTTGTGGATCGCCTTATTTATTAGGATTGTTCTTCCATAATTTCTACCTAACCGTTGGAAAATAGAAATAGCCCACAAAAATGGCCGACCACTGTATCGCAACCGCTGGGTGTGTATTGGTCGGCCAATCACTCCATTCCATTACCATTTGCCATAAACGACCCAAATGGATTCCGGAATCCGGACATTCCGACCGTTCCGGTGATGCCGCTGGCGGATGGCGTTGAGAGGGAACGGACAGGGGGCCGGAATGTGGTCGATTCCACTCGAGAGGGCCCTTGCAACTGACAACTTACGACAACGACGACGACATTTGATGACGTTTGTTCCAAGGCAGAAGATCCCTTGGAAGTTTCTGCTGATCCTGTCCATCCACTTGTATTGCCCTCTCTCTCTCTCTCTAACTTCCCCCCCCCCCCTTCTCTCTCTCTCGCAGTCTGTGATTCTCTTTTTTTGGTTTGGTCTTGTTGTCTATTGTCTTTGTTCGTTCGCTCCTCATCGCTGGTGATTTATACGGGCATGAAAAGCAACGGGATGACCGGGCCCCAGGGGTGGAGATGGGCCGGAGGTGGAGAACCAGGGAAAGGTTGGGGTGCTAAGTCGAGCATAAATGTAGCGATGCTGGAGAAGGGGCCAAGCCACTCATCACCGTACGCTCATCATCATGTTATTTGCATCGCAAATCAAATTCCGATTTCCATTTCGACAGTTTTCGGCAGACGGTGCGCGAAAGGCAACGAAGGCAAGAGAAGAAAAAAAACCCCACCCGCCTCCGACGGCAAATTGTAACGCTGCGGGGCACTTGTCTCAAACCGAACCCCATGCCGCTGGTCTATTGAGCGTGGAAAGAAAATGGAAAACCTCTGCAAAGTCAAAAGAACGGAACCACCGTCAGCCAGGAAAGACTGGGCACCGAGGACGTGAGAGGCAAACGCTTCCCGGTATGTCCTTCAATATCCAATCTGTCTCCACCGATATCTATTTATTGCTTGCCTGCCCGGTCCGTACCACGAGGACGTTCGTGGTGCATGGCATCGAGTTTTGCTTTGTATGCAAAACGCCCTGCGGACGGGTTTCGCCGGAAATGCTTGCGAGGTGGCTGCGGTACACCTTTTCTTCCACCAGAAACGATTGTCTAACGATTGTGTCCCGACGACGACGATGACGACGACGAGGACGACAACTCGGAACTCCTGGGTCCGGAAGCGATCTTCGGGAAAAAAAAGAATTTCGGTCCGCGGAAGGAAGAAGGAAGAGGAAGGAATAAAAGGCGTCCTAGTGCCATGGAAATGGAATGGAATTACCAAGCGTATTTTCTACCAGCATAGTTCGAAGCGATCGACCCCGAGTATGGAACCGGATCCAGGAAAAGAGGGAACAATTTCAGCGGGAAAGAGCACACTTTAAAGTGAAATAAAAATCCAGGAATAAATGGTCTTCTTACCAGTTAGTTTTGTCGCTGGTCTTGTTTTTAAACTCGGTCCATCGACGGCACTCGAAAAATTCGCGACGAAAGCGAACATCGCAAACTTTTCCGCAAGCACACGCACAATCACATGTACATATCCACAGCCCTCCAATATCGGAGCATGAGTGAAGCGAGTTGAAAAAAAAAACACAAGGACCTCCGTCCTAAGTACTTGTCCAGTTACACAAGCGACACGTTGTTGGAGGGAAAATCAAGGAAATCACTTCTCACGGAATTGCGTTAAAGGAAGCACTGGAATCTGCAATAGGGATAGCCCTGCCGCACACCAGACGATTGGTTGGTCAGTTTCCTTTTTTTTCTTCCTTTTAGTACATCAAAGACTACTACTCTTAGGCGTTCCTCTTAGTACAACGAAGGCGTCCGGTTCGGTTGACAGTCAGCCGAGGACTGGACGGTAGACAGACTGACTTCAGACTGGCGTCACTGGCAGGCTGAGAACTGCTGCCACACTGCTCACCGCAGGACGTTCGGAATCGGGGCGGATTGCTCTCCGAGCTCGGGCTCGTACTGCGACGCTGGTGGACATGCGTCAACCGAGGCACCACTCGGGAAACACATGGTTGCCGAGAGCCGGCCGAACCGTCGGCTGCTGCTGATATTATCCTGCTGATGTTGCCGCCAGGGGTTTCAAGGCACCCGAACGCGCCGTTGTTGGTGCTGTTGCTGGCACGCCGGGAGGATGGTCGGCTCGGTCTGACTTTGTTTACAAGCCGACGAAGGCTACGAGGACGACGACGGTCTACCCGTCGAGGGGATTCGTCCCGGTGTGCCACGTGCTCGCACCACGGGGACTCCAGATGGCGTATTGGCGTTTCGTCCGGTGCGAGCGAGCGGGTTGCGGTACTCGGGCGCACATTTTGGGATCGAAACTATCAACAAAAATAAACACCTCCACCGACGAGCGCTGTGACTCGAGTCGTCGGAGGGGGGAAGCGTGAGGACACTGGACTGGAGTGGAGTGGCGCATAAGTCGAGAGCTGAGGGTAACCTTCAAGGCACATAAAACGACGACGGGGTTTGCGTGTCTGGTGCTTGTGTATGGAAATGAAGTACGACAAAGGTGACATATTACTCACACCCTTCCCCGTTTTCACACAACCATCCATCTAGCACGGTCCAAGAGCATACGCTTAACTCCAGTCCTGCATTCAGTGAAACCTTCACAGCCTTTCCTGTCTTTAGTGAAACACACCCTGTCTGCCAGTGAATGCACTCGCCGGTAACGAAAAAGACTATCTTGATAATTGGAAGCGAAAATGGAAACCAGCCACTGGTGGAGGGGAGACTTTTGCCGAGCTAATGGTATCGTTGGTCCTTACCGACGTGGTGGAAGAGACGGTCGTGAAGTGAATTTATTTTCCACCCGCTTGTTTGCGATGTGTGCTATTTAATGAGGAAGAAGCCATCCGTTATCGGCATGAAAACGAAAAGTCGGGTGGGAGTGTCGGCTGTAACACACGTTACACACCCTGGTAACTTGTCCCAATGGTGAGAAATTTCTTGGAAACGTGTTTTGAATCAAGACGGTGCATGACGACATGTCTGTCAAAGCTAGACAAAATGGCCAGCTTCATTACGCTGTAAAGACACTTCGTGTGGCTTTACTTCAATGCTAAGTCCTTTTCGTGAGATAGTTATAATGAGCGGCCTTAATGTTGGTGCACTTCATCTGAAGAGGAGTTGCAAAATATCAGAATAAACTTGCACAAGTCGTTCAGCTAAAAAAAAAATGGAGTAAAACCTGCACGCCAATTATAAGTGATAGAGGTAAGATAAATAATATCACCAGTTTGAATAATTACATCTGATTTCAAGGATGCTAATCTATTCGAACATGGGATAAAACGTTTGTCTAATACAATTTTATTGTTTTATTTATGAACTAACTAGCATAAATATGGTCTATTGGGGCAGCTGCTCCACAGCTCGGCGAGGGGGAAGCGGCTGCTGCGACGGCAGCTGAAACACTGGGAGCACCAGTAGGGTTGGAAGCACCGACCGCAGTGGAAGCATCAGCAATGGTGTAGCAACCGCCGACAAATCATTCGTCCTTAAACCAAAGGACCTCCAACCGAACGAGGGTGTCAAACCCGCGGGCACTGCTGCGTAGCGTCACAAGGAAGAAACGCCGAGACGGCAAAGCCTCCCCCCGTGAGTTTATCCTTAAGAAATCTTAAGCGACAGTTACACAGGGGGAAACAGAGGCGGGGAGAGGCACTAAACTGTTGTTATTAGTTATTTAAGAGTTTTGGACAAAGCCTCTTATAGCCTAGCATAAAAATGAAGCGTTAGTATATTCTTCCTTAAGAAATTTGCCTCTTTTGTGAGTTTCTTTTTGTTTAACTGACAAATGAATACAGAACGAACGGGTAATACAAAAATATGCAGACACGTGTTCGATTCAAATTTGACAAAATTCCCTTCTTTTATAAATTCTGTTGTACTAAACTGAAGAAATGAACTTGTTGTTATACTCACATGGAGAGGGTCAGCTGTCTTTTCCAACTGTCATTCCGAAGGGAATCTAAATTGTGTCAACAATAAAGGGCGTTGAAGTTGGTGCTAAACACCGGAATTTTTGTTGATACTTTGTGCGGATCTGACCACATAAAACAAATGTGGAGATTCGTGTTGTACAGTGTTCTGGCGTTGTCCGTACTTCAGGGATCCTTCGCACAATTTTCCGATGTTTTCGACGAAGAACTGTTCATCAAACCGCTGCCGGATAGATTTGTGTACAGCTACTTCCAGTTCACCACGAGATGGGAGTTGGGCAAAAATGATAGCTGTGCGTGAGGGTTGGAGCTGTTATTTCGCGTGAGGCTAAGAATGATTTAATGTTTCGGTTTCTACTATTTCTAGTGCTTCACACCAACCTCGTTTCGCGCCCGCTTGCTGAGTTGTTCCATCACTTCGGCGTGCAGGAGCTTCGCCTGAGTTTCACCTACGGTCTGTGGCGGTACGAACGCTGGGGCTACCCGGTAACGGATGCGGGTCCCGGGGCGGAAGTGTGGGCCTGGTTCGATCCCACCGCCGACCGTGCATCGGTCGACCGCCGCTGGAAGATGCTTTGCGGGACGCTCTCGGGACTGTTCTGTGCATCGCTTAGTTTTATCGATCAAAGCAACACGTTCGAACCGGCCTACTCGTTGCGCCCGCAAACACATCACTTCCCCGGACAAGGTGAGCCGATTCTACGGTACGCGGCCCTTCCTCGCGAGATTGTCTGTACGGAGAATCTCACGCCCTGGGCCAAGCTGCTGCCGTGTCGCTCCCGGGAAGGCATGGTTTCACTGCTCGTGCCGGACAGTGTGTACGCCAGCAACTACCATTCGCTGGGTGTTCACATGCGCAAGCTGTGTGCCGATGCGCATTGCAGCGAGTTCCAACTGGAAGTGAAGCAGACGGTCAACGTGGTGCAAGATTTGCGTCTTTTCGGTGGTCCAAACTGGTCCATCCGGAAGCTGTTTGGGCAAGGGATGGATGGCTCGTGCGCGCTCGCCTCCACCAGCAACGTGTACGTGGACGTCACGGACAACACCTACGACGTATCGCAAAAGCCGGACGAAACGATCCAGTCCGTCCGAGGGGGAGCGCGCACGGAACTGCACCGGTACGATGTGAAACATTTCGAGATGGTCATGGCGAAGGGTCGCCGGGCGTTGTTCAACGTGGCGGTTATGGATAAACGTGATCCGAACGTGGTGATTGTCGCTGGCCCTCCGCCGATCTCCGCGAAACGTTTCATCCTGGGCGTGGGCCAGGAGCGTGGTAAAATCGTCACCCAAATCACCAACAACCACTGGGGTCCGCTGGATCTGGTTGTGTTCGAAAACATTCCCTGGTTCGTGCCAATCTACCTACATACGCTGACGGTGCGGCACGGCGAGGGCAAGATCAAACCCGCCTTCATGCACTACACGCCCGGCGTCCAGCGGGAACGGCCGTACGGGCTGGAGGTGGGCCTGCGCATCCCACCGCGGGCCACCGTCGAGCTGTCGATCGATTTCGACTACATTTTCCTCAAGTGGCAAGAGTATCCACCGGATGCGAACCACGGACACTACATTCCCTCGTCGATCATCTCGCTGCTGCTACCGTCCGCCCGGAACTACACCTCCGTACCGCGCGAGGCCTCCCTCTTCCGGGAGTCGTTCAACGCGACGCAACTGTCCGGCTACTTCCTGCAGCTGCGCACCGAATCGCTTCTACTGACGCTGCCGACGCCCGACTTCAGCATGCCGTACAATGTGATCTGCCTGGCGTGTACGGTCGTGGCGCTCGCCTTCGGCCCGATACACAACATCTCGACCAAGCGCATCGTGGCAAAGGGCAAGGAAGCGGCCAAGGCGTCACTGAGCGAGAAGGTGAAACAGTTTTTCCGCATAACGAGCGACGAGGAGAGGGAGCAGGAGGAAGAACAGCGGGCCAAAGAGGCAGCAGCCACCGCGGAGGATCTTAACGCACCGGATACGGAATAAAAACTGCAAAGATTGTCTCTAGTCAAATTGATTTATCTTGTGTGCATTTTTGTGTGTGAATATACTATCATTTTATTTTGAAATATTAAACGTGGCCGCAAACGAACCACAAAGTCTTATATAGTTAGTCCTTTCACGCGTGCCACAGTGGCGGGAACACCGTGGCTAGCGTTGCGGAGGAAAGTCACGTTGTAGCCTGCCGCCCAACCTAATACACCCGATCCTGGTAGCTGTTGTCCTGCGGCTTCGCCTGCATGTTCACCATCTGCTGCTGGTAGTGCCGGATGTGTCCCGGTCGCCTCGGTGGCGTCAGGTACTCGAACATACTCTGCGTGTGCTGCGACAGCATCTTGCTTAGATCGCACGGCATCGGGTCGGTCCAGAAGAAGTCGTGGTTGAGCGCAGTGTCCGCATCGATCCGTTTCTTCGGATCGAGCATCAGCAGGTAGTCGAGCAGATCGATACCGTGCGGATCCTTCACGTACGGTCGCAGCCGCTCGCGCACCTTGCGCTTGTGGCCCAGCGGCAGTTCCATCTTCTGGAACAGCTCCAGATTCTCCACGTCCGGCCACACGTCGTTGGTGAACGAGCCGCACAGCTGCGAGATGAGGATGAGCTGCTGCTGCTCCGTGGCGCCCTGCATGATCGGTGATCGCGTCCACATTTCGGCCATGATGCACCCGGCACCCCACATATCGACCGGTGGGCCGTAGTTGCGGTCGCCGAGCAGCAGCTCCGGCGGTCGGTACCAGAGTGTGACGACGCGGTTCGTGTACCGGTTCGGAAGACCGTTCTTCGACACACTAAATGCACGCGCCAGGCCAAAGTCGGCCAGCTTGAGGACGCCGTTCTTCGTTATCAGCACGTTGGCTGCTTTCATGTCGCGATGAAGGATCTAGTAAATAAAGAACAAGTTGATATGAATAAAACATTGTCAAGTTAATCCCTCAAGCTAAGGAAGTAGCAATCGATCCCTACCTTATTGCTGTGAATGTAGTACAGTCCGTTCAGCAGCTGTTGCATCACTTTTTTGATTTCCCCCAGATTGAACTTCACATTGATGTTCGACAGCAGCCCGGCCAGATCGTGCTCGCAGAAATCAAACACCAGATAGAACGTCGACCGGTAGCGATTGTGTACCGTGGCCTTTGTGCGACAGATTTCGATCAGGTTCACCACATTCTCGTGCTTCAGCAGCTGCAGGATGCGTATCTCGCGCAGGGCCGTAATCGGGAACTGGAAGGGACAAGCGCGGATGAACTCTTCAAACCGCTCTACCCGCGGAAAGAAAATCGCAAGACCGCCATACTTACACCTTCCTTTTCATTTTCCATCAGCACCTTCTTGAGGGCAACGAACTTTTTAGTCGATTTTTTCTCCCTCGCCTTGAATACCTCGCTGCGGATGGACGGATGTTTACGGAAGCACGCATGGTGGGTTTGTACCATGGATCGAGGGTAATCCATCTCCCCCGACGGGAGAAAAAGATTATTTGCGGTGATGAATGAGCAACGCTAACCCGACACCATCGCTCGTCGCAAACTCACCCGAATGTTCCCTGGCCGATTTTGGTCACTTTCTCGTACTTGCTCGACTCGTCGCAGTACGGGAAGTCGTAGTTCTCGATGTACTTTTGCTTGTCCGCCAGACTGAGCATCGTGCTCGAGGTCGACACTGGTCCGCCGGCGCTGGAAGGATCGGCCCCACTCATGCTGCTCAGATCCGATGAAATAGGGTACCTTAAATGCGTTGCTTTATGGTGGCGCTGGAAAATTTCTTCACGAAAGTTTATTTGTTGATGATGCACGAGCTCGAAACGAAAACACACAGATCTGCAAACGTCAAACCAGTTGTCAAACAACTGCACGTTCGAAAACGATCTAATTTCGAAAATGAGATGGTTCGAATTCGAACCGAGTTTTAGTACAACTTATTTCCCATTGGCGGTTCAGCGGCGAATATATAAAAACGCTTAATGAAGAAATTTTTGCCAAATTACAGTTTTTTTTCACGTTAATCAAACGTTAGAATTTAGATTATTTTGGCTGCTTATTTTAAGACAAAGTGGCTGGTCTACCTGGGTGGACCGTCATAGACCCCCAGGGTTAAATAAATCATCTGTGCTAAATCAGGAATAAAAATAATTCTGTTGTAAAAACCTAGATGTCCCACGCACTTCGATTTGTGCATATTGAATGAAGGCAGAAATTGAAACAAATGGTTACACAATCAATATTTTATTTATTACGAATGATTTCCGCTGCATGCTCAGTGTTGTTTTCCATGCAGCGTCACGTGAACTGCATGGTACGCCTATCCTCTCCGGGTGATAACACACGAAAACGCTACATCTGCGTGCACTACTCCACGAAATCCTAAGTCTAGCTTGCGTTCGCCTCCATATTAAATCTAGAAATACAGCTTCTTTTTGTGTTACCTTCGCTATTCGCGACACGTTCTAAAATTCCATTCGTTTGTTACAACAAACAGCTCAACTAAGCAAACTCCGTTTGATTCGCCCTACTTTGCTTACAATTGATAGCAGTGTCTTTTAATCAAAAACGGTTGTTTGATGAAGATCCCTTTCGGGGTAGCATTGTTCTCTTTTTCTTCGGTATATCTAGTTTGAGAAACGTTTTCACATACCATAACACGGCCGCCGTTACAATAGGGTCGCATTTATCCGTCCGCACGGAGTGTATAAAAAAATGGTATCTCTAAAAGGCATGTTTTATACCAAAAGGGGCGGGAGCACCGGGTGTTTATCGTAACGATATTACTTTTTGGATTTCTCGCACGTCTGATGTCCGTATGGTTTAAAGCAGTACGAAACTATGGAATGTTACAGGAACTAGTGAAACAAGCATGATATAAATTATTGTTCTTCATTCCACGCCATTAGCTCACCGACAAAACTGACTGCGTTTCGAATTGCTACCTCCTCAAATCCCGGAAGCAAAATGCTCTCACAAATAAAGCAAACCCCATTTTTTGTTACACTTTCAAGCCTTAAAAATCAAATAAAATCCCACTCTTGTGTCATAAAACACGCTTTGCAGACATGACAGCAGTACAGTTAGTGCCAGTTATTAAAACTGGCATACCCTTAACGGATACTAGGATATTCCCTTGCAAAAGGGTAACGGACATTTATTACGGTAAGAACGCTCAAATTCAAACCTCTCGGACCTAAGCAATCAGTCGTTACTTTCAACTATCTCAGCGTCTACGATGCTAACATTTTCTAGACTGCATGTGTGTGCCATTCTAGCATTGACGAAACCTGTTGGATATTCGAATATGACTATCCTATCCGTTCGCAGCATCACGCAGAACCGCAAAGCGGCAATACGCTCTATAACAAATGCAAATAACAGCTACGCAGCAATACACTCGTCTATTCGTCGCTTAAAATTTGCGCTTAACGTTTGCTTGACTATCATCGTTTTGGAGCAAGCCTTTCTCATGTCCTATACATTTCTTTTTTGGCTTGTTCCAGATTTTTCGCTCTTCCTTTGCCGATCCTCGATCCTTCCTCATTCTCCGATCCGCTGAATGTTGCAACAGCAATGAATAACATTTATCACAATATACAATATGTTTACGAACGATGCGCTTAAAACGCTGTACAACGTCTTTTTTCACATTGATACCTTCGTGTTATTGTGTCTCCTGTGCTGCCTTTTTGGACTTCAATTTGTAACGCTTTGTTCGTTTTTTATTTCCTTTTTTTTTTGCCTCGATTCATACTTATCTAAGTCCCTCGCATAAGGAGCATGAAGAGTTAAGAGTACGTCGATTTAACACGAATACACCTACGAAACACTTCCCATCTACCAAACAGCAACAGTTAATGATGATGGCGATGGAATTGATGAGGCGATTTTAAGTAGCGTATGTTTAAAAAACGACCTTTCCTGCTTCCGTCGTGCGCTTCCGACTGTCGTCAATACTGAAGCTGGCAACAACAAAACAAAAATAGCTCACACAAACTGAATTGGCATTAAAACAACAAGAAAATGCGTTGTAAAGCAATCATTTTAAATGGCGTTTACGGTGAGGAGTAGATACGAGGGATGAAACGTCACTTATCTAATCGGTTATACCTAGTGTCTGAAGGAAACGTGTAGATTTTTGTTCTTTCCTTCTTCTTGTATATCAAGTGTATATGGTCGAAAACGAGAAGCCTCGTTGCTTGTGGGGTTGCGTCACAATTTGCCCACCGAATCCGTTCCTCGTGAATTGAACAAGCTAGGCTTGCCTTCACATCTTTTATCTCAATAAAAATAATGCTTAATTTTCTTTTCGACTTGTTCTCTTTTTTTGTCTTCAACACATCCCATCGTGGTGGTGAGGTGTCTATCCTAACCAATCCGCGATTCGCTTGATACCACCGCTACTGATGGGTGAGTTGTAATTTGTGCTCCTTCTGCAAGGATTTGTCTTCATTCGAGTTTATCCAGATATTACTTTTCATTCGCTTTCGTATCCTGGTCGTACTACCAATCCCTTCGAAATCATGTCAGTTTGCGTGCAACGTGTTGCGATTTACGTGTTCCCATGCTCGTGTCAGTTGGAGCGGCCTCGAAGGATCAGCCCTTCGACGTTACGGTAGCTCTCCTCGGTCCCATGCAAATGATTATGATAATCATCTTTGTAGCCACTTCATGTCAGACCACTTGACCCCGACGAGAAGCCAGCAACGACGACAACGCCAAAGACGAAGAAGACGCCCTCATACACTCGTTGTTTTGGCTTGGTGTTCGGATGTGCTTTTGTTCATGCGAGTTTCATGAGTGAGTTCGGTCGTCTACGTCGGCGATGGCGTGGCTGGAAATTCCACCTTCGGCTTCGTGACGAGCAGCGACAGGAGCAACTTTAGCACGGCTACAAACACTCCGCGGACGGAGGGTGTCGACTGGAGCGCGGCAACGAGCAGCCGCCAACGGCGGGGCCTCGCCAGCCACAGCTGTTCCAGCTCCGGCGCCGTTAGCGCGCCAACACCGACACCGATCGAAGGAAATGGTGGCAGCGAATCTTAAATGACCACCGCATCGGACGTTTCGGCCGTCTGCTTGGCCACCAACAGATCGTTGTGTGACATCACGATTCCACCGATCAGCGACACGACGGCCCGGTCGAGCCAGGTGACCGGATTCGGGTAGATCAGGCCGCCCTCGTAGAACCCAAGGTGTCCTCCGTTCGCTAGTTCGATGTAGAGAGATTGATTGTGGTTTGCTGTTGAAAAGAAAGGGAGGAGGAAATGACACTCGTTAGCGAGAAGAATCTATGGTGAGGGATTTAACCGTCGACCACCTACCAGTGAACTGCTTAACCGGCTCGAGCAGATTCTCCGGAACGAGCGGGTCGTCCCGTGCGTTAACGAACACCATCGGGCGCTTGATGTTGGCGAGATAGTTGAGCGACGAGCTCCAGCTGTACATGTCCTTCACTGTCGCGAACTGGTGCACCCGCCGCGTGTACGCCTCGTCCAGCTCGGGTAGCGTGGCGGCAGCGGCGATGTCGCGCTCGTTCAGCTGGTACCGCTGCTTGATGTCGTCCGACAGCAGGACGTGCCGGTGCTTCATGATAATGCTCTTCACGTTCTCCGTCAGCACGTACAGGTAGAACCGGTGGAAGTTCTGCCACTTCAGCAGCCACTGTGTTGCCCTGTGTTGATAACCCAAAACAATGAGCAACGGAACAACACGTCTCGGGTTGAGGCGTAAAAGGAGCGTGGGGGGCACACTTACACCACCGCGTTGTATCCCTGGCAGATCGAAACGCCCCCGATGATGTTGGCCGGTCGCTTCGCTTCGCCGAGGTACTTCGAGATGAGGTTGCCGCCGAGCGAAAATCCTACCGAGACGATGTTTGTCGTGGGGTACTTCTTCAGCAGACTATTTATCATAGCCGAGTAGTCGTCCGTATGACCTGCGACACAGTAAAAAAGGGATGCAAACGGAGGCTAAGTACGCTTAAGAAAAAACGCAAACAGTCTCCACGCATCGTGCCCGCATCCTCACTTACCGTACGTGAAAATCCGGCTGGAAGTGACCTGCACACTGTCGAGGACACCGATGTGGTTTAGCACCGCACACCGGTACCCGTGGCACTGGGCATAGTGGACGAACGTGCGGATGTACACCGACTCGGACGAGTTGCCGATGCCTGGACAGATGGCCACGGTGATGTCGTCTAAAACCGGGAACAAACGGGTGGAAATTAAATTACTGGAAATTGCCGCGCTCTCCCCGGTAATCAAACTCCACTAAGCCGAGATCCAACCGGTGACATCAGTGCAGCAATTAGTCACCGTAGAATTCACTCCGACTGGGCTGGTGGACAGGATGAGGCTTACCTTCAACGGTGGTAATTAGCGGCTGATACAGATCGTACGTTAGCGTGGAACCATCCGTCAGCGCCAGGTAGACGCGTTCGCCCAGCGGCCACGGACACTTCACGCGTCCCACGATACTGTGAATTATTGTCTGGATGTGTCCGCTGAAGCCCCAGAGGCGGGTCGGAATGTACCTGCAAGGGGAAACGAGAAAAACACAACGAAATGAAGCATTTGAATCCTTTCCAGCACGAATTCTTCATTTGGACAACTCCACGGTACCCGCGTGAGCTTTCGCTCGCCCGGTCGCACTTTACGATCGGTGGGAAACGATAAAGGCCTGTCACGCGCAAGATGGAACGTTTCTTTCTTCTTCGTACTCTTTTGACGTTGTTGCTATTGCATATTCCATTTCTCAACCGAAGCACATTCTAATAAGCACGCGCCTTCGATCCAACGCCCGGGAAGCGACCAACGCTCGAGCCAGTCAAGGGCATCCCGATAAGGCATGAAAGAGGGGAAAGCATTAAAGTTCACGGTGGCCAACACGCTCGGAATGCCAACGATGGTTCCCGGAGGGACATGGATGAAGGAACACTACATACTCCCACCAGGAGCAGGCTTCACCAGAAGGTCAAAGGTTCCCTCGCCTTATCCGAAGGATCAGAACAAATCGTTACACAGTTCACTTCTGCCGTTTGCCGTGAAATCAGCGCATGTGTATGGGTGGGCGGTAGCTACTAGCTGGAAATACTGCTGATCCGTTACGCTAAGCGTTCCAAGAAAGGAAAGGAACGAGGACCCTCGAGGAGGGTAGCGCGATCCCAAAGGGAGAGGAAAACCAAGACAGAAGTTTGAAATCTATTTGCACGCCCGACGCGCAAAAGCTCCCGTTTCACGGAAGGGAAACAGGGACACGTGAAACGGGATGCACTTTCCGATGGCTGCCAACGAAGCGTTCGATTTGCTTGGACGTAACACTCCACAGGATGAGTCCGGGAAAAAGGATGAAAAAGTACGACGTGATACGTGGAATGCACCGGTTTCGATTGGATTAACGGATCAAACACGTGTCCACGTGTCGGTTGCGTCGGTGTACAGTTGCAGTTGGGACAACGATGACGGACGAGTTTGTGCCACGGTCCCGGATGAAGAAACATCCTGGGAATATGTATTCTCCTTCTCGCCTTTTCTGTCGCATCTTGCAGCGATCCGGGTACGAGAAAAGTTCAATTACGATCGAACAATCAGAAGAAATCAACTACTTGGTCAACAAACAATGTACAACCGTTTGCAAGCAACTCACGTCTTCTGAAAGATATATTTACATCGATTTTCTTGTTGTACAAAGATACAAGGTAATAGAAGGTGGTAGAAAAATGAATGGCCTGTTTACGGTTAGCAATCTTCAAAAAATCAAAACGATAATTTTTTATGAAGAGGAGCATGGAAAATAAACTAACTTTCGTAATGTTTACATTACTTATCTAATTCCGTAAGATTTTATGGCCTGAGGCAGTTGAACACTTTGAAATTTTGTATTCTGTTACCCATTTATTAAAATCGTTTGCTGTAAAACTTTTCCACGGGCACAAGAGCAGAACCGTTTCCCGTTTCCCCTGGGGTTTATGGGCATTTCCAGCGGAAACTTTCCGAAACTCTCCTCCACCTCCTCAACCGGCTCAAGATTGTGCGGATGTGTAATTTGAAAAAAAAATCCACCTCACCAAATCAGGTGAAAAACCCCTCCACGGAAAAACACGCGCAGGCGGGTGGAAAAAGTAAGGGTAGAAGAACAAGTAGACTACCGGGTTGAAACTTTTCCACCAGCAAGTAGCTGCAGCAGCTGCTCCTGCTGCTGCTCGCAATCGATTCGACCCGATGTAATAATTTTGCCCCAACCATGGCCGACAACACCGAAGGGTAGCAATTTGACGGCGAGCGCCTATCTGCTCCCTAGCTGGTGCGAGAAAAAGGGGACCTTTATCATCCAGTTCGAACGGCGCCAGCTCGCTGGAAGGCCACCCAAGGCCCTGGAGCCTGAGGTGATGCCGGGGAAAAGCCGGTAGACGCACGACACAAAGGCACCTATAATTGTCGAACGTGTGCTACCCTTCTCGTTAGGGTCATGCAACCGTTTGCTCAGTCACGCTTAAAGGGGAGTTGTCTGGAGATGAAATTTGCCAGAGATTGTTGTGTTGAATTTGACTACAAAACAGAGAAACATTACACCAATTACTTCGCTCGTGCAAGAATTAATGAACAGAAATGCACCACAGCACAAAGGAAGAACCGTTACAAGTGTTGCCCACGAAAAATACCAATCGCTGCAAATAAAACTGTTCCACCATTTTTCGGTGTGCTCGTATAAATCCCATCTTCAGCTCTCGTACGTCGCACACATCCCATCTCCAGGGGACGATGTAGGTCAGGGTTGTATGCAGTTTGCGACGTGTATGTGCACGTTCCTCCGGATGGAACAAGGTCTTCCGTTTGCCAAACGGTAAGGATGAGCTAATAATTTATTACTAGCACAGTTTTACTAGCTATCATCCACGGGACTATGTGCGGTAGAGCGACGGCGGTACATGTAGTACACAGATCGAATGGCGCACACAAACCAACACGCATTACTCCAATGCAGCAGAGAGTATCAACATGAAATATTATCCTCCAAAAACCGATTACGCGCTGCTGCTGTACGGATTATTTCGCAGCGAAATGTCCACATATATTTTCCACCGAAGGTTTATCGGGGGAAAATAATGAGCTGGGAATAAATTTTAGTATTAACGGAGGTTGAAGGTGAAAAGGTTATCTGGAAAGAAGTGGTATGGTTACCATCACGTGCCATCAACTGTTGTTGGTATAACCAAATTTACTTTCAAAGAAGGAGATAGATTACGCTGCCATCGATTGAATATTGGATTTCGGTAAAGAATTTTGATTCGTCTAGTTTTCGGCAAACATTTTTACGCTGAAGAAGAACGTTGTGCGGACATGTTGTGCATGCATTAGTAGGAACGACCCGGCCCCCCGGTAAAGTGTTGACTTCTGTGTGATTTCGTGCGGCAAGTCTCGACCTTTCCATAATAAATGGCCCAGGGAATTTGTTTGGAGCCTGACGGGAACGAATGGTGTTGGTTTTATGTGCGACGAAACGATTTATCTTTCGTTCCGCCGGTCGGGATTTTGATGAAGGCAGTGTGTATATGTGACACTTTTGGATACTTTCGAGGCCAAAGTATATCCCTCTCAATGAAAAGAAGATGAAAAGTGGCAAATCAAAGGATCATCGGCAAAAAAAAGGATCTCTATAAGGATCGAGGAAACATTATCAATCAAACGTTAACCGTGACGCGTAAAATTAAGGCAAAATATGAGCCGTTAACAACGGTATAATTTGCGACCATTTCCGGCTAATAATATGCCCATCGAAAATACACGTCCCATTCATTTCGCTCCAATTACCGATAATTTAGTAAGCAAATGCTGTCACCGGGCTTGCAGGAGAAATATTAATTACACGCCACTCACCAAACGGCCGCATGAGATTTACGTGCCGTAGGAAGCCATCCCATCTCGCCTTCCAGCCCGACTTGGCGCCGGTAACTTGAGCAATTGGAGATTCCGCCATCTCACACCACCTACGGAAGAATCTATACCTCCGGTTTGCCAATGTTTGTAACAGGAAGCAAGTAAAAATTCAATTTTCCATCCCAACTTGAGCAAGGCGGATAGCGGAAGGTAAGGATGGATTTTTGGAGATTTTAGCCACCGCGCGCCGAAGTTGCTCAAAATAAACATCATGAATAGGCGAAGAAGCGAAGCAAGGCCCCGGGAGGGAGCGACGGACGAGCCGAGCCGAAACTTTAATTGAGTCGAAGAAGATCATGTTGCTTGCCGGGGCGTATCCCTGGACGCGTGTTCTATCCGTTCACCGGCCGGTAGAGCTAACTTTGTGTGGAGGCTTTTCATTTTATGGAACCCTCTTTTACCAGCCCCACGAACTTCCAACCGGCGTCCCGGGGACACGTGACGGCAAATCAGTAGCAAATGCCGGGGCATCATTATTCAATGTCCTGCGGCGAGACAGAATGCGTTTTCCACGGAGCAAGCGAAAGCGTACCGGGATCGGATTCCTGCCGGAAGCAAACGGTTCCCCTTTGCCACCGCAACGGACGTTTATCTTGATTTGCCGGTCGTCGACCGTACCCGAATGGACCACAGGACATCAAGCAAGCCAAGGATTGAGTGGAATCTATTTTCATTTTTTTTCCCAGCCATTCGAAGACCCATCCCAAGATTATCCTCCCTTGAGCGGAAGCAAGCAAGCAGATAACTGGCCTGTCAGCATTAGTAAGTCACGGAAAGCTCCACAGGACGTCCGCTTTGTCGGCGCGCGTTTGCCTGCGCAACCTTCCTTAATCGTGAAGGATTTCCCATTTTGTACGGGTACTAGCTTTCCCTTGTCGGTATACCGTTTCTCTTGGGATGGATACAGATCCTTTCGAGCTAGCTGAGAACCAAAGAATTAAATAAAAAAAAACAGTATCACTGACCGAAGCCTTGTGGGAGACGGTGGAGCAAAGACACGGTCGTTAATTTATGAGCTCATTTAAATTTCCACCAACGCCCCCGAAGCGAAAAGAAAAGTTTCCTCCCGATAAGAAACGGACCGGAACTTTAATGGGTTTGCTTTCTCCGTCACTTGCAGCCCACCGCAAAAGGTCAACGGAGCATTAAATCATCGCAATGACCGAAGAGGACTCCAGTGGCGGCTGCCGGGGCTGCTGAAGACATTTTCGGCGTGATTCTACACCTCTAAACTTAACGAACGTTTGTCTCGACAGATGGTCAGTCGTGTCCACAGTTCGTTACCGCCGCACCAGCCCCGTTCCACCGCATGGATGTCTTGTCTTCCCCGCAAAAGCTCTACGGCCGAGTTGCAATTAATTTATTTTAATATCTGCCATTAGTGTGACTCGCAGCGCCTTCGCCCAGCACCATAGAGAGGAAAGTGAATTTTATGCTAAAACGCAACCCTGTCTTTACTCGGCTTCCGGACCGATGGACGGACAATTCAGCACAGAACGGCTCCGTTACGATTTGCAAATTAAATAGCAGCCTGTTGTGTCGGGGATATGCCGCCCTTTTAAAGCGTCGTCTGGGACGTTGCGGTTGAAATCCCCACGTTCCACGTTACAGAACATCGCCACAAAACCGGCCAGAACTGAATTGCAAATTTAATTGAATGATTTGCCTCCATTCATGGGGGTTTTTCCATCGGGATATATAATACATTATTTTTCCATTTATTTTTTTGGAGGGGGGAAAGTTGACACTGGAAACAATCATTGAAATTTGTTCGAGGGAAAATTAATTCCATTACTTTTGTGTGTGTTTATCAATACCCATTTCTCCGACTCGTGTTGATTACATAAATATGACATGTGCATGATTATCTGCATCATCATCAACAGCATTGCAGTTTGATCGAGGGTTTTTTTTTTCTCTCCTGTTTGTTCAATTCAATCCTTTTTTCCTCCTTCAAATGAAATTACGTTCAGTGGCACCTCTTAATCCTTTTCATTAATTGAATTGTGAATGAACCTCTGAGCATCCGAATGTACAATCAGAAAAACATGTTACATAATTTTTCCCATGCTATGGCAAGACAAACTTGTTTCCAACTAAAATGAACATTGAAGCAGAAATCTATTCTGTTCTGCGGTGATTAAAAGTACTGAAATTTCCACAACGCCTGGCTCCTTCAAACTCTGTCTGTAGTTCAACGAATCTCGGTTACCTAACTACAGGCAACGATACCGAACGTTCATGTGATTCAACTCCCCGGATGAGTCTCCAATGGGATTGCCCGGCGACCCGGTATAATCCACGGATTCACAGTCAGAATCCACGGAGCAGTGATTAAAATTCATCCAATCATGCTGCAAGGATTCCAGCGAAAAGGATTCGGATAAGATATGAAAGCAAAGATCACGAGACGTCGACGAACGAATTGTGATCGAATGACAGGATCCGTTTTCAGCCAAGTGAATGACTTCGCCTGAATGTGAGTAATGCTTATCCGCATGGATGCACACTATTTGTATGCGCGGATTCGCGGGACGGGCACTGGAAATCTTCCATCTTGTATCCGTCAACGTCAGGCATTATCGCCATTACAAACCCTATCCATCCCTATCGCTCGCTCCATCGTACAGTTGTGTCCCTCAAATCTATTGGACGGAAATTCCACGAAACGGTTTCAATTTTCCATCATCAACCGAGCTGGCAGCATTTTCCGACAAATTGCGTTCCGAGGCTGTAATTTGGATTTTTCCGCTAGCAAAAGGTTCAAGGCCAGGACCAACAAATATCCCGGCAACAGGGACACAACGTCACAAAAAACATCCAAACGCAGGATACTCGGCTTTGTTCCATTATGTCGAGATATAGACGAATGCTTGACCGCTTCGGCGAACCCGTTGGCCGTATGAATCGGTGAGTATGCGACGTCAAAGGTGTTGCTTCAGCCGGGCAGGAAATCGATGTTGACCCGACACGCTTCAATTTCCATACATATTAGCGTCGTTTGGTGAGTCCATCTCGCTTCGATCGGGACATTGGGGCACCACAACCTAGCCAACAGAGGAGGCCAGCGTGGCGTGTGTGCATTTACCGGATTAAATCTGGTTCCCGACACGATGAAAGAGACGAAATCAAATGGCTTCAATCGCAATCAAAATCATGAACCCACATTCTTATTTCCGTTTCCACCGGCATTATAAGAGAGAGTGTGGCGTATTTCCCGGGCCATTTTTTTGCCATCCTCCTGTGGCTCCGAATCCGACTGCGGCAACAGATTGTCAAAACCACAGACTCAAGGAAATCTCAGCTGCACGCCCCCTGCTCCCTGGTACGGATGCTAGTTTTTCGACTTGGCCTGGAAGGACAACTTTCTTCTATCACGCCAGAAATAAAACGCATATTATATTTGCAGTGATCGTTCGTTCCTTGGTGTTTCCCATTGGACATATCGCCTTTGTGTCAAGGCCGGCTTTCAGGAAGGACGTCACAATCTTGGGCGAACAAGCGAAAGGCAAGCGGGACATCATCTTGAGTAGAATTTATGGCATGCTTAGTGTCACCTCCCACACACACACACACACACTCACACACGACGATGGCGGCTTTGAGCGGAGAAAATCCTTGCCGTCAGCGTCAGCACGAACCGACATGATTGGAGCCTCTTCATTAGAAGGAACACATTTCGTGTATAGTTTATGAGAAAACCCCGACCACTGTTGCCCTGGCGAACCTTGGGACTGGATTATGTAGCCTTCGCATACGCACACGTATGCTTCAGCTGGATGGCCCCAAGATTCCACGTGGGTAAACAGCTTCCGGCGGGTTTTGCCGCCTGATATTTGCTGCTCTGCTGAGACCCGAACCCCGGAATGTCGCCGAGAAAAACCCTCGGGGATTATTGGCAATTGCTGCTTGCAGACGGGATCACTCGGAGGTCCCTAGGCTGCAGGAATTTATTCCCGAGCCAGGTAAGTTAGAGGTGATTTAAAATATTCCATCCCAACTGATGGATGAATGGCTCCTTAATTAAAATACCTTGAGGTTGGGCTGGGTTTGCCAGGTGGGGTAGAAAAATTAATTTAAATTCACCGACGTTCAATAAAAGGATTTATGCCCCTCATTAGGCGTCAACGCTTATACGTAACCCTTTTTTAGAAGCATGTTTATCGCCATCATCGCATGTTGTTTCATCAGAAGTGAACGTAATATTTAGCAATTAAGTTCAAACAAAATGAGGAAAAGGAATGATGGTGTAACATAAGTTGAATCGCACACTTGCTAAAAATTCACCATCGCGCAATTAATGTAGCGCGTGCAAACCTCGAGTTCCGTCATTACTTTTTATCGCAGATAATGCACACAAAATACATTAAATGAACATCATCCATTCCTTGATCCATCGTAAAACGCCTTAAGAAAAGTCATATGCTTGTTGTTCACCTTCCTACCGCCAACAGCATCAACCATTGTAGGAAAAAAAAATCACAACGACTCCAGCCATATGTTGCGTATTTGTTCATCCTTTTTTCTGCTTGTGTTCAACACATCGGTTGAATGACCGACCAACCAAGACAGCCGACCGAGGCGCGTGCTACTGCTTCGATTATGCAATGCATTAGTTTAGGCCCGAGAAGAGAAAAAATCGGATCGAGGAAGTATACGTACACAAAGACGCTACAGCGGTGCAAGCAAAACGGTGTTCGCGAAGAGTCTGAATGAAAATGCGAAAAAAACAGCAACAACAAAACTACCGGCGAGAAATCACACAACCAAGGCAACAACAACAACGCAACAGCAACGGGAAAGGGAGCAAACGATCGTGGATGCTTTGGCGAGTGAATTAAACCTACGGCGCAAGTGGACACCAACGGCCAGGGCGGGGAGGGGGGATTTCTTACGAGGCCAGTCGACAACGGGACGGTGAAATAATAGAAAGAAAATATTGCAATTGTGCAAATGCACGTACGCCGCACACTTTCTCTCTAGGCGGACTAGCCATTTCCTTTTTCTCTGTCTGCCTCAAACAATGCCGCCAACCTGATAGAAGGTTGCATCAAAGTATGATGCACTTTTGCTGCACCGTTGATGAAGGTGGGCAAAAATGAGCTACGCGGTAATAAGCGCTGGCTTGCATCACCGTGCACGGCTATGGATGAATGAAATGAACGAAAGAAAAGAGCTGTTTGTATGCACCAACATTACCTCGACAACAACAAAAAGGGGAAAGGGTGAGCAAAATGAGAGCGGAAAGACTGCATCCTTTGCAAAGAATACTCGCTATCGAAATTGAGATAATATGTCTGAGATGTTGGATGAATGAAATGAATATCTTTTGGTCTTAAATCATCTTTATAATACACATTTTCAAGCCACTTAGGAGAATGAATTACTTTTTGAAAAGGGCAAGGTCTTAAGACATAAGAACTCAGCTGTACCACTGCAATAATCTAAAGCATAATCCATTTTTGAATGCAACATTAATGAGCAAGCTGAGCTCGCCTAACATTGACCCGAAACGGCAAACTTTGTACCTAACAAGCAACATTTCTTCGCAAACCAAAACATAATTAAGAATTAAGAGCGCAAAAAAACACACTGGCTCGTGGCAACCTGAAGACAAGATAAGTAATTATCACATTATCGTTTTTTTTTTCGTTTTCCAAACAAGAATGCTTTTGCCTGACATTCGTCCGTTGTTTGCCTGCGGAACTTGGGAAACCAAATCCGGAAGCCGTTGGCGAACAAGAATCCGGACGATGATCGGGCTCCAGTTGCCAGTCGATGTTCGTGCCAGAAGCGGGAAATGGGCAACGGAAGCATCGCAGGATCAATTAAGTTATCCCAACCATCAATATCCGATTGAATACACACGCTCCACACGCGCGGGCGTTGCGCTGATAAGGATGAGTTGATAAGGTTTTGATAGGGATAGTATCACCAGACAGATTAAAAAAAAAAAATTACGCCACAGTCGAGTTCAAAGATGCCTAGATGACTAACAGGTGCAAGACAGATACCAGGTCACTTCCGGAATTGTTCCTAATCGGCGAGAAACGCGCGTGCGAAGTCGACGAAACAGCCAGCGAGCGATAAGATAGCAACGGTCTAGCGCTATGAAGTCACCTGCAAAGAAGGCGGATACAGATAGCCTACATTTCATGTTGTAGTCTCTAAGGAGAGTTGTCTAATCTGGTTGGAGGAAATTTTAGGCTTAGCATATCGAAGGAGGAGGGTCACCAGAAGCATTGATAGTTTATTAATAAAAAAATATAAGCTTTCTTGTAAGCAACAAAACAAATTATATTTACCTCAAAACTCATCTCAACATAAATCCATCATAACTTTTTCATCAACCTGACATGCGGTCAAGTCGTGGGGCATCAATTTCGAACCGTGTACGCGATAACGGTTACCACCGTGTGGTATGTGGCGCATTTTTTTTTTGTCTTTTACTCGCTTTTTTCGCATGGTGATATTTATGCCGCGTCGCAAAACACAACCACCGAAAAAAAAACGAAACACAAGCGAACTGAGCCGGTTATTTCCAAATTAAATTTTGGCACAAGCCCGTTATCGCTTGATTCGCGGGATGCGGCTTTTCGGTTCGCCGGCGCAGGAAGAAGCAACTCGGATTCGGAAACCTCGGCTCGGAAATCGCACCAGATAGGGCAAGCGGCCAAACCGGATTTAGAACTTTTCCCTACCAAAAACCAAAAAAAAAAAATGAAATCAAATGAAAAGCTGCGTTCCTTAACGTTTCACCGAAGGGAAAATATACTTTGGCTTACGTCGCAACGAAACGCAAAGTAAATGGTGAACTGCGTGACTCTCATTTCCAGAATAAACACATTATCCCCACAACCGAGGGCACATTAAGACATTCAAGAGCCGATTAGAGGGCAGTTAATGATAACGATAAGCAAAAGGATGCGATCTGGCCCGCAGAAGGCTAACGACCATGACCGTGGCCATTAGGGGAAGGAAAAACTACGGCATCGATTGAAGGCACGTAGATCTAGAGCGGCAAGCACGGTTGGAAGTTCTCGGGTTCGTATTGGGCACACAACCGTTGGTGGAGCTTTTCTCGATCGATCTTCATTTTATCAGTGTACCGCGTTACGATTCGCTGTGTTGTTCCCTACCCACACTGTAATGCCATTAACGAGCAGTTAGCGACCAGTTTTTGGTGGTATGCCATTTTCACTCGTTTATTCGCACTTACATTCGCATGTGTTAGTTATGGCGGAACACGTATTACCAAAGCTTCTAGAACCGAACGTTCCTAAGCCTTCCCAAATGCCACTACGTATCGTCCTTCGCTTGATGTTATATACGCTCTTATTTTATGAATCGATACGCATCGCTGCAGGATGGTTTTGCAAATGCGCCACTGAGCAAAGCAAACCATCTGATGGGAAATCAATCATGAACAAGCGGAATGAATGCATAAATAACAAAGTCAATTGTTGGGTTTTTCCCCCTCACGTAATTTTGCGAGCGTGAAACATGTTAAATCATAATTGTAAATTAAACAACAAACAACTTTGAACAACAAACAACTTTTGATTATTCAATGCATCAAGTAAGGTTATCGCTTGCAGCCTTTTAAAATGGTTTTCTTAAATTCCCTAAAAGAATGTGTTTTTAGTAACAAAATCACTGTAGAAGGGTTAGTTTTTGTGTGTGCTTTTTGAATCACTGATGTTTGCTAAGCTTTATGTCAAATTACATTTGAGACGGCGCCAGAAACTAGCACCGAAAAAGATTTCAACCGTGATCTGTCGTATTTGGTTGACAGGGAACACATTGGAAAGAAAACAGCAATTCGGTTTGTTTTTCTTCTTATGTTCCATTTAGCACAACATGAAACATTGTCTGTGTTTTGACCAGCTGTGGTCAAAAGAGGCGTGCACAATAAAACCAAACAGGAGCGGCGCTTAAAACCAAACCATAAAACCAGCGCATCGCAGGACGACATTGCGGATGGCATGTTTGACGAGTTTGAAAATTACATTTCATGCCTTTTTTTTTGTGTGTCTTTCTCTTGCACCAAATAAGCCAACAAGACCGGCACAAAGTGGTACACACCACGTGAAAGTCGGTGCAAAACGGTGGTTTCCATCCACATGGTGCCATCGGAACGACCCGCAACACCGATGGCAACACTGCCATTTTTCCCTAATATTGCACAACACCCGGCTGCGTTTGTGTCGCATACGGTGCATTTTGTTGTTCGTTTGCGATTGTAACAGCATGGGAAAAATCCTTCCCTGAGGTTTCCCGGCACACCGCAACTATTACCGAGATTTAGACAACTAAAAAAACCCCATCGTTTGCTCCAGAGAGCATTCCATTGTAGTTTTCCTTTCACTGGAGCACGGGCCGGACGTCCGGAGCTCAACCAAGGAGCTTGATTCACTTCATCGACCACGTATGCACGTGATCACTAGAGGATGTTGGAAGACGAGGGATCGAAAGATTGCCCGTTTGGCAGAGAAGAACACTTGGAGGAGCGTATGAATTGATGGTAATTTAATTCAGTTCCATCCACCGCGCCTCACATAAATCAAACCCTGGGAGCAAGATTTCTTAAGATGATTATTTTCATCATCGATAAGGATGCACTTCACGACCTCACGAAACGCTCGGGCACTGTGAAGGAGACGCCCACTCTCATTCGCTTCTGTTTTGCCGCAGCCCAAGAAACACTCCATCTATTTTCTCTGGAGAAACTTTTCCCCACGGCCACAGCGGATGCGGCCCCCCGTTTCGCGTTTCGTGTGTCAGGAGGGAAATCTTTTCCAAGACACTCGCTAACGGAAGTAGTTCCTTCCCTTCACTTCGTTCCACCGTGTCCTTGTGCGTCTCGTGCCTCCACCCGGGACCGCAAGCAAACCCTCTGGTCAGTGTCGGCGCAAAGAATCTGTGAAAACTACGATAGCACCAACACTTCCGCCACATACCGCCCCAAGTCACCCAAGGGACAGGGCGGCACTCTCTTTCTATCGCGTCGGACAAAATGTCGGAGGCACTCGCCTTCGGTGTGCGATCTTCCGGAGGCGGCAAAACGGCCATATTTGCCGCCTCCGGATGAAATGATACATTTTTCCCACCGGCGGAAAACTTGTCCGTCTCACCGACTTTATCCGCTTCGTGCGCTGATAATTTTCACAACTTTCAGGGACGTTATACGTTTTGGAGAGACGACAGAGGGAAGACGCCTGGTATGAAGTACATTTTTCTACCCAATGTTCTCTCGTTCCCGCTCTTTTTCTCTTTCTCTTTCTGTGGCGGAGATGCATCAAGAGGAATAATGCTTCTTTGTTCTGGGCAAGGTCTTGTCCGCTGTTGGATGCACAGGAGAAAGAAAAAAAAATACACACTCACAAACCTTTCCCAACCCTTTGCTTGAAACGGGGAAAATTTTCAAAAAACTGCCAGCTTTCCTAGCTGGCCTCAGTATTGTTGTATGTCATTATGTCAAACTCCTCAGCAATTATAGAAAGTAGGCGAACGGTTTTCTCGATGGATTTCCGCCCAGGTTCTCCAATGCACCAGTTACCCGGGAAATCATTTAGAGCGAACCTAAACCGACCCTTCTGCCTGTTGACCGAGGGCGGCCAAAACTTTAGGACGTGAGTGTGAGCCTAAAACGTGGTCTCGACATACGTTCACTCTCCAATGCGCTTCCGCCAATCTCCCGTTCATATGACACTGCAGTTCCTACACTCGGCTCAATTAAAGTAAATTGAAAATGATTCAGCACCCGAGGCTTTTCACGTGTTCGCTAATCGAATCGACCGTATGCTTTGGCAACAGAGGAAACAACTGTGAATGCCATTCAAAGGTTGAATGCGACCTTTTGAAAGTGAAATGATTGTGACAAAAGATAAATGGTTTTTAATTCCAATTTACACGTAAATAGAACACGTTTGAAACAAAATTCCGAAAGTTAGTTGAAGTTTGAACTACATTTAAAACATTTACAATTATCATATTACACTGTACTTTAACATATCTCTTCGAAGATACATAAATATTTACACAACAATAACATGGCACTGTGGAAGGAGAACGGTTAAAATGAAGAAAAAAAAAAACATTTCAATTTCAATCAACAAGTGGAAAATATCCGTTTCCCCCTAAGATGAATTTGGCATGTCAATTATTTTTAAATTTCATTTGAACGCCGCTTTAGACGGGCAGAAAAAGGGAGTGCCGTTTGATTCACTTGCCATCTTCAGTGAAGTCCGAATCCGTGATTTTATTGCTTTTATCCCACTTCTTTCGATTATGCTACCCTTTTTCTATGCGCATTATACCGAGAAGTACGAATTGCAAACTCAGCCGAAGCGGATGAGAGGAACCGAAAGTTCCGTAATAAAATACTAAACTTTATCCGAATGGCAAAAAGATGATTACATTAAAAAAAGAAGGGCTCTGTTGACTTTACCACCCTTTCAGCATTGGTTAACGTCCCATCCGTTCGCCGCTAAGCCTAACTGGGTTGAAGAAATTAAGCACTTAAGTGACGACCGTAAGATGAACTTCTTCCTTCTGTGACGATTCCAAAACGATGGGAGGTGTTAGATTTTCTTAAGAATTTACCGTAGTGTCAATCCTTCTAGATTGGGGCATCAACATGAAAGAAAAGAAAATGCGCTCAATAAAACACGTCTTTTGTCAAATGACTTCTCGGCGAGGGGATTAAAAAAGTTCCACGAAGATGAAAAATAATTCAAGGGTATAAAAAGTTTCAGTAACTAATGACGATAATATGGATAATCATTTGACGGCTATCAACCTAATCTGACTTGAAAGAACCGTGCACTTTCTGAAGAAGACGGCAAGTTGATGATATAATTCAACAAAAGTGTAAAAAAAGGCTAATAGAAATATTGCCTACAAAATGCATCTTGTTGTTGCGGAGCCTATGGAAAATTCATTGAATTTTCAAACACGTGAATGATTTGTATCCAGCATAATGAATTGCAATCTACATTATAATTCCCATTTATCGATGAAATAGAAAACTTTTCCATTTTCATAAATTGCCTCTGGGTGAGTCATAATTTTGCAAATAGCGATAAATTGTTTCTTCTATGCTTTATAATTAAAAGTTCATTAAACTTGCAGTTCAATCATGGACAAAATGGATTACTGATTATTGCTGGATTGATGGAATTGATTGAAACTGTCAATATCCACCTACCCGGTCGTACATTTCGTTTCGTGTTCATACTCGACGGTTTTCCCGACTTTTCTCCACACCCGGCGCGATGTAGATGAATGTCCCGTACGGTCGACAACCAGCGTCCATGGTCACGGTCGATTAATCGCGAATCCAACGTCACCGACTGTGCGGACCATAAATTGGTCGTTTGTTCACGAAGCACACCGAACACTTTTTATCGCTTTCCTGCGTCTTTTTGCACTCCGTGCATTTTCTGGGTTTGCTTTTCCCGTCGCAAAAGGTTTTTTTTCTTCTGCGTCCTCTGCTACTTCACAATCCGGTACTTCTAAATTTATTGAACACTTCAATCGTCTTTTCGCGGGCCGTGCACATTTGTTACTGCATCAGCGGTTTCGTTTCGCTTTCTACCCACTGGAAGAGCGCGTGACGTCGGTTTTCTGCAAGCCAAGTGTCCACTCGGATAAATGGAGGACTCACCCCCACCAAGCACCCCGCGTCACAGCCAGCCGTGCCAAAGAGTAATCTTTTTGTGATAATATGTCCCATCGATATTTTTTGCAGCAGCTTTCCTCTTTCAAAGAAAGCGCCCCGAAGGTTTCCAATTCCCTCCGAGCTTCCCCCATTTCTCAAGGTCCTTCCGTTTTCTTCCGTGTTCAACGGAGGGGAAGGCACCACGATGGGAAAGGATCTGCTTAGGTTGCCTATCGACCAACCCTCCCATCACGGGTCGGGGGATGTTAAATGAGCTGAAAGAAATTGAATTTTCAGCGAACAAAGTGGCGAAAGGAAAGGTTAATTTACTCGTTCGCTTTTTTTCTTCTTTTCGCTTTTCTTCGCTTCTTCATGGTCGGTCAAGACGCGCGAACTTTCACCTCATTCTCTTACGGTTGGCATTAAATTGATGGATGGTGGGTGGAAATAAAACTTAATGCGATGGTAATGAATCAATAATCAAAATTCTATCATTCGCACGCAATGGAGTTGAGTGAACAATGTTGGACAAACCACCTCCATAAAAAATTAACTTGTAACACGTGGGAAGTTGAGCTTCTACGATAACAAATCGTTGTTTTTTTCCACAGCACAGCATAATTTATGATGGCTTTTGAAATTAACAGCTTCCTGATTGAATTGTAATATATTAATTGAACGCATAATTTGCTGTGATAGTAAGCTCTTGAATGTTTCCTTCAGAATCCCTTCAATCCAATCCGTATACTTTGCACCCTGTTTATCGTCTTTCCGGCTGATATCGCATCCCACCTCACACGATGGAGAGCGTTCATTACTTAATTGGAATACAAAGCCGCTTCACCGGCACCGCTTTCGGTTGGCAAACGCCTGAAAAGAGGGATTTAGCTCGTTTGGCAGACGACAGCCAAGAACATCCGGCCGTAGATATGAAAGGCACTTGCCACCGTGAGCTTCCTTGAAGCTGCCGACCTGAGATGCTGTTGCTATGATGCGCCCCCGTCACAAGGGTGGGCGTTGTTGTTGCCAAGCTCACACCCACTTTGCGAAAACGTGGAGGCTTCCGATAGGACCCGGCTGAGCCGTTCCTGCACTCGCTGCTGCTGATGCTGACAGGTGACGTTGACACCGGAGTCCTTTGGAGGCAAATTTTAAACAACCCTGCTGGGAGGGAGAAGCTTTGTCCCTGTGCGGCATTTAATTAGATTGATGTAAGCTTTGCGCAACCTGATAGTCTTCACGGGAAATCCCGGGTTACCCGTCTCGGTCTGAACAAACAAGCAAAGGGGGATGGATTTTTGTAATGAGTTTTCATCAGAAATCGATTCCGCCAAAGGGTGGCATATAATGTTTCATGCAAGAGTGAAGCAATCGATGGTAAAGGACATCGAAAATAGCAACACCATATGAACAGGTTCTTCCAGGAACCAACGACTACTTCCATACGATGAAACACTCGGTGAAGCGAAACACTTGTCGATAGAAGTGGCCAATCTCGAGTCAAACGAGAATTGGCAGAGATGTGATCAATATGCGATTGAAAGTAAGAGAACGTATCTCGATACAACGTTGGAGTTTTATTTTCCCTGCACAGCTGCAAGACTTCCCCAATGTGTTAGCATTACAAAATGGAAACTAAACACTCATAAAAATTGATAGGAAGAAAAGGAAGGCAATCGAAATTCACTTACGCTGCATCAACAGTACCCACCCAACGTCCATTGAGCCATATCGCCGATTCCAACGCATTTTCCAATAGATTTCCCCGCATTTCGCCTCCTTCTGGCCCATTTCATAATTGTTCTAGGTCATAAAGATAAATTTAATAGATTTCACGTCCATTTACGGAGACGAGGGTGACCATTGACGTGACCGAAAGGTCGACCCCATCGCTACTCATTGCTTCTCCCCAAGCAAAGCGCTCAGTTTTCCCCGTGGAGAAAAGGCACCACCAGAACCAGTGTCGTTGGAACTTTTCCAACCTTCACCTCCCTCACATTTACTGCGATAATCTTGTTTTAATGCTTCAACTCATCCGTGACCTTCCGCCCACGAATGGAACTGCGTGGAAAATTAACAAAAAAAAGCGACTCTATCATTATCTCCGTAGTTGCTTCCAATCATCGTTGGTTTAATTAAATGCGCCTCTCGTTCTGGCACAGATGCAACAAGTGGCACTTTTTCCGAAGTGGTTTTCCGAAGAGCATTCTTGTCACCATTCGAAAAAAAAGTTAATCTTGCGTGCAAATGTTTCCCGACCAGCGGATTATCCGGTATGTTGTGGCACAAAGGAACGATGGATTATCCCCATCCATCAGCTGCATTTAATGAACAACGACGTCATAGCGTACAGTGCAAAGGTTACACAAAAATTTCGCGCGCCCAATCAATTACATTATATCCTGCACAAAATTGGCCGGACAACTTCTAGTTCAGTTGGTCAAACACATCGGACAATGTGCCAGAAGCCTGAAGCGAAACTCCTACAATTTCTCTTTGTACAGTCGCTAAAATTGATCCGAGTATTTGAACGATAAGTGGGCATTAATTATCATTAGCGCAACTGCTCGTAAATAATGACTTTTATGCTGCACTGCTACTAATCCACCCTTGATCGTTCGGATATTTCTTCCCGTCCTGTCCAACACGGCTATCTGGTCTCACCTTCGGCAACTAAGGCCAATCGCTTCGTTTACGTGTTTACGTGCTCGTTTAAGGTTTCGTTTTTGCCACGGAAACACACAACTTCACGACTCACTCGCTCTCCGAACCTGATAGGTGGCATAGAGGAAGAATACATCGTAGAACATACTGGAAGCGAATGACGTGGCGCCCTTCGAGAAACGGAACTGACACTGGCCAAAAATAACCCAGCATTGAAGACCGGATACGGTACATTTTGGGAAGAAAAATTGAAACCCTAATGGAGATATTTTCCACGACTGTATCAAAATTAGCAAATTTTTCTAAGTGCCTATGGAAACGTATGAAGTCATACACGATGGGATATAACATCTGAAAGCAAGCTTCTCTTATCTGAAACTCATTCGCGAGTAGGGAAGATAATGAACCGTTCCGAGAGAGTGCAAGAAGATGAATCATCTTTATGGAATGATTTGTGCCTTCGCTACAAAGTAATGTTCTTTTAAAGAAGTTTTTCATTACCTCACCCATACTGCATTCCCTTCAAATGAATGTTTCGTTTCCAAGGACGCTAACGTGTATGACAAGCTGGATAAATATATCTAAATGATATCGGCGTCGTTATGGTTTTTTGTGTCCGTTGTTTCCGCCAACGCGTTCGCTCCTAAAACGGAATGTTTTCTTCCAGAGCAACACGGACGTGTGGTTAATAAAAATGGATCGGTTTTCGCTTACTACCGGAGCGCCATGTCTGCCAACACGGAGCACCTGAAGGGCGTCACAATATCGATCCCAACTCCTCGTCCTTACAACCAAAGGAACAGATTCCCCCGTCGCAGCACGTCAGCCGGTAAACAAATAGATGGGAAAATAAACACGATGGGACGGAGCGAAAAGTCCAATCGGAAACCCATTCCCCAGACCTTGCCTGACGAGATGTCGAACCGGTGACGACGACAAAAGGTGACAGGTGCAAAAGGAAGACGATATACTGTAAGAGATTTAGGTGCGTCAGGCAGCCAGTAGCTTTTACGCAACAATTTGCCTCAAAGAAAGGTTGCACCATGTAGACGAGCATTTGAATTGAGTCGTTCAAGAATTCACACATTCCACGGCAAAGCAGCTTACAAATAGCAGTTGCATTGTACCTTAGCAAGTAATATTCTATTTCAAAAACTCGCACAAATTTAGAAACACACTGTCCGCCGTATGCGATCCCCGGCCGATGCTGCCCGTTGCAGCATGGTGGGCTATTAAAATAAATAGTCTCCGGTAGACAAACAATTTATGTCTCAATTTCCCACCACAGACGGGACGTCGGGACGGGTAAGCACCAGTTGGATCACAGAGCACAGGTGAAGCATAACCAGCCGGCCAGGCGGTGCCTATGGACAGCAAACGGCATCAATGGAAATGCGCTGTAAACGAGGAAGATGTTTTTCACTTTCCCAGTCCGACTGATTCGGGTAAACAATCGACGCCGACGCGCGCTCGTTCGCTTAAGGATTTTTCCTTTCCTTTTCCTCGATCTAACTTTGGCACCGTTTGAGAGACGATTCACGCGAAGCTGCGAAAGTGTTGCGCATCTCACTACAAACACACCGATGGTTTTATAGAAAATTGTAATGTACAACATTGCGATAAATTTTACCTCTCGCTAATTTGTAGCGTCAACCAGGCGAAACGTCGATGCAACGAGTTTGGAAAACAAACTTTTCTCCCATGCCCTCCTGCCCCCATACCCCACCAAATGTTTTCATTCTATTCTGGCAAACATTTCGCAAACATTTAAACAACATTATTCGGTACGCTAGTGGTGGTTGTTGATCGAAAAGTTTTCTCACCGACCCCGTAGCCTCGTAGGCACGCTCGTCGCGCACTTCCTCGCCTTCGGAGTGCTGTGTTAGCATTTGATTATATTTACAGTTGACCGGGTCAGTAGTGGCGACTTATTTATTATTCTGTTGAGATTGTTTTTTTTTTTTTTTCACCTTCCACCGACTGGGAAGAGGGGCAGTGGGGGTAGGTAAAACTTATTTTCCGCGGACAGATCGCTTTGCATACCAACCTGAACCCTACAATGCAACGAAGTGCATCGCGCCGGCGGCTATGAAAGAAGAGAATGCACGCAACACAAGCAACAACAAAAAACGCTGACCCGGTAAAAGACGGAAGTTTTCCATTAGCTGAGGGCTCTAGTTCTTTTTTTTTGCTGTCGCCTTTTCGCCTGTGCACTCCAAAGGCACCGGGGGAAAATTTGCACCCGTTTGTACCATTCGATAGAGAGAGGCTGCGTTAGAAGCACTTTGCGAGTGGTTCGTGATTGCGCGAAGTGAAATTGGATGACATTAAATAAGAGAGTGGCAATTAATTAAATACGAAAGCGGCATTAAAGCAACAAAATCGCCCAAGAAAACAGTGAACTGTATCAAAAGACAGTATAGAGATGTAGGAATCATTGAAATAAGTCCTTTAAAAATCCATCGACCGTAGGTAGTTTTTCTGTTAAATTTAACTTTAAATTACACATCATTTACTCGGATTTTATTCTATGTTCATCCTAAACGCTGCTGAATAAAACTGAGTATTTCGCAGGGCAGACGATTTTTGGAAGGCATTCCAAACTCTCGCCCATTAATGCCAAGAGGTAAATATTTGAAAACCAAACGGCAAACTCCGCAGATCCGAATGTAAACACAGAAGGCACAGTCTCAAGCAAGGAGTAAAGATAAATTTGTAATTAATATTCAACTTATTCCTTCGTCAAGCACCAAAACAGCGAAGGCAGAACTCAGTCGGGCATGAGGTCAGTTTTAAAGAGGTATGCTCACTGAACAGCAAACCACGAATCGAATCGATCTGATGGAGCAGCTGATTTAAGACGCCTGCCGTTTGCCGGGACCGGTTTCCGTTTTTTTTTTTTCAGTTTACATTGGTTAGCAACGGAAGCAGCCGGTCGGCGATTGCTAAGCCTTGGCCATTTACGGACCTGACCGTCACTGGGGCTTGCGAGAAATGATATCATCAGCTTATGAGGCGAACATTACGAGAACCGGTGATGGCACTGGACTTCGGACGAAATCGCGCGCCAAGCCCGCGAATTCGCGCAAAGCCGTCGTCGTCACACGCGATAATTGCGTACGTTCCAGAAGCAGCAGGCCCAGTGCCGTTATCAGTGGCGTGAGCCGTTTCGGGTGTCGAACTGTTTCAGCTGCTCCGAACCGGATTATTAAAGTTTTCCGAAACGACGAGGAACAGCGACGGCTTTAGTAGAGTGCATGCCTCACGCTGCACCGACGGAAACAGCATGCATGCAGCTGAAAGCATATGGCGAATGCGAGTACGGCATTGCCGGCGGTGACCTAGAAAGGCAAAAAGCGCCGGCAAACAATTATTCAACCGGTTCTTCTCCTTTTTTTTCTTTGCCTTTCGTCTAGACCTTCGCCAAGCCTTCCAAGGACTTGCGGGAGAGCGGAACTTCTGGTACGGCGATTGCGACACCTTACTAGAATGTTCTATAGTTTTGAGGGCGAGGAAAAGGTTTTGCTTTTCAACGATTGATGTCACACAGTTCAAAAAAGGGTTACAAATACTCGACGAATGATAAGGCGACGGCTGATAGCAAATGTTCTGTAGCGGAGTTGATGTGTCATCCCTTCATGATTTTTTATTTATTTGGAATCATTTCTTCTCGTAACATTTAAGCTCGGAAGTAAAGCTACGAATGTTTGCATATTTAATGCAATTATAACCCCACATTTTGCAAGCACACACGTGTATTATTAAATGTAATAGATTCCAATCAATAATTTAGTAAGCGGTGCATCATTTTCCCTAGCTTATCTATGCTCGTGGATAGCATCATAATTTTGTCCCTACCCGTATAAGAATCCCTTCCATTTCTGGACGCCCATAAATATTCCAAACCGTTTCTGTCGGCCAAGCCAACCCACAGAGGGAAGTCTTCCCACCATTCATACCATTTCGTTTGCCGGTTTTTGTAACTTTCTCCTCACGTGCGGGAACGAAACGCGGAGAAACGGTACCCAAAAATATCATTTTCCGTTGCCTTCCTTTACGTCGGAGCCAATTCTTGCACCGATACCAATCGCTTCCGCCGTCTCCGTTGGCGGGTTTCGTCTACTACGCCACCGCGAGGCCGCACGATGGGGCTTGTGAGAGAAGCACCAAGATTACGGCGCACTTTCTTCGTTGCGTCCGTACTCTTTCGGCTCCCTTTCTCCATTCATTCATATGGTAACTGTTTCCATGGAACGGTTTTCCATCCAGACGCTTCCATTGATGATGGGAAAGCTGTGCGATGGAGCGCTCGGTCCCGGCGAGCGAAAGGGGCGGCAAACAGCCGGCTGTGGAAATGCAAAATCAAAACAAAAATCTGCGTCTCTGCAAATCCGCAACGTATTTGTTTATTTCTGTTTCGGTGGATAAAAAGGATCGTGGAGGGGACTTACGGTTCCCGAAGCATCGGTGCGATTTTGTTGAAGCACTCCATGAACTGGCCATCTTTGCAGACGATGCTAGGGATCTGGGGCGTGCTGCTGACGTTCAGTATCCGGAACAGGATGCACAGGATGACGGCGATGACCGCCAGGAATGCGGGCGACATGATGGATGCGTTTTGCTACGATTCCGTGGATGACGGTGAATAATATCACCACTTATTTTCGACCGGATTCGGAAACAATCGAGCGACACAAATTTGGAAGCTAATTTCAATTTTTCGTTTAGCACCACTGGTCACGGCAAACAAAGCTTTTCCCCGCCTTCCCTGTTTTTCGTAACGCACTCGAATACGTGTAGCTAATTTATTTTCACACTTCCGCTGGCCTTTCGAAGTCGTTCCGCATGGATTGGCACCGTCAGGCGCCGATTGGAATTTCCGAATTCACTTCACTTTGTAGTAAAATAACAAACCACGGAACCACAGCCGGTACTCGCCTTGATCTTGTACGATTGCACCGAAATGCACGTTTTGGCGCACGACGAAGCGGGATGAAAGTGCGTGAAAGTGCGGAGAGGAAAATAAACATTCACGCGGTTTGGAACGTTCTCGGTCGTTCGCGGGCGGAGGACGGTTCAGTGGCTGGTGGGTGGGGAAGCATCGCACAACATTCGACTGCGCTCGTCTGGACTACTATGGTCAAACTGAACGGGCCTTATCACTTGGTACCATTTACTACCGTCTGCCGCGGCTTATTATTTTATACACTCACGGACTACTCCTGAAAACGAACTGATCCGTCTGGCGTTTACCGAGTCTGCTGTTGCGACTGTTTTCATGCAAAACATGTTTTCGGATTTTTGACAGCAGCGACTTGACGTTTCAGCGGAGGTACCGCTTTGAAGCTACGAACCTTGGTCAGTTCAAAAACGAAATGTAACCGTTGAAAATTATTTTAAAAAACACAACTAATTTGTCCGTTCATTAAATTTGCACATAGCTATGAAACAAGTATTGTCTAAGCATACCTAAAATGGTGTTCATATGTTTATTTGTTTATTTAGGTATTCATGATTGCGTATAAGTTTCCTTTAATAAAATTGTATTTCCGTACAAATAACTTACAATAAAACTATTTTGTGTATTTATTTCCTTAGCTTTACTAAATCGGGGGTGTTCATAGAATCGAAACAAGTGAAAAAATTATTTATTGTTTTTCAAAACATTTCATGTTTCCACCAAACGATTAAGATACAATTCTTGAGGTATTCTAAAAGTGTCGAGTCAATACTGCAATGTTGTATTCTAAGGCTATTACAGAACGAAGTTGCAAAATTACCCGATGATCCAGGAGCAACGTATTTTCGAAAAAAAAAACCGATAACGAGATTAAACCGGTTTTAGTACAAGTTTACCGGGTTTGGTTCAAGTTTACCAATGTTGGTTCAAGTTGGAATCGGTTTTCGTCCAAGTTTACCGATTTGGTCCAAATTTACCGATTTTGATTCAAGCTTGAACCGGTTCGGGGCGGCGCGGTAAACAAAGTTTCTTGTGTACAAAATTGCGTACAAAAAGCACGCCTGAAATATTTCGTTTAGTCAAAGAAATATTTCCAAAACCGGCTTAAATTTAATTTTTGATTGATTTCTTTACTTTTCTTGGATAAAATTACGATACAAATAAGTTCTGGTTAGAAGCTACTTTCTAGAAGTCGTTTAACTCTAATTTAAAAAGTAATGATTTTTGCTGTGAATAATCCGTTCAAACTTCTTTCACTGACACATTAGTAGCTTCGCTTCTTAAATTTCATTCCCCTATCAGGAAAGCGGCATCATTAGACAAATCTAACGAATAATTAAGTCCTATTCTACAGGTCTTGCGGATGTTCGGAGGAGTAGTTAAATATCTCAAACAACATGATACGACAGAAAACTTGTTCCGCTTTGCCGACGCCCGAAGGTTCGGTGGGACATCAGTTGCGAATGCTTGCGTCCGCCAAGCGACGGGTTTTCCGAAAAAAAATCTTAAGCGCTCAAAACCATACCGGCGTATAAATATGCTTGTTCATGGAAGAGATGCACCGCCTTTAACAGGTAAAGATCTTTGCCTCCACCTAGCTCAACCATCGAGCGCTAAGCTCTGACGCAACAACACAACACAACAAGAACCTCGGCTGCTGAACTTTTAATTACTACTTAGGCCCTCGGGACCATGCTTGAGCTCAACGGAACGCACGGAAGCTAATTCCCATGGACGTTGCAGCCATGCATCAGATGTATGTAGTGCCATTACTGGACCCACTCGGAGGCACCTCCAATCATTTCGGAGAGGGAAGATGAGAGCATAAATAAAGTACATTTTTACAACTGATAATTATGACACCGCCGACGACGGCCCGCCTGCTCCCGGTTGCATCGAAACACTCTGACCGCTGGGCGCAACTGACCGCTCGGGCTCGTAATGAATGTTTATTTCTGTTTAATTGATCCTGAAAGTAATTTGACTGATCAAAGTGTTGTACGCTGGCGGTAAGTCTTCCGTTGCGGAGTGTTGTACTGCAGGCTCCTTCCGTGGGCTTTTAAGTCTTCCTTTTTATTCGCATCTTTCAACCGACGCCGGCGTAAGATAAGAGCAATCGTTACGTCGCGATGGATGCTTCGCGCGATTGGATGTTTTTAAAGTTAATTAACTGCACACGAGCAGCTCCACGGGGGAAAAAATGGTGGCCAGAAACATGAAAGAGAAAAAAATAAAATTGCAAACCACCACCTCCTTTCGTGCAACGAAAGTAAAGTAAACGTAATTGAAAAAGATTAACTCCCGACACGTTACAGGCAGAACACGACCAGCAGTGCAAACATGGGGAGGAATTTAGCGGATCGTTTGTTGGCGCGCCTGACCAATAAATGATCGATATGTCATCATTACCCTGGGAGCGTAATTTGTGAACATGGTTACTAATTGACCCATTAAAGGGTAAGTGACGATAACAAGAAAGACAAATCGTCCACAACTCACTTTAATTTGGTTAACCTATGTGCTATTATTTTACAAACGTTAGCTAAAGTTGTAATCCTGCGACCGCGGGCATTTAGATGCGTTGGCATTCGCGTGTTAGCTCCCTCGTACATACATTTTCAGACACACTAATCCTTCATTAGCAGAACGAAAACAACCACGAAGCCACAGCCTGCAGATGCCGATCGTAACCTCCATAAATGCTGCTCTCATTCCCATTCTGTAAGCCGCCATTGTTTCAAGCTCCGCAAAGCCTGTTACGACTTAAAAACGACATCTTATGACACACGCCACCGTCCCAGCGAGCGCGGGAGAGCTGGCGCACTTTACGCCGAAGAAAGCACCGTACATCCGCCGTGAGTTCATTAATTTTCCAACCGCCCGGCCTTCCGAACGTTGGCCACCTGCCGTAGCGAATCCGCGACCGAGTTCGCTCCCCGTGTCGCACTGGAGGCTGATGCTGCTGCTGCTGCTGCTGCTGCTTCTATTACCCGAGGCCCCAGGGGCCCACTGTACGGGCGGAGGGAAAAATGTATAAAATACACCAGAATCACTGATTTCAGTTCAACGACACTCTACTCTCTGAACCGGAACAATTTATGTGCCATAGTGGCAAGGCGCTGGAGCCCGTGTCTCGCTGGCTAAATGCGGCGGTGGAGTTGTCTTGGGGCTTTATTTTTTCCATTTCATGCCGGTTGTTTTTTTCGTTTTTTATTTTTTATTTACATCCATATAACCCCCCTCCCGTTCAGTGTGTCTCAGAAAGAAATCTCTGTTCAACAGGTTGATTCCTTCCGAAGCGCACGTGTGGCGTATCGTTTCTTGCTCTGGTGATTTTTCGTCGCCATTCCGTTTGTACGAGCTGCCATGTTTGAAAGAAAAAAAAAACGGTGCAATCGTACGCAACGGTACACACGTAGGGATCACAAATATGATTTTGACTGCAAGAATGTTCAAAACATAGAATACACAGTGGACAATGGGGTAAGGTAGACAGTCCTCACATATAAGAGCAAGGCGCTTACACACTCCGTTCTAGTTGTTTCGCAGAGGTTTTAGTAGCCATTTTTATTCCACCATCCATTGTACGTTAATGTGTTCGTACATCATCCGACTCGTTTGTTTACACTGGTTGGTTTAACGTTGGCAACCTGCCGATGCAACATGGAATTATTTTCATTCCTCCTTTCTTTCTGCGTGCTCCAATAATAATTTACCAGCACATTATGGGATTTGAGGTTCGTTTCTTACAAAACACCGGCCGCTAGAAGTCTACTTTGCAACGTGCTCCGTCCGTCGATTGGGACGTTCTGTGCTGCTCTTCGTAGCCGTGAACGAATTGGAAATCTTTCTGAGGGATCGCTTGTCGCCCTGGCGGAGTGTCTCTAATGTTTCTCCACTGGTTTCTGGCCGGGGAGAAATCGGCGCAGTTCCGCATCGGTGACGATTGAGCCGCGAAGGGAAAAGGGAAGCGAAGCGAACGATGGAATCTCGCCTGTCACGGCCGGGGAGAGCGATCCTCGACGCTCGTTCCGCTGAACACTTTAATTTTATTACGGCTGGGAAGGCGGGACGCGCTCGAGAAGGTACACCGGGTGGCGGTGGTGACTTACTCGGTTCCGGAAGCGGTAAGGAGGCTCCTAGCAAAGGAGGGAAGCTAGCGGAACAGCACTTTGATTTAATCTCCGGCCATTGGCTTTCTACACTCTGCCCTAATAAATTCTGTCACAGTTTGTGAATGCCGCCTCAAACTGAGGGCAAGGATTCGGAAACGATCGTCAGATAGTTTTTTTTTTTACGCTCGCTCTGCTGCTGAATGCTAGGGTAAGAAATCTACTCCAGAAGACAAGTCGAGCCTGCTGCTCCAAAGCGCCGGTAGCTTTGAGTTGCGTCTATCGACACTCCTCCGCCGACATCTTCAAACGCGTAATTGTATCTTATAGTGAAACCTGCTCCAAAAAAAACCCTCAACTATGAACCACCAGTTCCACCGGCTTCGGTCGTGTCGTGGCAACGAAAGCAGGAGATATGGTTTGATGATTTTTGATGCGAGGCAAAGAATGCGAAGCGTAGATAATCATTTTCCAGGGAATAATTCATGCCAATCGGCCAGCCGACCGAACACGCCGGAAGATTGCGCTGCTCGGAAGCGTTCGCACCGGGAGCGTTTCTTGCGCGGGCCGTTCTTACTCTTGTGAGCTTATAGGCTTTTAACTGTCTTACTTGCTCGCTGCTCTATCTCTTCCTTGACTGTTTGGCTTCTGTAGCAGCGCTTTTTCTCGTAATTAGCACCGCTCCAGAGGAACGGAGCGGCAGACGATGGCCGTGAGGGCGAGGGTAGGTTGAAAAAATGGAGAAAATAAGAAGAAAAGCGACCTAGGGAAGCTTATAATTATCCCAGCGAGCAATATGTCGATCGCGTCCGTTGCACTGATAGTTGAAGTTGAGCAGTACTACTACAAAATGTTGCAAAAAGGGAAATTGAAACAAACAAGTAAGGATCTTTGAGTTGATTCACCCAAGGAATTAATGTGGAGCAAGTGCTCTTATAACGCAAGTGCTCTTACCTACCACAATCTAGCTAGTATTAAAAAAAAAGACACACACACACACAGGCACAAAATAGCATAAGTTATTACCACGCATGGTCGATTACCGCATAAAGCGTGTTCATTGGAGCATAATTGCTTAGAATATCCATGCGATCTGCGGATGTGCCTCCGTTTATGTTTTACGATACTGATGAGACGAAGTCGTGATGTTTTTTATTTGGTTCTATACTAATTCTGGAATGGGATGACGAATGTTGTAAAATAAAGTATGCCTGAAAACAGCCTGCTGAACTTAACCCAGCGTATTTTATTTTTTTCTTAAATAGATCATCCAGTACATCATGGTTTTTTTAAATAGAAATTAAATTGTATCTTGCAGTTTCATGCAGGTCTCATTATACATTTTTCGCACATGCTTTATGTCTGCATCCGAATAATATTGATCCGGTGGAAACAGCTGTAAAGCACTAAGTCTATATTCCATGAAGCTTAGAGATGAGCAATTTACTAATCTTTTCCAGGTACCATATTTATCTCATCCATCGTCTACATTTATAGGTGCCTGGCAAAACAATGTTTTGTGGTGTGCTGGGAAATAATGCGATGGAGGGAAAATGATGCCATTGATTGATCTACCCTGATCCTCGCACTACAAAGTAGCCCAATTGGTCCAGACGTTTTCCTCTTCGTTCCCCTTTTATTCCACGCTTATCATTAGCAATTTTACAGCGCATCGTTGCACGTTCGGCAAACATACGGGAAAAGCGAGCATCAAACCGAACCCTCCGTTACCCGCCCTCCCGACATGAACTTCACGAACGCCTGAAATGGTCGCACGTTACATAGTCGCATGGTGGCTAGCCCTAGACTTTGATGTGGGGATTTTTTTTTATTACCACCCACCCAACTCACTGTTGAGTGTCCAGGGAGAGCTAGGGGAAAACTACACCGACTTTGATTGGCCAGTTCACGCAGATTACTATTTTTGCAGCCACAAATGGGTCGGTTAATGGTTTCTGGATCTCGTGGTAGGCAGGACGGACGGGCGAGAGCTAGAAGGCCGGATTTTCTCATCAAACCCGTGCGCGACCATCGTGATGCCGGGTTGGAAAACGGCGAGAAAACAAACAGACAAACAAAACAAACAGCATAATATCCCTCAACCAAAGGGAACGGCGAGGGTTTTAAGAATGAAAATGAATCAGATACGAACGGATCTAGCATTAATGCGGCTAATGCTATAGGTGAGAAGGGAGGAAAATCGGCCCACCGACACCCAAGAATTCAGCATTGGAAACAATCATCCAGCGCGCAAACGGGGCTCGGTGTGGAGAATGGGTTTCGTTGCGTTTGGTAAATGAAAATCGGCTGGGAACGACTGTGCGAGCAGAAAACAAAACTGGACGAGAGAGTTTCCTCGGACGGGTGGGATTCCGCGGATCGGAAGGAAACCGGCGTCTCCGAACGATCTATTCCCATCCATTCCTTTGCCACCCAAATTGCCTTCCCAAAATTGTACGCTGTAAGGAAACGGGCGCAAACGGAAGGGTGGAGGAAACGGAAGGGTGGAGAATCCTAGAACTGATCCATAATCCAAGGAAGCCGAACGGGGCTCAATGGCTTGCAGCTTGATTCTGTGATTATTGATCGAGTGAATCGTTTGGGATTTCTTTTTCCGACCTTACTCTGCAACGGCGGATGAAGCTGCGCACAGGAAAAACATGGAAATGGGAATATTTTCAATCCAATAACGATCCGCAATCACAGGTTGCTGCGGGCTAACTCGTTTCTTTTCTTCCACCTCCAGGAAAGCTAGTGGGGCTCAGAATGGAGTGGGCGATCTGTTAGACGTCATTCCTCCTATCCGCTTCCCACACCGGAACACGATCGGCGGATGTATGTTTAAGGGTGGAATAGTGTTTAGTCTACCTTCTTGATTCAATCTCTTTGGACATACGCTACGTTAATAGAGCGATAGTTGTACCGAACGACGGGAAACTAATGGAGTAAACTTTTGGAACAGAGGAACATATTGTTTTCATTTAATCGAATACACAACCATATCCTTGGTCCGGTTAAGTATACGTCCAAATTTACCCGAGTTGCAATCCGCTCCATCTTCCGACAACACGCATCCCACAAGCGATTGCTTTGGCAAAGTGGAGTCGTATTCAATTGAAAAAGAAGCAAAATTAACTGAAAACCTCATTTCTTTTTCGATTTTTAGTAAAATGATGGCAGCACGGACGCCAACTCGAGATAAACCTCGAACAGCAGGAAACCGATGAGCGATGATCGAACTTCTTTGAGACGATCCATTTATTGCTACTGTTCCTGCTACCCATGTTTGATTGTGAATCCTTTTTGGGACGATAGGGAAAATCCATCGCAAACCCTAGGGCAAACTGAAAAATGTGATTAAAAAACTTCGTTCATAGGTCATTAACGGATTAAAATGATTAACAAAAACTCGTCATAAGTTCCGATTTTATCCGATGAAATTGTTATGTCAAAATCTTAAAAAATCATCAACTCGTTCAATACTTTTTCTCCTCGACTTTTTCTCCAGCCATCAGCGAAGATCAGCAACGCCTGGACGATATGTTTTATTTTCCTCGCACATTATCCACCGGCAGGCACTTTGGGCCGGTTCCGAGCCGGGCGGATCGGAAACAGGCATCCAGGAAGAAATTACCGAACGAAGTGATTACTACCGCCACTCAATAAGACTCCACCGGCGACGCATCATCTTCCCGTCGTAACATTATCGCATCCGATATTCACCGGGGTTTTTGAGCTTTCCACCTTCCACGGTTCTTCCCTCGCGGGTTTCTTTCTTTAGCTCCCGATAAAGTGCACAAACAGCACCCGAAACCGCCCGAAATCCGGCCATCGGTGGCTTCCCCCATTGCAATATTTTGCCCAGTAATGATAAATAATTTTCATCCGCTGATAATTGATATTTTACCGGAAGTTTTTCCTTCTTCCTGCTCTTTCCGGCAGGCTTCCCCGGCCGCGGGGCAGCGCGTTTTTCTTTGACCCTTCCGAGATTCGAAGAGGATTTCAGCCTTCCCCGAACCTGTAGTCAGGGAACGCCTTCGAGTCCATTTGGCGTTTCATGGCTTGATCTTACGAAAACGGCATACCAATTGCGCAGCTCCGTGCCGTTACGTACTGTTTAACCTGGCTTTAAGGAAACATTTTCCTAGCTCTTGGGTTTACTTATGTAACTTTACCATGGTGCAGCTCCATTCAATTTATTTGAAAGTAGGTTCTTCTACCTTTTTTCATTTTTAAAAGCCATTCTCCCTTTGCATCTCAGAGAAATGTTAAGAAAATATTTTATGATATAAAAAATATTGTTTTGAAAGGAAAAGAATGTTAACGCTATCTTCAACTTTAAAAGATATGAAAATGTTTATCTCCTAGCCATCAAAGCAACCGTGAGACGGCCATGAATGGAAACCTTTTCTCACAGTTCTGGTTTTTGAGACGAAGTGGGTTTTATCACAGTGTTTATGAGAAAATATGATGTACGTATGTACTTGAGAGATGCAGAAGCTGCGCTGCTGCATGTTTACAAACACTCAGTCTGATGTTTCGGTAGTTATTTGAGTTTTAAACACCCGTTTGAACTATGTTCTAGATATCTCCAACCACCTGGGGGACGCGGTGAGTCGAATATTTTTCTTGTCTTGACAGCTTGATGTTTTAATGTTTCAAACATGAACAGCTCGACCTGGGCGAACCTGCAGAAACGGACGGTTTTCCCTGAATCTGCACAGATTATGGGAACCTTCCGCTCGCATGGGAACTGTCTCGAGTGAAATGACAAACCCGCTCCTTTCCTATGGCCCTGCGACTTGTTGCTGACCTTCCTGAACCTGAGCGTTCCCAGTTGTGCCATTACATATTTCTCCACCTGCCCGGAAAAACGATCGGAAGAAATATCCGGCGTCGAGTCGGGCAGATTGCTCTTGAAACACGCACCAGACGCCGGGCGTGTCTTTCGTCGCACATTAGCAATGAATGCAGGGGGCGAGGGAAAATTTGTTGCCCATTCTCGATGACCCCGAACGCCTACCCTGTTCCGTTCCCTACGTGCAGAAGTAGACCGGAGCTAATTAGATTTCTTTTTCGCCTGCACTTCCCATCCTTGGTGTTGTGCAAAGATAAATTTCTTCAAAACACTGCTCAAGCAGAAGCAAGAAATGCTTCCAGAAATGCTTCCAAAGATTCTTTACTTCGAAGTACCTTGTCCAATGAGCGCCTTTCGCAGCATACATTCAGACCGAGCGAGAGTACTAACTCCTCAGCCTCAGGAGCACGCCAGTGTCCTCCAGTTCGTTGGTCGTATGATTTATTGCTCTTTTGTGGTGTTCGGTGAAAGAGTTTCTCATGGCTCCCGGCTACCAGGTTGTGCCTTTGGCGTGGATCCGGCCAGCAACACCTTACTGCTTCCCTTCTGGCTGGATACAGGGGCTCTTCTTTGGTGTGTGGTAATGTTTCGTGTTTCTTCGGGGTTAACTACTGCCGGTTTGACCCGTGTTACGGAGGTCATAGGTTACCCTCCAGCACATGAGCTTGACGAATTGTTTGTTGAGAAATATTACAGCTCTCCTGACGTGAGTTAGCCAAAGAAGGTAAGTCATAAAGTTTAAAAATGGTATAATATTAAATAGAATTACACGCTCTCTTAAACTTCTTCATTACTTTTACTAAATTTTTAAGGCAGGTCCCATGCTTCTTTAGTTGCAAACGGATAATTATTTATATCGATAGCGGAAAAGTATCCTGTTATATTCCATAATAATGATCTCTCTCAGTACATTAACGGATAATTTGGTGATAAAACACATTAAAAATGCAATAAAATACAAACCCCCCTCTCCCTTTAATTTTCCAAACCGCCGCCAAATCAATCTTAACGACCAAAAGAGCAACACACCGTGTTTCTCACCCGTACGTTACACTGTAGGCCGTGGCCGTTGTGGTTTCCCGGTTGGGATCGACACTTTCCAATGCTTTTGGTAATTAAAATTCTTACCCACCGAAGGTAGTGCGTAAACCCACCGCGCAGCTGCCGGTACAGCTTGCCGTCCGTAAGCGTGGTTCCGGTAGGATGGATGGGAAATTGATCATTAAGCCAGAAAAACGAGGCCCGGCAGGGACCGGGATTAACGTACGAAATAGTTCCACCTACAGCTGTTCTTCTTATCTCGAGTCTCTAGGGAAGAGTTCAACGATGGATCGGCCTTAGAGAGGTTGGTCATCTTGGGGCTTTTAATAACGAATCATAACATTGCACCGGACATCTTCAACCCTCGAAAACGTTCACCACTTGAGGCACGGAATGAGATTCAATTATTCTGTTATTTCTGTACAGGAACCATTCGTGAGGCGTGTTTTGGATGACCCTAGATGCCAAAGGCATAAGTTACGTACAAGTCAAACACTGTTCCGTCAGCTGCATGGTTGTAGAATGGGTTGAATCGGATGAGATTCTATTTCTCAAACACCTGCTCAGCGCCGATCAACACCATCAGCAGCAACATATGGGATATTGTACAGCAAAACACCGTTATCTATCGATCTGGCTGCGGATTCTGTTCGTTACAAGCTATGGGTTTTATTTCTGCCATGCGGTGGTTAGAAGAGTTTTGTTTTTCTATACAATAAAGTAGATTTAACAAATATTACAATTGACGGTATTTATTTCCAAAATTCATTATATAAACGTAATGCATGATGCATGAAATAATCATGTTTTTGTTTTGACACACATTTTAAAAAAGCTGATCAGCAACCTTCCGCAGCGAAAGAAAGCATCTACAGACAAACAAGAAAAAACGCAAACCAACATAAAAACGAAAGACTTCAACAGTGACGAACCCCGTTCATCATTAACTGAGTTGAACTCATCCACGATTGCATACTGCACGCGTTCTGCTTCGCGTACCAGTTGCTGCAACTCAACATCCATTGAAGCAACTGGCTGCTATGCACTGAAAAGCTACGTTTCGTGGAAAACTCCGGCCAGCAAAATGTCGTTATTCTAATTAACCGAGCTCCGATTAACATCGCAAGCCGGGGACGGTGTGGCCACCGGCGAAGCAGGCATTTTCCATCTCCACCGCGTCGCCGTTCGCCTTGGCACGTCGTCTTGGCGTAAAAAATCACTCATTCGTCACTACTAAAGCCTTATAAAATCATCTTTGCCTTTCCGCTCGCTCGAGTGTGGCTGTTTCTTTTTTCGTATTTCAAGCTTTGCTTCGTTTACTAGCCACCGTTCCGCCCATGTGGATTTCTCCCGATCTGGTTTTGATGGCTTATAATATTAAATTTTTAATTACACACCGTAGACTCGACACAATCATAACAAAACTTTTCCCCCCTGCTCGGTACGTTTCCTTTTGGTTGCGCTGGAAACGAAAAAGACGAGTGATTCATCACGTATAAAATAAATACAAACTCATACCACAAACCGCTAGGTTGTTGGGGCGAGATGACGGGGTGCTGCATGCACAAGAGGGGTTGAATTTAATTGGAAAAGAGCACCATAAACCACGTTGGGCCATGAAAATACGAAAATCATCGTCCAGCCAACCTGAACGCGAAATCTGCGCGATACGCGCGACGTTCGGCACACGATTTCGGCACGAGTACGGATGCAAAAAGAAAAATGGATGGCTCCATCCACTCGTTTTTTCCCCCTAGTGGACGGAGTGTGGACTCATTTCCATTTTTCCACCTGCTAATCGGTTGAAGCGTTTCGAATTTCCTCGTCCATCCGGCACACCAAACAGTGGAAAGTGTGGCAAAAGCTTCAATTCGAGCGGGAATTAGCATTCGGATGCCATCCTGTCTTTTCCCACTTCCTTTCTTTCCCCTTGCTCTCATTACAGTAAAGCTGCGCTCAGTTTAGGAAAATCGATTGTGGAAAACCCTTTTCATGGACGTTTTCGATGCCTGCAAAGTCCTTTTATGCAAAGGATTTGGAGAGAGGAAGAGAAATCGTATCGAATGATTTTAGCCCCATTTGATTTGCTGCTGGTCTTAGTTATGTATTCCGAAAATGGTGAGCTCATCATCGAGCGGATCATCACCGTAGATTCGTTAAAGTAACCCTCTCTACTTTCTCCTAGAGTGCAACAGTAATTCATGTTTGATAGCAAATCAAGATAGTTGTGCAGCATGATATACAATTTCTTGGACCATCAAACACGACAACATGTTGAACTACAGTACATTATTCAACCTGAAACGCTCGCATTTCATTTCCAATTAATATTCAGCCTTAAAACATTGAGAGAACGTGTTCACTTCGTGTACAATATCTGTTAGGGTTTAACTCTCGCTATTAATGTAGCACTAGCTTTGATGTAGCCTTTTAGATAGCAATTTTGATCAAACAATCTAAATTTTACAAGCGTCGGATTGTAATGTTGATTTTGTTTACATTACGAAACGGAGGCGATTGATCTAGTATGATGCGTAAATTATGGATGTACACATTTCAGATATTACTTAAGTTTTATGCAGCATACTTGTTTCCAACGAGAAAACTAATTAGACGAATAGTTTTTTAAGGTAAACTTATAACAGCTGTCATTGAACTCTAACGTTTTCTCTTAATTTCTGAACAAAAATGTCAATCAATCCCCACCGCTAATGAATGTCAAGATCGTCATAAAACATTGACAAAAAGGTTAAATGAAAGCGATGGTCTCAAAGGTGCCTGCTGTTACGGTGCACGGTGCAGTTTGGACCACGTGCAAGATGCTCACAAGCGCAACCACGTGCTTGGCAAGAGCAAACGCATTTCGGATCCTTGCTTCCGGGATATCGACGATCGAGCCGAGCCCGAAATGGATTCGATTCGTTCATCTTGCGACTTTTTTTTATCCATTGGCCAGCAGCGAACCAGAACCACCGGCAACTGACGTCAAGCCCTTGGTGTTGTGGCTGTGGTCGCAGGTGTACGCACGCTTCCATACGTTGTCAGGTGTGCGTGTGCACCAGGGGACGCATATCCTGCTCCTATTCTCTCTTTCTATTCCCTTCTTCCTTTCTTTTTTTTCGGTCTGCTTAGTTGCGTTCGAGCACAGGTGCAATGTACGCATTCGCCCGCTGAGAAACTCGCGCCCGTTTCGAAGGGAGCTAGCTACTCTCCGGCGAAGGAGGTTGATTTCACCGATCCGATCCGATCGCAGCCCTCTCTCGTGAGTGCGTACGCGTGGTCCATAGTCTCCAGCACTGCGGCGTGGCCACTTACACACCGATCCAGCAGGTGGAGAAAAAATAAAAGAACGAGCAGCGAGCGTCCCTATATAGCGCGCCATCGGTCCGGCGGCAACAGCAGGCGAACGAACCCTACGTATACGCAGGTAGCAATTATGCAAAGTACTCTGTTCCGTGGACCATTCTCTCACGCTTCACGATTCTTACCTCACATTCTAGCGCTCGTACGATGGCTAGCTAGACCCCCCCCCCTCCCTCCCTCCCTTCCAACTGTTTGGTCGTGGATACGCTTCGCTAAGCTGAGAGGATCGAACGATCGCGCTTTCGTCGCGCGCAGGGCTTCACGCATCGCAGCAGGGAGTTCCAGCCGGACGGTTGCTTCTCCAGCGTAGCAAACGCTGGCAGCGCGAAAGAGAGGCAACAACGGCGGCCCGATTCTCGGGAACCGCGATTACCGCGCGCTGTCGGGTGCTCGTGGAGCCGCTCGCGCCGATATACACTCAGCCCGGCTCCACACTGCACCGGAGTACGACGAACGCTTCCGAACGGTGAGGATCGAGCCTGGCGCAGCAGTGGATCGATCAGTCTTGCTGGCTCCAGAGTTTAGTTGAAGTGCACAGTGCGACCGGTGCGGACGTCACGCTCTACCTTATACACTCCAAAGGGGATGTATCCAGATAAGTGAACACAGTTTTGTACCTCGAGATCTTGGTGTAATACAAACAATGTGCGAAAAAAAGAACCACCTCCATTGCTGGAGGATGCTGCCACCTGGTCAGCGCCGACCAAGCACGTCAAAATGACGATACGTCAAACACACACTCGAACGATTCTACAAACAGATTAGAACCCGCCACACTTCCTGGAAAGTGCTCGGTATTAGTTTAGCGTTATTTGCCCAGGCGTCCCAGGCGGAGTGCACGTTCGAACGCGTTTTTATTAGCCTCCCTCCGGTTGCCCCCCGGTCGGAGGCCCTTCCCCTCCCTCATTTATCGCTGTGTCATTCTAATGCGGTCTTGGCGGCGGATGCAAGTGTGTTTGTCACCTAAAAGAAGTTAAAAAAAAAGACCGAACGAAACGAGGTGAAACTTGACTCGCAAACTGCGCCGCGCCGATCGTGGCGGTGTTGTTAACCTGACGCTACGCGTAACGCGATGACGCGCTGGCACCGTGTACAGCTGTTTGCTCAACCAACACCAGCGGCCACCACGGAAGGTAATTATACTTTTTCGCAGGCATAACGGGCGAGCCGGGCCATCCGACACACAGGGTATGAGCAGCTTGTTGTTAGGAAATGGATCAGCAATGTACAGGCGATGTGCTTCGGCGACGTTCCCTTCGAACGTAGCCAACCAATTTCGACACACGCGCTTCGGTGGACGTCATTTGGCGCGCCATTTTGCGATGCGGTACGCGAGGAACGTTAAAGCTAGCTTTTGTAAGGTACTAACGTGAGAGCAGAACGTACGCCTGCTGAAACCGGTTCAGACGAACATGTGTTAGGAGAGAAAATTAGAAGAAGATGTATGCGAGCTTTGGCTTAGCTTAATAGAAAGTTTAATACAGTTGAAAGCTACATATTAAGCGTTAAAAAAAATGAAGAAAAAAAATCGAACTAACAGGATTAACTACACTCAAAGTACTAAAAAGAAACTAACAATGCTTACTAAAATCATGGTCACATTAAATTACTAAAAATCCATGATCTACCGTGCATGAAAAAAGCAACAACAAAACTAACCTTATAAAGAAGATAAGAAAAGATAAATCTACCGTTCGCAAAACTTTATTATTTAAAAGAGATACATTCAGCTTCAATCTAAATATCTGTACCAGTGTCGCCAAGCTTGACTATCTCGGTAAAATTGGAGCGTGCCGATACAACGGACCCCGGTTATTACTCTGTAATCATCTGAAACATCGCCATTTTGCGTTCAACGTGGAAGAACACGTTCTGTTCTCGCCCCGGCACGTGTTTTCAGCTTCCATATTGCGAGGGAATGATTACCGCGAACGATTGGTCCAGTAAAATTAACATGCATGTGTGTGTGCTTACTGACTACCTGCCCTCTGTGTGTTACTACTGACTAGCATGATTACTTACCCACGAAAATAACTAATATAACTAAATCATTAGTACGATAAAGTGTAACGTAATGAGCGATCATAACGATGTATGCGTATTTCGGCTAAACCTGCCAATCAGTGTTGGACGAACCTAAAAAAATCAATTGAAATCGATGAGTATGTTAAAAAAAGCTGTATTATATCGTTGGCCATAAAACAATATAGAAAAACGAGCTCGAAAAGAATCGCCAGAAAATCGCTGTGTCGTCAAAAGGGCGTGAACAGAACGCGTATATTGATCGCCGATATTTGTCTCCAAGGTAGATGACCTCAGCTCCATCGTTTCTAACGCTGGACTCCACAAAAGCTTTAACAAACTACACATCCAGTGCTTTTGAAAGTATTCCATTTGTATGGAGTCTTTTATCTTGAACCGGTTTCAGAGTTTTTGGCACGGCTTTCTAAGGCAAACATCGGCCACCTTCACGAGTTCTCGCTTCGCAACAGGATCATCTCTGTCATTGTATAAGCATGCGGTTCAGCTCCAAAGGCGCATGAGTCACATGTTTGTCGAACAAAAAGAATCGTAGGCCTTCTGGAAGATCTTTAAGATCTCCATAAAAAAAAGACCCATGTTTCTTCCCAGAATGAAAAAAAATAACACGAAAGTTAAACATAAACTGAGCAACATAGCTACTGTATGAAATCCAATGTGCGGCACTCGCTCACTAATTTATTGGATCCTGCCAATGCCAGAGTTCTTAAATCAATTAAAAAACCTCATCAAAAATGAGGCTAATTAACTCCACGTGAGTTTGCTTATCGAAGCCTGAGCTAACCATTTAATCCCACCAGTTAATTGCTCTGTCGTACATTAACGTTGCACCATTTCCCGAACCCGATCCTGCCGAATGGCATTATTCACTTCAACGCTGCACCAGCAAAAGCGCAAACAATTTGCCAATCATTCAAAATTAGTCCCAAACGCCGCAACCGGAGCGATAATCGGTCCACCCGGGGCGAAGCGGGCCGATGATCGAAAGGCTCCTGCTGGGCGGTGAAATCACTCATCAACAACCTGGCAGCAACTTACGTTTGCTTGCACACGGTTCTGTTTTCCTTTAATTGTTGGCACTCGTAATCCGTTGCCTGATTGGCTGGTGTTTTTTTTTTCGGATTCATATCTTCATAATGTCTGAGAGCAGCTACGGGTTGGAAAACGAATGGTTGGTTCGGCTACCACTTTTCCAAGTTGCTAAATAATGTTACTGCGACGATTGGGAAGAGCAGACAAACCGAAAGGGCTAATAACTTTATCACGGACCTGGCTGTCAGATACTATCAATGTTGATCGTGGTTTTGCTTGTGCTTACCCGCCAATTATACGTCAACTGACGCGCAATGCGCATTGACTTTACACACATTTTCTTCGATGCTTTTAACAATCACCGAGTCATTATCAAGCTTTCATTTCCCATTCCGAAGAGATGGTTACGCGAATGCGCAGTGCTCATTGCTCAATGTGTAATCTGAACCCAATTTTACCACAATTTTTTTATACAATCAAACTTTTCAATCCTGTGTAGTCGTAAGATGGTACAGGGGTTTTTCTACCTGCAATGACTGAAAGAGACTAGGAGCTCGTGGGATTTTTCACATTTTTTCGTTGGTCGATAAAGAACAAATGATAAAGGTGTCTCCGCTGGTTTGGAAGCATAAACAGAAGAAAAAGAAGAAATATCATGGGGACTTCTTCAGAACCAACTCAATCCCATCGGTCGACACGCAAATGCTGTGGCTGTATCACACTTTTATGACCTGTCTCGAATGTGAAGAAATTAAGCAACCCGTTGAATCTCTGCCCAGTTTCAAAGGAGACCCGGTTCGATCCGTAATGGGGACTGTAACTGGGCAATGGAAATCAGAAGCGATAAACATCGTAAAGTATTTAAGTGTTAGTTTCTGATTTACGATCGCCCAGGACTGACGTTTGTGGGTAAAATCATGGGTTATGATGTTCCATCCAGGAGCATACAGGCTTGACAGTCGTAGCAACAGATTCCCAAAATCATTACAACGTAGAGTATTCTGAAGCATCCATTTAAAAATTTGTCCCTGTTCTGAAAACCGTTGAAACAGCACACTTGTTGGCGTTTGCACGTTTATGCTGCTTTTTCCTTTCCACTCGTGCTGGCCCAAGGCGACCATCGTCTGCTCCGTAGGACGACCATGCGGTCCTCAGGTGGTCATCGCCACCGGGCTGCTGGTACGCGCCGGTCCCTTTAATTAGTCCACTCTTCCGCTCTGTGCTCCCGCGATGCCTGCTTGTTTCCTTTCCGAGGCAGCGAAGCAAAAAGCCCGGGAGAGATCGTCAGCATTTTGTGACTGTTGTACGTTGGGTTCGTTCATCTGTCGTTTAAGCCGGGGAACGGAGTTTGAGTGAATTTTTTTTTTATTGGTTGTAAGGAAACTGAAGAAACCCTTAAAAAAACAAGTTACCAAAGGTGGCCGACGCCATGGTGGTAGTGAAGCATATAAAATAACAAAAAACAGAACAGCAAGAAACGCCCGAGCCGGCCACCACGATCGGCTGCAACGGGCCAGCATAACCGTAGCATAATTATAAGCATCCTTCCGCTGGAGAAAAGACGAATCCTTCAAGGTCGGAAAAGGCGGCATGGCTGGAATGCCGCCGATGGCAAAGTGAGTTGTTTTTCTGCTCCTTTCTGTTTTTTTTTTTTTCACCGGTGTGTCTGTGTCGGGACGTCCTTTTCGTATGTCCTTCTGATCGCAAAGGATAAGCGACCCTAATAAGCGATTCCTTCCTTCGTTGCTTGCCTTAAAATGTCCCTCTCCTTCGGTTGACACTCGGCGAATTGAACGGTGAAGCGAATTAACGTCAAACGGCAGTTTTGAGACTCAGTCTGTTTCGTTCCACGAGAAAGTGAAAAGAATGCAGTCGCAAGACGCGAAGACGCTATGTTTGGTCAACCTGCTCTCGGTAAGAAGCTTGCCACCTGTTACTTCTTCTCGATCGTTGTACCTTTTGTGACATGCGGACAGTTGTGCAACCTCTTGCCGGTTCCGGCAGACTATGCAACATGTGGCCAGTTGATCGTTGAAGGCAAAAAATACCACACCATGTCGGTGAGCTCAAAATTGTCGCCAAAACCAGTACTTTTAAAATGTTGGATGGAAAAACGTAAAAAATGTTTTTAAAGCCCCAAAAAATGCAAAGCAAGGTACTGCTACTTTCATTTTAGAGGCGTTCCTCCACTTTTTTTAGTCAAATTATGTAGAAAAACTCTACATTGTCCACAATCAACAGGCACGACAAATTAACCCTAGAGAAACCAACATAAAATTCCTCCACCAGAGAAAAAGGTTTGGAATAGTTTAGGGATTGGTATTTTCCGCTCGCAAACAGCACAAACACATATGCAAAGCGTACAAACTATTCCCACCATCGCCAAACATGTCGTCATCGGACGGAAAAAAGTGACACCTACCAGATAATGGTTGCCACGTGCAGTCTAAAGTGCCATCGAGTCATCACAAACTTACAAACTAAAGATACACGTATAGGTTTAGGGTTTTATTTTTTCAACATAGCGGGGAAGTAACGTTTCCCATCGGAATCTTTGGAACCAAAATTATCTTGAAGCAATCTGCGTAACTTTTTTTCCAATTTAAAAAAAGAGAAGAAAAGGTTACTTGTTTGAAAAGGAAAACGGCAATCAATTTACGGGCGACCAGGACGAGGAAGTCTTTGATGAACCTTGGCGCTCTATGGGAACATTTGGGATGAAAGCGGAATCCTAAAAGCTCATCTTCCAACAACGACAGGCCGTTAAATTTTCCGTCGAATTGTTTGAGTTGCTTTTCTGCTCTCGCCATTCATTTGGTGCCTCAACCGAACGCATAAAATCAACCCATTGCACAAGCAAAACAATACAGTTCGCTCTGTAGCGGATGAGGTCCCGTTCGGTACTTCAGATGAGGCAAATCTCTTAATCACAGCCCAGCTTTTAACCACCGTCACGTTTAGCCATCGCATTTTTCTCTCCCCGATGGAGAGTGGATGAGATGCGTCTTCGGTGGTGCTGAACTGGCGTATCATAACATAGTCGCAGTTTCCAAGGTTCCAGGCCAAGTTCGATCCGTTTTTTCCCATGCCGAGACCTTTCCGTCCACCTTGAGACCATCCCCATCGGCTCACGGAGAAATGCGATGCTCGGAAGAAGACCTTCAACAACACATTTCTGCGTTCATGTGTGCAGCGAGATACGAGCCGCGCTCCTGGATCAAAAAAGCAACTTGTGTGAGTTCCGCAGCCACCAATGCGGCGCTCTGTGGGAAAAAGTTCAGAAATCAATTTACCCTGACTTCTTCTACTCAGACAAGCCAAAGCAGCCACCATTAATAAGCAATAATCACCGTCACAGTGTCGGCCCCGATGGCACTCGGTTGTGGATGGTATGGGCGACCTCCGGGTCTCCTGTCACGGGGTTGCCCCAACGTCGGGTTACATGACTACTCTGGAACCTCTCCAACTTGCTTGGCACACCGTCCACAAAGACAAATGGGCTTGCCTCCAAAAGAGAGAGGGCAAAGAAGAATTTTAGGCTTGATCCGGATGACACCGGATGACGAATGGTTCGAACAAGGCCGTCGATAGCAGTGAGAGCACGGCACGGACGGTTGCGGTAGGACGCTTCGTGCACTTCACATTGACACCTCTCTCCATCGCTGATCTCTTGGGCAAGCTGTTGAACGTTGTCGTAGCATAGGAATGGGGCTTCGAAGCTTCAAAGCATTTGACCATCCACCAAGCGTCCGCAAGATTTGAAATCCAGCACAGCGCGCGTCGTCCACAGGGCGATTGGATTGTACCTTCCGCCACAACGTTCATCCCGGCTCGCAAAGTTTGATGAGATTTGATGATTGATTGTTGAGAACTTACTCATTCTCTGCGCCCATCGTGTGGCATTGGGTCCCGGAAATACGTGGCCTTCGTTTTCGTTTGTTTTTGTTCCCATTCCGTCGAGATCGAATCTCCATGACACAAAGCGTAGCTTGAGCCGTGTACACCCTGTTGGCCTTGGGCGAACGTCTGAGCCGTGAGCGCACAGACTCCCAACCCTTTCCCACCACCCGAAGGTTGACTCCGTTGCATGAGTAATCTGACCAGCCCGAAAGGCTGTAAAGTCGATCCGGCGATGCTCAAATTAAGGTGACGGGAAAATGGAGTGATAAAAATGGTGAAGCTGCAAAGGCTGGCAGGAAGCAGCGCAGCGTAGAAGCTTCTTCCACTGCCTTTCGGGGGTTAAGAAGCCCCCGGGTCGCAGTTGGTTTGAGAAGCCGGAGAAAAAGAACCGGTTTGCGCTCGGGCGTTGCTGCGCGTTCGCCATCGACGCGACCGACGGATAGACGATGGCCGTGCCAGAGAGTTGAAAAGCGAACCACATCCGTTGCCCTCCCTGCCTGTATGTATGTATCGTCGGTCGGTGGGAAGCTCGTGTGATCTTTTCCTGACCGCTGATGCCTTCGGTCCACGCCGAATCGATGGCTTCGATGCCGAGGCCCGATGGCCACAGGAAATGGTACATTATGAAATCGATTTCGAATTCTTCAAGGCTTGCTCGATGACGCACGGAGCGGATGCCGAGCGTAGCAGGATCCCTGATCTCCTGGTGATACTGAAGACCATCGCTTCGTGTTATGAAATATCGTTCCACAGGTTCGCATTTTGGCTGAGCAAAATCTTTCTCCTATGAACGGGAACGGCTCTCCTCTATCTGGTGCTAGGAATGGGATAGCAGTCTTTTGTAGCTGCCCGCATTGTGCCGACCTAGTGGCCCACCTCCGCTCCTGTCCCACTCTTGTGTCAACCCTTCAGATGTTTCCTACCCGTCTGATTATACCAATTATCCATGGGCCATAGAACGGGAGCCGTTGCTTCACAGATAATTAGTAATTACCCTTCCGAAGTTGATCTTTTGCCGTAGTACCTTTGCTCCGGGAAGTTGAGCCGTCGTCTGACCGGCAGGCCGTTCAGATGCGGCCGAAACGCACTGTTCGACGATCCTCAAGTCGGATCGATTTGTGCTACCACAAGCACAGAGCATGAAATTACCCAGCGTTGTTGGTCGCTCCTTTCCTTGTGAGCTTCCGTACTTTATTCGGGGTACTGGATGAAGAGCTTAAAACATGTTTCATAGGTCGTTGTACGTACTTTTAAGCTCCTATCTTTATATGAAGGGATGCCTGTGTACATTGTAGCCTAGTACGTTCTCATGGAATAGAACTTCGTAAAAAGAGAATAAACATGAACGTGGAATAAAAGTTATAACCGATTTCAACTATATGCGAGCTTCTCGGAGCTCATCGTCGACTCCTCGTGCAGGATCGAGAACGATTTCCAATCACTGCATAGCAGCGCAGTGATCTGTGGCCCGTAATTACATAGATCCTATGATAGAGCATCGCTATGCTTTGCGATCTTCAGCGACACAAGCCCGCCAACAGGATGACTTTCCTTTTTCTCTAGATTCTTGCCCAGTTGAAATTCGATTCATCCGGATGCCAATGTGTTTGAGAAGGGGAAAGAAAGCTCGGTTTCTTTTGTGTGATTCGCACCAAATGCTCAGTTGCTTTGCAAATAACCTCCACAGCTATCAGAGCCATCCCCATTTTCCTGCTTGCGTTCGACAAACCACGTACAGCCGTTTTACGTGCAGCGTTGGCTTGCCTCGCGTAGAGCAAGTATTTGAATGGACTAAATCAAGCTTGCCATGTAATCATTTTTCTGCTCTACAGCGGTTCCCACCCGACGGGACCAGGTGTGCAAAAATAGACTACACCAGTCCTCATTTGCTGCACCATTCAAGGAACCTCCAGAAGACGCGCTCGTTAGCGGCTACCGAGCTGGACACGGGATCGCGAACGAAAAGTCAAGTCTTTCTCACGGCTGTCGAAAATGTCGAACGAAAGTAGACCCTATAGCCACGCTCATCGGGCGCGTGTGATGATTGTGCAGCGTGTTCGACATACCCACGTACGTTTGCCACGTCTAAGGTAAGGCCGTTCCAGGAGCAGCCTATCCCGGGGAGGAGCATATACGGTGTTGATTCGATGTTCATACCCAGAAACACTTTGTCCAGAGTTACTTCTACACCTGGGATCAGTAAGAAACCTTTCCAAATCAAATTTTTTGATTCCTATCATGTGTCTTGAATACTGACACACTTTTCTTTGAAATAGTGTTGAAATATTTTTATGTTTCTTTCTCACTCCACTAAACCCTTCTCCGATTGTGAAAAGCCGGACAATTTCAACTTAAACGTAACGATCGCTCAATTAAGTGTGCCCGATGCATGAGTAACAGCTGCAAGGGTCACAGATCAAACCGGTAACGAATGCCCGACAAAAGTTAACCGAGTAAACCACACATAAAAATTACTGCCGGCGTTGCACGGTCTTGAACCCGAACGATTTATTGGAGCATGGTTAATGTTGCTGCCTACGAAGAGTATGCCCCAGCGAAACTACGCGCCTGTTTACAAACACTAGTGCACTAGAACTCCACACCCTCTTCTTTTTCACAGCAAGTGTCCAACTTCTCGCAAATGGTAAAGGGTGGCGCAAATGTCAGTGAACTTCGGTCACCACCAAACTGGCCAGTCCGCCAAAGTTGCACTTCTATTCTCGGTTTGGTTTTTTTTTTCTTTGCTAGCGTTCACGTAAACTCATACACCAGCCTGGCTTCGTTTCGCATTTGCTTATTTACAATTAATCGAGACCGTTCACCTTGCGTCAGGTGCGAAGAAATTTAACACCTCACCAGTTTGAGACCGCGAGCCTTTACGATGTGGTCCGGATTGGAACGAAGCTCTGGGGCAAGAACTGAATGAAGAAAACCTAAAGAAAAAAAAACGACCTATCGCAACAAAAAATCTAACACGTATGACTCAAGTTTTGTTTAAACAACCTTTCATTTTATTTTTCCATTGTATTGGAAGTACCCAGAAACGCTTCTTTATAAACTGTGCCATTATCTAAGCAACAATAATTGTTCGATTCGAGTATGCTGTATGGCTTCAAACCAGTTCTCAAATGCCCTCTCTTCTATTCAGCCTCGAACGATGAAGCTCAACTCTAAGTAAAATCAAAACAACAAAGAATAGAAGCTGAACAGAAAGGCAAACACAAACAAGTCCACTAAAATAAAGCCCATCATCGGGCTGCGATCGTAAACAGAAGAGCTTGGCAAGCAAAACACCGCCAACAGCTGCGACGCAAAGGGCGAGACACGCAGGGATGAGTAAAAAGGCGAGCACCCAAGCACCGAAGACCCAGGGTCTAAGAAACGCAGACTGTGCGGTTTGGAAATTGCTGGTTCGCGATCCGCACGGGTGGAAACATATTTCACAAGTCATTCACATCGTGACCCCACGTCACAGGATGGCAAGAGTAGGGGCAGGGCAGAAGAGGGGGAGAATCGAAAGGCCTCTCGTCCACCCTTTACCAAGCGGTGATGGTCGGTCAAAGCCGTCTGTGACCTACGAGCGTAGCCTGGGCTGGGCTGGCGTACGGAGGCGCAGTCCCATTGCCATAAGATTGTGCTGAAATGTCAAGCCGGAGAAGTGAAAGGCCACGGCAGTGTTTATGGAGGCACCTTCCCTGTCAAAGGGTCCTTTGTAGCCTAAAGGTCTATGATTAGAAGCATTTGAAGACAAATTTATTTCCATCGATCGATCGTTTGCTGCGCGACAGATCGACGACTTCGCCGGACGGAGGCTTTAGGCGAATGCAGCGAGAATCATTTGTCTTCAAACGGGATTAAAGTCTGGCCAGTCGCTCGGTGGCCATTGGTGCTGTTGTGTTTCTTAGGTCAGTACACTCTGTTTCGTGCTGGTTAACCAGCACGACCCAGAAACAAATCTGGGTATCCATTTTAAACTTCCTCTTCGCTACGTCCGACAGAGCTACGCATAGGAGTTTCCTGTCCGTTCGCCCCCAAACCCGGGGATGCGGAAACATTTCCGCCAAACTCTGGTCTTCCTGGTCGAGTCGCGAGCGCGAGCTATTTATTGCTCCGCCGTTGAGCCTGAAATTATTTATTTGTTCCACGACTCACGACACCAGCGTACCAGTCTCGCCACCGAGCGTCGTTGAAGTAAATCCTCTCGCCGCACAGTACGCCTGTATGTTTTCCCTTACCTACTTCTCAGGGGCAGATGAAAGCATCATGAACGTCGTAAATATTGAGGGAAAAGCGTGCGTGCTGCGATGCGGCTTGTCTCGTTCGCCACCGGATGCCAAAAGACCGTCGTGGGTAGAGCGATTCTTTCCTCAACCAAATCGTCCCAGATCGAACAAGAAAGAATCACGTATTCGCGTCGTTTAGATTCGGACAAGAAAGGTGGTGAGCATCCTGCTCTGCAAATCTCTAATCAAACAGAGCCCAACCGAGCGGCGGAAAGGGGAGTTGCGCCAGGAAACTTCTAGCCGATCTTCTGTGTGAAGTCGAGCACTGAAAACAGAACAGACGCAACGTCCGACACATTTCCCGTGGCCGCTTGTTTCCCGTATGCGGATGCTCGTGGAAGTTAGCGTTTCGTGATCGTGCCCCGGACCATGTCTGGCATGTGTCTTCTTCGGGCGGTCTCGACACTGGGCCAGGGCGCTTCCGCACGGCAATTATCGATCGCAACGACGAAGATGACGATGAAGATGGTGGATTTCCGCCATCGCGCGAGTCGCCGGCACGATGAGTAGCACGGTCTTCTTGTCACGTTCGCCTGGTTCGAGCCGGCCCGGAGCTAGCAGAGGAAGTGTTCCTCTATCCCGGCACGATCTGGAGCATCGCCGGCCAAGTGTCGCCCCAAACATCAGCGTTAGGGCAGCTTCCCACGGCCCGCGATGTACGGGAAGTGTGGCTTGTGATTAAACGGGAATGGCGTGCGCATTTGAAGAGCTTTGTGCCCGTTTGCGGGCAAGATTTGCCTACGCTTGCTCGAGTTCCATCGGCTTGCGGCTGTACACTGCCATGGACAGGCTTTCGAAGACGGAGCTGCTTCAGAATGGCACGATCGTTAAAGGGCGCGCAAATTCGCGTGAAATGCTACAAGACCCATATTTTTTCGCCCTTCTAGTTGCCCTTCCTTCTGCGATGGTTGACGTTTAGCAAAATGGTGCAAGAAGCAGAGCGAGTCCCGACGTGTCCAGATCTCGTCCGGCAGATCGGACGAAGGCTAGACAGTGAGTGAAGCGAACTAATTTCTTCCAAGTACCATGGGCCCTGGGAAAATAACGTATAATGACCTCGTCTTGCGTCAGGAATGATGGAACCACAGATGGAATCTCCCTACGTGCCTTCGTGTACCTTTCCTTCTCCCTTTCGGTGCTCGGAAAACTGTCAAAACAAACTTTGTCCCGGCTGTCAAACGGAGTTGCCGCTGCAGCCAATAATCCATCCGCTTTCTTTGGACTGCCCGAACAAATCAAATAAAGACCCAAATCACCTTACGCCTCTGCAGCACCGTCTGTCCATCGTGTCGGACGGACAGGAAATCGCTTCGGGGAACGATCTATCATTCGATCGAATTATTCATCGATAAATCTCGTGCCTGCCGGTGTTGGGTTAATCGAAGGCTGTGCGGGTTTTTCGTTTCCCCGGAATCCCTTCCAAAGGAATCGCCGGTGGTCCGCCCGATGGTTGTTTGTCTGCGGTCGCACCAAAGCCGGAAGAAAAGATCTAACAAAAGACAGTCGCCGAGGAAGGTGGTGGGATGCCGTCGGTATGTTGATGGCATGTTGTCCCATTCAACCGGGCTAATCCAATGACATGCTCCTTTCATCGTGTGCTGTGAAGGTTTTTAAAGCGTGGACAGGGAGGAGGGCTGCCCTTCCCATTAGTTTCATTCCATTGCGAACATCAAAGCACTCTCCCCACTTCCCACCGTAGTTTTGTAGCAAGGAAATTTACAAACATGCAGGTGATTAAGTTTGTTCTACTATTTCCTGGATGCGGGATCGCCGTCCGGTGATGATCATTAGCGATCGCTGCCAGAGAAGCCCGCTCATGTTTCAAAAAGAGCTGTTGATTTCAGTTATAAAATGATGAGCCTTGAAAAAAAAATGAAGTTCCCAAAGTGGTAATGGTCAGTTCTACGTAACTGTGGGAATCGTTGATCCATGCGCAACCTCAATCGGAAGGGAAAATTAATTAATTATTAATGAAGGCTAGTGATGAGTAAAGTCCCTTTTTCATTTTCAGTGAGTACGTTCCTAGTGGATTTTGTTTTTATTTTTTTAATTTAAGAACCATTTCTGCAGAAGCGGTTTCGAAAAAGGATTTCTTAAACGAAATTAACATATGTTTTCCGAAACATAGCTTTGGTTCACAAATGATTGAATACTTTTATTAGATTGTGCTGCTAGGGGAAACCTTGAACCCACATCGGCAGCCTTTGAAAAGCGAACTCTAATGGATAGGAGTACAGCAATTGAAATTAATTACCTACCGTCGCTGCTTCGCGCAACGTAATGGGGGGTTGAAGATAAATCCCAGACGGGCGAACAAGAACGAGCCCATAGATTCTCCAGCGATTCGCTTGCAACGGCCGTGTGGAGTCAAAGTTCGCGAAACCCGCGAAACCCGCACCGGGCCAAAGTGCCATGTCACGAATTTAAACTCAACCGGTGACCTCCACCGCGCTAAATCAATCTGCGATGCCTTCCTGCACACTCACATGCAGATGGTCGTCCATCGAATGTGCGGTGTTGGAGGGAAAAGACTTTCCTGGAACGGCACTGGGAACCAGAGTACCACCAAGTGCTTGGGTATTCTACAGAGAATGCCAAACTACCGGCCTGGGCAAAGGACAGACTGGCTTGAAGCTGGGAAGTCTACGACTTAAAGAAAAACCAGCCAGTGATAAACAGCGACGGCCATAAGCATCATTTGCCGTCCCCGTTTCTCTGTCTCCTCTTTTCCTAACAGGTCAACCTGTTCAGAATGATTGAAAGCACTCCTCTCTCTCCTCCGGCAACAGGAGGATGTTCTGCCCGTAGTCTGTGTGGCCAGGAAACCAGAAACCGTAAATTAGCGTACTAATCCGTGACCAGATACAGATCTAAATCGCCCTACCGACGCAGGCATACACCTCGTCGTCGTTTTCGATTGCTCGCCTTAACCCGAACGTCGAGATTTTGGGTAGCGTGTTAGGGCTCGTAGCGGGATTAAGTTAGCCCCGTCTTGACAGTTAACCTTTCTGAAGTGGGTGTACGGCAAACGGGTACCATTTTCACGCCCGCGTCGCCGGCGATGCGCGTGCCACCCTTTCGGAGAGCAACCTTTTCCCCATCCACATTCGCTGTGAGATGTTCGGGTTAAATTAGCATAATATTTCTATTTTCTTCGGCCGCACCTGGTGTGCCCAACCTATAGTGGCAGAGGAGCAGCAGACCAGCGTGAGCCCCGCAGTTGGCGCAAACGGCGGCAAATGTTTAGTGGAGGGCAGCCATAAAGCAGCACCGAGGCGGGCTCGTTTAGTTAGCGGCTGAATGAAAAGTGTTGTTGCCGATTGACTTTTTATCACCTCCTTCCACAACCTCTGCGTGTGTTTGTGTATGCACGCATTAGGAAGAAGTTTGTGGGAAGGAGAGCGTCATGGAGTGTCCGTTTGTAGATCGGATTACACCATCACCGTTTACGCCAGAAGGAAACCGTTTCGTTTTGGAAGTTGTTTCGCTTCACACCAGGGGCAGGCCTCAGTCTTCCAATGTGTGAATATCGATAACCACCTCCTACGTTTCCAGGTTCCCCTTGGTAGGGTTCCTCTTGCTCATCGCTTTGTTTACTTCGTGTGTTGTGAGAGCATTGTTGTGGTGTATTTCGCGGCTTTTTCATGAAGAACCGTGGGATTTTGAGACAAAAATGAAAGTCTTTATCGACCGGGCATAGAACTATTCCTTGAGATTGATTTTAGGTATACTAATGTACAGTAAAAGGTATTGCCCACCACAAGCATCGAGGTAATTTTCATACGGATGTTTCGCGAGGTGAGCCAAACCCTTGTTAGCGCTTACGTAACCTAATCATCCTCCACCTAGTACTCCATCCACGGGGGGTCCAGTGTCTTGAAGGGTTGTCCTCAAAGTTTGTGTGTGTAAAAAAAAAAAACACACAACCAAACGCAATTTGCGCATAGGCACCTATTCGTGGGCATACGCAATTTGTGTGTCGCTAGCAAAACAGTGTTAAGGCCTCACAGGCAATTATGAAGACGAGAAAAAAAAATATGTCCGGCTTGCGTTCCACCGAGGGTGCGAAGCAAATCTCGATGACGAGACATTTCGCACGCAAATGCGTGGTTTTTTCGTGAAGTGTGCGTAGTACTTATTTGCTGCCCTGTGTGTGGGGCGCGCAAAATGGGCACAACATCATCTGACCGTTTCTCGGTCGAAAGCCATTCACCGGCTAGCTGTTCCGCTCTTTGCTTGCTCTCTGTCTCTCGTTCTCTCTCTGCCATGCTGGAGTGCGCGTTTCGTGTAGGCATTTGTCACCGAACCGAACCCGGACGAATCAAAAATGGTGAGGATAACTTCCAGTGTCGTCATGCAGTCAATGTGACGGTGCCAAATGTAGTCGAAAAATGCCGCCCCAACGTGTTGGTAGGGAGTGTTTTAAATGATGAAATAAAATACTCTCGGATGCGAGCAACCAGTTTCGGGGGTCTCAAAATTGGCCGCTTGAAAGGCATCCAGTGGAACTTCCCACAACTCACCAGTGCAGAAGAGAAGTTATGACGAGCAGCGCAACACACGGCGAGCCCGCCTGCTGCAACGGACCGGGCCCGGAGGACATTCTTGAGCGCAGAAAGCGTTTCCGCGAACTCGTAGCTCAGGACGCTCCGCGCGTCGTAACGGTCGGCTGCCTCCAAACGTTAGTAACGTACGCGGATGCATGCAGCAGTTGAACCGGTTTTTTTTGGTCGACGGCAGTACCGTGCGCACGATTCGTACGTACCGGCTCGAAACTGGTAGTAGCATCGTTCGATGTGAGCTAAACTGTTGCCTTCTTTCCCTTTGGCTCCAGGCTCCAAGGTCCGAGGACCGAGTTGAAAACGGCGCGGGCTGCGCTCTGGACGAAAGGAAAAAGGCAAAAATTGGTTGACGAAGGCAAAAGTTGACAAACGGCATCTGCCCGGAGAAGAACTGCTGGTATGTTGTACATGGTACCCTCTGCACCGCACAACGCAACCCCCCCCCCCCCCCCCCCCTGCCACACATTCGCCTCTCGGTTGGCCGTTTGTGGTTTTCCGTTCGCGATGTCACCTCAACTTTATGTTTAATTGTTCAAAAAATTACAAGCGCAATTTCTCGGATGAACTTTTGGGGGCAAGTAGAGGAGGAGCAGCAGAATGGAAGATATCGCGACGATGTTGGCGGTCCCCTGTTTCCCTCTCTCTCTTTCTCTGTGGCACTTTATGTTCGCTTTTATTTATATTCTCTCGCCAATGCAAACCATTTACCGGGGAGATGTTTGCTTTCTACTTGCTGCTCATTTTCATATTCGCGACAGTAGGTACGAAATTTTGTTTTCTGTTTCCCTGTGTCTCCCGTTTGCCTCCCTTAACTTCTGCGGTAAGGAACCGCGGGTTTTCTGTGCCGTCTGCTTAACAATAACGCCACCGGGAGGCGAACCTGAGCGCTAGGGCAAGGGGACGAAGGGTGGATTAAAGACGCAGATAAGCAGACATCGGCCGACGTGCAATGGCGGGAAGAAAATACTCATTCGCAGCCACTAGCGGCAGCCGTTTAAGTGTCACCATTCGACAGTTGAACATGACCATGTTAAAGAAGGTTTCGCGATCGGCGGGAAAAAAAACCGACGCGATCTCGATACACGAGCGCGAGGGAGCCCTTTTGCTCCCTTCGTGTGCGACGTGTACGAGACGTTGGATGGTGGCGGAGAAATCAAGAAGAGCCCAAACAGGTTTACTAAATGGCTGGACATCCTGCAGGGGGCGGAGTAGTGGAGCGAAAATGGTGAGGAAGCTTCAGATGAATTTATTTCTCGATCTGTCAAGATAAGCCACCGCAAAACGCGTTGCAATTGTCGTACGATTTTATCGTTTTATCGAAAAGAACGTTTAATTATTAAAATAATTGAGAAAAATGAGCAGTAGTTGCCTAGAGTAAACCGCATTTATCGTTACCAAAACATCAAAAAGATAAATACCATAAAAACGGTGTATCATTCTGTAAACCAAGGCCTCTTATGTGGCGTTCAAACTGAATCGGTTACAACTTGGCATGCCTTGTGAAAGTCAGTGTATCAGTCCACTCGATACTAATTATCGATACATTTCTAATCCAATTATCGGCCTACACGATCACGTGCAGCAGCACACAGATGCACACACAACGATTGCGATCGTATCAAGGCATCAGCGCCGCTAGCCTCCATTCGAACGTCTGTCAACTGTCCGGTTCGTGCTCGATGTCATCGCTGAAGTCACTCCAGTTGCGACCGATGACAAACCCATTTACACCCATTGCGAGGCGGTCGCCGGAAAGCGAACGGGCGATAAAATGCCAGCTGTTTTTCGATGTGTGCCTGCCCGCACCGCGGTGGCTTTTCCAGGGAAAACAGAAAGTTTACGCACAGTGGCGCTGTAAAGGGCAGGAAATGGGCTGGGACTGTGGAATAGCGGAAGAAACAGCGAAATAAAGCTACAAGCAACGAATGATGGGTTTGGTTTTTTTTAAAATAAAATACAACAGACTGTTATAAAATAATCACAAAAAAATGGAACAGGAATAGAGAAAGAGAGAAGGAGAGATAGCGACACAACCACGGTGAGAGCTTGGCGGGATCTGACCACCAATACCAGCTCGCAGCGCAACCCTTGTGGCGGAACAGGTTGCGTCCGATGCGCGAGGTTCGTCGCTTAGTCACGATCGAGGTCGCGCTTTGAGCAGACGTGTTTCTTACGTGGTCCTGTCCATCGTACATCGCTTTATGTATGTGCTTGTGATCGAGGAGCATTAGAAATGTGTACCCGAAAGCTTTACTTCTACCCTAAACATCAGATCAGTTCAAATAAAAGGATTTTCGATAGTCCACCAGTTAAACAAATGGAAACAGGAAAATGGAATGGAAATGGTTGATCAAATCACATCTTCCGGTGTGTTAGTGCGTCCAATAGTGAAATGAACGTTCCCGCCAGCGCAAACTGTCCGGACGAGACAGAAAAGAATGTAGGATTTTACGTGAATTGTAGTGCGGTTTTGGTTACTAAGTATTTTTGAGCATCCATTTCACAATCGTGAGGGTCGCAATAAAACGGGCTGGAGAGAAGTTTGGCCGATTGTGATGATTGTCCATCATTAGTTGAACGTTTTGAACGTGAATCGACATCTTATGTAGACATGCAAGTCAGACACCCTCAGCGCCTTTCCATTTTATACTTACTGTTAAAAATAAGTCATCTATGGTTGCAACCGTTACCCATCACTGTAGCAGTTTAGAACGAGTTCTGTAGTTCTGTAAAGCCGCAAAATGGGGTTTAGTCTCGCCAATGCTGCGGGCTAAGATAAACCAGTCAGTCTGTTTTCTGTTTTACCAAAACGAGATGCTGGCGCAGGTGTTATTTAAACACCGTGTATCTTTCTTTCCTGTCCAGTACCTGACAAGCTGCTATGTAAATGTTGGCCTTCGTCGCTCTTTTGTTCAGCGGGCAAAGTAGTGAAAAACACAACCAATAAATTAAGGTTATCAATCATGAATATTTTAAACGCAAGAGAAAAAAAAATATCCGTAAATGCTTTGGATGATGTAAATGTATATTCCATTACTCATTGCCATCGCAAGGCTATGTTTATACGTTCTTCGAAAGGAAAGCACAAAATTTAAAATGGTATGTTCCCACATTTTGCGATGCGTTCGCTTTTCGGTACCCGGTTCGTCGCTTACCGTCCCACACGCGCGCATTGAAGTCTTTCGTTTCGTTTAAGGCCACAGAACAAAACCTCTTCCAGTGATTGCCTCACCGCTTCGCTTTTACCGACATTGTTCTTCGCGCGTGGCCAGCTCGTACCGTCGCAGCGGGGTCTCGACTCTTTCGCCCTTCGGCGGGCGGTGAATGAATTAAATAATTAATAAATCCTCTCCGAAGAGAAAGGATGATGAAACCGACAACGACGACGATGATGATGGTGATGACGATCGTACCGCCGACGATGACGAACGGCTTGCTGTCGGAGTGCTGTTAGATCGAGGGAAAGATTTATGTTCACACATACACACCGAACGTGCGACCCAATGCGGGAAGACACATTGTTGCTTCCGCGACCGGGGGAAAAAGATCGGACGATTGATTAATTGCGGTGAATGGGAGCAGTGCAGTCGGTGTGCGGTTGGAGTACGGCAGCAGCCAAGCGGCAGCAGTAGGTTTTCGACGATGCCGCCTCAAGTGATCCTGAACTTCAAACACGCTACAACCAGTAAGTTCTGTTACTTTTCAAAGCACCACGGTAAAGGGAAAAGAAAGGGAGGGAAAAACTGTTTGCTACAGTTGTGTGTGAGCAAACATGGCGCAAAACAAGGAGGCAACGCTTAGCTCTATACAAAAAAAAAAAGGTATAACATCACGGAAAGAATAAAAACTCACGCAGATAGTAGTGCGGAGAAATGATCGTTACGGTCGGCTGGCCATCGCTGCGGCCGGTGGTGCGCAAGGTGCGCAAGGTGATGGCGCGGGACTCGGTTACGCACCGCTGGAGCAAGCAACGCTTCAGCACCACGATCGTATACCCTCGAAGGAACACCAGGCACACACACACACACCGCACAACTACATCCGCGTCGAGCGACCAGCAAACCGAAACCGGACAGGTATACACATAGGGGTGAGATGGAGGCGCAAAAGGAAGACAAAACAGGAAAATAAAACAACAATAAACAACAAGCGCAAGTCAATCCATCCAGGGCTCCATCCGTGTGTCCGCCGTTCGTCAATCCGACCGTCCGTTGGTCCGTGCGTCAGTCAGGGAAGTCAAGTCCGTCAGTCGCGGTGTTGATGCCAAACAGGTCGCACGGTGTTGCTTCGGATCCGGTTCCTGCTTGGCGCGGCGGGTTAACCCCCTTGCGCTTGGCTTGAGGTGTGTTCTGCGCACCGATCGCTCGGTTTCTTTTTTTCCAACACAACATAAACAAGAGACAAATCATTATTCGACAAAAAAGGTTAAATAGCTCGACAGTTCAGCGGTGGTAAGATTGGTTTTACAATTACGTTAACAAAATAATCTACACACTTTTTACTTCAGTCAACCAGCAGCAACTAGAGTAGCAGGAAGTATTGCGATCAGCTCCGCAACTATAAAGCCTAGTGAGCCTTGTGTAATGAAGGAAGATCGTCAAGAGAGGGAAAAGAGGATGGATCCGATGCTCTTTTTCCCGACGCTAATTTCTACCGTTCTTCTCGGTGTTCCTCTTCCGGATCAACCCAGCAAGCCGGCCACGCTAAGCCCTACGCTGGCCGATCTTTCACTTCACTGCAGTGAGGATTCTTCTGGCCTTTCTCGCGCATTCTTTTCGCTCCTTCTTTATCCTCTCTTTTCTTTCGCTGTCTCTCTTCATTCCTCTCCTCCTAGCTCTCGTTCCGCCTGAACACTTTTCGCTCCGTCATCGCCCCGGAGTCCTACTCTCCTGGTATTTTCTTCTTTCTTTTACTTTTTGTTTTCTATAGGTTCCTTTTCTTTCTTTGCTCTTTTGCATCGCTCCTTTTCGTTCTGTTTTCTCCCTTTTTCCAGGCACCACATGCAGCTACCCTTTTCTTTTCCACCCCATCGGCAGCGAACCGTGGCGGGCAGCATAACGGAAAGCGGCATAGCACCACGATCACGCCGGGCCAGTTCTCAGGCTTCCCGATCGCGGCCCGGCAGGTTCTTCCGTCAGTTGCTCTACGCGCGCGCACCGAACGACACACACAGCATCGAACTGCGCACCCGGAGCAGGGGTCTCCACGTGAAGGTGGAGCTCCATCGTGACGCGACCTGTTGGACATAATTATTTACCGGCCGCTTTTTTTTTTGTTCACCCCCTGCTACATGTAATGGCACTGGAAGAATTCACGGGATTTTTTTCAACATTCCCGTGTTCTCACAGTGGCATACCCAGTACAGGGAAGCTCGACCGATTCAGCCAGTGATGGAAGTTTTTTTTTTTCTTGTGTGCGCAACGCTAATATACAAGTGAAAATATAAAAGGTGGTTCAAGTGATATCAGTTCCTCTCCTGCGTCGTGAACAAGTGCTCGTAATTAGGTGCAGGCATTAAATCGTTTAGGGAGGAGAGTGGAGTTGTCGAGGAAGCAGTTTATAACTGTGAATATGATCTTGCAATACAAATGTAGCTCTTTTAAAAAGTGTGTTTTTTTGTTTTAGTTTTGTAAGGACACACAGGGCGAAGCAAACTTATCGTTCTTCAATTCATGCCCTAGCCAACGAGTTTAAACCTGTTGGGTGCTCTAATCTCTTTTCGATGTCAACCCATCCAAAATAAAACCTTAATTGTCGTGATTATTAAGTTACAATACATACAAACTGCCAGTAAAATTTAACTTCCATAGCGTTAAAAAGTAACATCGTATTTTTTATAAAGCTTCCTTCATGGTTTTTCGTTATTTCGTTAGTCACGTGTTTTTGTGGTTAAAAAAAAGAAAAAAATAATGCTCTCAATGCAGGAAAACAAGCCTCATGCGAACGTGTAGGCCTTCCGGTACGGTTGTAAGCGCTATCATCTTCACCTGTCCATGCGCGAAGCATCAGCGCACTAACGGCTATCGTGCGATCGCGTGAGCGTGGGCTTTCCTGTGTTCGGCTGCGTCCGTACGGTTTCGACGTGCCACTTGCGCCAGTGAAACGTGAGTAATTTGATAATAATAGCTTCCATAAGCAGCCACAACAAGCGACCGACGTTGGACGACGGCAGCAGCACCGGCCGAGCAGTGATAATATTTAGAAACGAAATGGTATGGGATGGAAAAGCACCACAACCTCTACCCTTAACTCACGCAAATCTCCCCGGCACGGGGATGTAACGTGAAAAATTGAAATAATTGTCTAATTCTATTGTTGTCGATCTACGATGGCGGTCAACTCTGTCAAGGTCAACGTCATCACAGGTCGTTGCGACGACGACAAACATCTACGACAAATGGCAGCAACCTGCGAGTTGACAACCTGCGCACCTGATTTGAGTCACAGCAAGGTTGGAACTGTAAACTTGCGGTCTTTTATTGGGAACTTACAACGTAAATTACTAGAGATCATCAAACTCTGTACTAGAAATCACCATCGAGGATAAATAAATCTAAATAAAACTGCTCCTAAGGATTAAGAGAGCATCCCAAGCAAGAATCACCTTTTTTGTTATGCTAAAAGAAAAAGATATATGATAGCGTTTCCATCTCTGTTGACCCAGGTTGAACTCGGTCCCTCGGGGCAAAATCCAAGCCTCAATTATACCTCGCCAAACGCTAACGCAAGGCTCCAGTATGCCGCATCACGCCCCGCAGGCACTTTGTACGGCCACATCGCGCATAGAACATTGAATTACTAGAGAATTGCGCGGATAGGACCGCAAACAGTAGCGGGCTCGCTAGTGCCCGGAGGCCTCTTCGTTCGATTATTTCCCGAATGGATGGGGCTCTGCATCTTCCGCCTATAGTTGGTGTTACTTTTTCTTCACCGCTTCATGCTCCCCGTTTTTAATGTTGATAATGATGATTAACGGTTGGCTGTGGCGAATCCGACGCCTAACGTCGCGTTTCGGGTCGGATCAAAGCTCGGCAGATGGAGAGAGAACAAAAAAAAAAATTGCGCAAACTCTCCGTGCACCCTCGGTGCGCCAAATATGAGCTCATAAACTCCGCCGGCCGCGAAACACCGGATAGGATGGGATTCGTTTTCTTACCCCGGCCCCGTTCGCTGGCCTACGAAACCTGTTTGACGGTCTTCTTGTCCGACGGTCTTCCCGTTTTGCGAGACAATAGAGAAAATGTTATGGTTCTTCTAGTCTACTTTTCGTCATAGTTGAAGGTCAGCGTTATTATAGCATCAATAAGAGATTTTGGAGCTCTAAAATAATCTTCTTTTTTTTAAATAAATATTTAACGAGAAGAAAGAAATTCAGCTGTCTACTGGACATTTTGCGAAAGTAAAATTGTGAATGTAAAGTGAATACATAAGTCTAAGAAACTTGATAAAGCTGAAGAAGCGAAAGGATATGTTTCCTGTATTGCTTTTTTAACCATTTTTAAACGACTCCAAGAAAATATCGTAATTTTTTTTTGCATGCACGAAGCAAAAAAACAAAAATGTAATACTTTCGTTAAGCTTCATGAAAACATGATGCACTTCGCTCAAAGCAGAAGCATACTTTCGTTAAGGCTCCATGAAAACATGATGCACTTCGCTCAAAGCAGAATCATAATATGCACTACACGCCCGGGTGATTATGTCCCATAACGCGTTACTTAAAGGTTCAACCTAGCCGTTCTGTTACGTTTTGCATCGAGGAAGAAATGGTGAAGGGCCACCGGCTAGAAGTAAAGGGGTGACCGAAAACGACATCATCCAGCAAAAATGTGATGTAATTCTTGGCTCCATAAATTCATCACGAATCCACCAGAAAAACAAACAGGAAAGAAGATCCACCCTAAAGTGTTGAAGAGAATTGGAGCTGAATCGGGGCGGTTACCCCGAGGCGGAGGAGGGAGAATAAAAGTTCCCCCACCAGGTTGACTGCCCGCGGGTTGACTGACCTCCGTGCTCTTCCTATCCTCCCAGCTCGAACAAAAGCCAGCCAACGCGCGCAATGATGGAGGCTTGTGGAATTGTATCATGTTCTATGCTGGAAATGAGATACATATACATAAAATGCGAATTTTTAATGTACCTCTCTCCAGCGCCGCTGCGGCGCGGTGTCCGGTCTATTTGAACTGCGCCGGAATAATCCGTTTCAGTTTTTTTTTGTTTTGCGCGCTTTTCGGCCAGCTTAAGCCTTTTCTGTTTTACGAGTTGCTTTTGTGTTTCGGCCGCGCCAGGGCCTCCCGTGTTTGCGGTAGGCAGGGCGGCAGTGCGAAAAAAGGCATCATAAAACAGCGAAAGAGGGAAAGAAAGCACACTAATGCGGGTGGGTACTGGTGGGGTGGGGTGGATGAAGCGCTGGTACCGAGGACTGCCGTTCGAAGTTTCGGTGTGCCTTTGCGCATGTGGTTTACTGTGAGCGAAGGTTTTTATAGAGTTCTTATTGCTTCGTAAACAGTAACCTCTTTCTCTCAGTAGATCCTATAAGCGATAAGATGATGCATTTTTTTTTCAATCAATTCAAGTTTGTTGAATTACCTACTGTATGGACAAATTCAAGACAAAGAGTTTCATTTCCAACATACTTGGTACAACAAATTTAAAAAAAAAGGATAATGTTAAACATGCCGGGTGAAATTAAAATACAGGTTAATAATGTTTAATGGAGTTCTAAAACAACTATAAATCATCCTTCTCATTTTAGAGCAGGTAAATATTCTATGCAGGACATTTTAGTCGATCGATGACATTCAGAAGAACTTATCCTCTTGAAAGGCGAAAGAAGAGATTTCTGAACGCCGGTTTGTAAGTAGAGCCAAATATGCAATAATTCTCCAGCAAACATCGTACTGCCCAATGGCGAAAGGTATACTTTCGCGTGGCCTTCGACACCATGGCACGTGTTCGGGCCCTTTGTTAACCCTCGCTGCTTGACCACGAAGACTGTTGCGTATGCTGCGCCGAATATTATACATCCGAAAACGCAAATCCCACACCGGATCAGGATCGCGAAAAAGGAGTCCATAAGCACGAGCACTGCATTACTGACCCCAATGTTTAATATACGTGTCTTGTGTCCGCAGATTCCGGCATGCTCCAGCCTAGCCGGTACCGTACCGAGCGTCTTCTTTATTGTGTCAACTTTCTTTCTCCTCCCGATTTCGGTCTCTCAACGCGGGCGTTTTCTTCACGAAACCATTGAGCTTACTTATGGTGCACGGGAAGCCGTTTTCCGCGAGTTTATGATCGCTATGCTCGGTCAGAAAACAAAACGTAAGGGGAGGTGATCGTAAAAATGACAATTCCACCCAGACAACCTTCAAAAGTGATTGTATCGGTTTCATTGGCGAACAATGAGCTTGTTTTCGGGTGAGAGTATCTCATAAGCCCGGTTCAGCTGGCGTCCATTTATCGTTGATCTTTAACCGCGATCTTTTTTTGTCCCTACTTTCTGTTGACTCAAGATCAAGACAATCAAATTCGCGCTAAAGAAATAGGTTGAAGTGAACATACTGAATAGTTCCAAATTTAATTATTATGGCTCAAACCCAAAAGGGAGTTTCTGAAAATATAATTGAACTACATCTAACATACCTTTAAGCTTTCAAATATTCTGTTGACAATGCGCTCGCGTTTAAGATTACTTAAGGTCATGTGACAAATTTGGCAGTTGCTTCCAAATTACCCAACTATTACCCAACGGTAGTGTAGCCTGCACCAGTACCATTTTCACTACACTTAGACCTCCTAGTGCGCTGATTGCTGGCAGTAGTCGTCGGATCATTGCCACCACACGATCGACCGAAAACCCCGTACGTTGACGTTGGCGAAGAAATTTGTCGCAATTACAGCCGACATTCTTCGGTTCCCTCAGATTCCTCTAGAGTTGCAGCAGTGTAGCCATTTTCCGACACGCTGCTCTTCCACGCCCACCCGTGTTGGTCGTGGGAATTTTCACAGTCATTGCCAATTGTCACGACGTTACCTTCCGGAGCACAGTCGCCTCCTGATGCCAACGGAAAGGGCAATAAAAGCCACGATCATTCCTTCAACATCTTCCCGGTTGGCGAAGGAGGGAGGGTGCCCGTTCATCCCACCGAGGCGGTCAGTTCCGTTTCGCCCACCCCATTATATTTAAATGCGTTCCGGGAATCGCGGAACGATTGTTCGGGCGCGCACGACTCGCGATCTAGCGCTACGCAACCGATGCGTTGGTAATCTTATACTTTCCCGAGAAATAAAAGACAATATCGCGCTCAACGCAGGAAGAATGGGTTGCAGTGGGTTGCCGGTTGGAGATGGAAACATTTTTGCCGTCTCTGCATGTTGCTTTAAGGAGGTTAAAACCAAGAAAATCTTAAATATGAAAGGTGAGTTATTTCGCAACCTTTATGATCATGTTAATTGCTTTGAGTAAAATAGTACGTTTTTTCTTTTCTTTTCCTTCGCAACGCAATATTATAATAAAAGTTCTCATTCATTATAAGTTGTTTATCACAAAGATTAGAATGAATGCAAGTGTGATAGAATAAGCTATGAACTTCAGTGCAATTGAACCGGTGCTTTTTAAATAAGATATTTTGCCATAAAAACGAAAATGGATTGAAAGAAATCTATCCATCCATCTCCATGGTTGCATCAGCTTGATTCAAGACTCGCAATTTCAATCGAGATTATTCGAACCCACTAGACGATCGTTTCCGTCCCGTTTCGCTCCTCGGTCAAGAGAGGAATGGAGAAGAGGAAAGGTTAGAAGCTCCAGTTACCTTTAGCCTGCGCCGAAATGAGTTTTGTCCGAGGTTAATTACAATCCCTCCGAGACAAGTGGTGAGCAGACTCCGAGCGAGTCAATTTACGAATCCTGCGTCAAGCTTGCGAATCGATCGATTCGCATAAACTCGTCCCACTCCGCAGTCCTTTGTCTCGCCCATCCTCGCCCCGCCAAAGCCACCAGCGCGGGTTCGATTACGAGTGGCTTTCTGGATCGGGATGGCAGAAGGGGGGAAGTGCGGGGATAAAGCTAGAACGGGTGAACGGACGGTGCGTTTTCTTCTCTGCGCTACCCGGCTTCTTCATTAATCACAGCATCCGCACCGGCGCAGAAGGCTCGTGGCCGGCCATGCCTGCGATGGCGATTTCGTGTACGCGCATCCGCTCCGCGGGAACATCTGTTTCAATTTCACGGAAGTAATTACGTTCTGTTGTGTTGTTACGCGCACACCGCCACCTCGTAGGCCGGCGGTTCTACCGGATCTAGCCGGGACGGGTGGGTTGGAGTTGATCGTAATGATCGCCGGCCGTCGATTTTGGTCTAGTCAGCGCCTCGAACCAGACTGCTGCTGGCGGATGCGGGACTCGAACCTGCGCGATCATGGTGCGCTTCAAGTGTGGTAATAATCCGCCGGCAGCCATTGCTTCATCCGTTTAAAAGTTTGAAAAAAAGAACGAAACTCCGAATTGACGCACTCCGCTTGCCGGTGTGGAGCGCGCTCGGAAACGCTATGGGAATAGTGGAATGTGGTGGGTATTAGTGTGAAGCAAATCTATCATTCACTTCGTGCTCGAGCGGATGTGGGGATATCGAAGATGAACGGTTCCCCGGTTTGAATGTCAGGGTTTCTCAAACGGCTAATCGAAAACGTTGTCTATTTGATAAACTTACAATATGCAACGTAAATTCTACGTAAGCCTATAAGAACCGAGCATAAATCTCACGCGACAACAACACTTTGAGGGGTTGAAGATCACTGCTTCTCGTGATTGTGATTCCAGTTTGATCATTTAATGTATTTATCTTTTCGCAGATTTTACTTTGCTGATGTGTTTTTTTTTGCCTAAATCAAGGTAATGGCAGATTAATTATGGCCATTCTTCAATCAGTGTTTTGCACCATCGCCTGACATGATCTCCAGTACCATCTCCATCACCTTGCGGCGTAGGATTTTGCCAGTTTGCGTCTTCGGTAGCGACTCCACGAAGTGAACGCCTCCACGGAGACGCTTGAAGTCCGACACTTGGCCATCGACGATTCTGTTCACTTCCTTAGCGTCGAGGGTGCTCCCTTCCGCACGCACTATTACCGCCGTCGGCAGCTCCGTTGTGCGGTCCTCGTCCTCCGGTACGCCCACCACGCACACCTCCCGTACGCCCTCGATCTGCCCCAAGACGACTTCCAGCTCACTCGGCGAAACGTGGAAGCCGCGATACTTGAAGATGTCCTTCTGCCGGTCGATGATGTACAGGTAGCCTTCCTCGTCCATGTAGCCAACGTCCCCGGTGCGGACGAACCCACGCTCGTCGACCGTGTCCCGGGTGGCCTCCTCGTTCCTGTAGTATCCCACGAAGGACTCGCTGTGCTTCAGCAGCAGTTGACCTCGCTCGCCAACACCCAGATCCTTCCCCTGCTCATCGACGATCCGCACACTCACGTTCACCATCGGGGTGCCGACGGAGCCCGGCTTTCGCTTACCAATGTCGCACGAAACCCAGCCCACTTCGGTGGTACCGACCGAGTTGTACGTTCGCCCGTTCGGCAGCAGCCGCTCGAATTGATCTCGCAACGCATCCGACACGTAGCTTCCGCCGAGCGCCAGGAACTGCAGGCTGGAGAAGTCTACTTCGTGCACGCGCCCGTGCCGCACCACTTGATTGGCGTACGACGGGGGCATGAAGATGAAGCTGGCCCTGTACTTCTCCACCGCCTCGAACAGCGTTTCCTCGCTGAACGGGCGACGTGTGATCAGGCGCGTCGAGGCGTTGGAGAAAGTGTTCAGCAGCATCACCACCCCGGTCGCCCAGTACAGGGGGCTGAAGTTGAAGACGGTCATCGGCTTACCGAGCGGATTGCCACCGATCATGCAGATGATTTGTGCGTGCGTCAAACACACTCCCTTCGGGGGGCCGGTGGTGCCAGAGGAACACAGAATCATCGCAAGGTTTTCGCGTGAATTTCCCAAATGCGTGGGGCTGTAACAAATGTTAACAATTATATTGTTTGATTGAAGGTTTTACTGTTTTTTACTCACACAAACTGCTCCTCCCGGCCTGTCGCCTTCAGCAGATCCTCCGCGTGTCGGACGTCATCCCGCGTGCTCTCCAGCACGTAGATCGGGGGATTCCCTTCGACAGCACGGCGGGTGGCAGCACGCACGACCTCCACATTCGCGTCGTCGCAGAATATCATCTTCGGTTGCGTGAGTCGCAGCATGTGCGCCATGTCGTCTTCGGAGAAATTCGGCGCGAGTGGATTAAACGGCGCCCCGATTGTCATCAGCGCACAGGCCAGCGGAGCCACGTTTTCACTGTTTACGTTTGCTAGCGTGACGATATCGCCCCGTTGCAGACCGCACTCCTTCGTCAGGTTCTGTGCCAGCCGGATCATGCGCATCTGGAACTCGGCGCAACTCATCCGGTTGCCAGTGTCCATGTCAATCTGCATAATTCGTTCCGGCGAACGTTTCAAAATATCGTTCATCACTTGCCCAATACTCGCCTCGGGATTGAAGATCGGCACCACCCGTGGACCGTGCCAGGTACGGGTGGATTCGTCGTACGTACACAGTGCCATTCTCGAATGCACGCTCGAGACACTTCCAACTCGGTCGCCCATCAGTTCTAGAATGGTGCCGATGCATGGAACAAGAGCGCAATCTTCCAATGAATGTTATCAAGACCAGCCTCGAGACGACCGCAGAAATAAACTACGGAGAGAGCCTGTAATTTGATAAGTGACCATTCGCATCTCTTTCCGTATCTCTTACTGCCTTATCGCTCCTTGTCAGTCATACGGATAGTAACCGGTTTGAGAAATGTCAGCATTCGTTGGCGTATTAAATGCGTAATCTATGGTGTAGGTTCAACTGGGGTGGACTTATGACTTGTTGAAAATTGGAAGCTGAATCAGACACATCAAGCAACACCGTGGAATGGTTTCTCTGATTCCGAACACTTGTCCAAAGACCGGTTCGGCCGATACCCGCCGATCTCTTCCCACTATAGGACCGGTTTTTTTTTTCCACCATCGTAATCGGCCAAAGTACGCAACAAATGGATCCGGACATAAAACAAGGTTGTTGGGGTAAGATAACAGCTTTATTTGACTCGTGGGATTTCAACACCTTCAACGACTGCTACACGATGGCCGCAGCATTCATCCGCTGGACGATTTCGGCTACCTTCCGTCGCATTACTTTGCCACCTTCAGTCTTGGGCAACTCGCTGACAAAGTGTACGCCGCCACGCAGTCGTTTAAAGTCCGTCACCTGGTTATCGATGATAGACTGTACGGTCTGTGCGTCAAGGACACTGTTGGGCTTTCTCACGATGAGCGCAGCCGGTAGATCCGTCACTTGAGCCTCGTCAGGAATGCCGACTACCGAAACATCCTGCACTCCGTCGATTTTTCGGATAAGCGCCTCGAGCTCCGACGGTGTCACGTGGAAGTTTTTGTACTTAAAGATGTCCTTCTTGCGATCGACCAGGTACACGACGCCCTTTTCATCGATGTACCCGATGTCACCGGAGCGGTAGTAACCCTCTTCGTCGACTGCATTCATCGTGGCCTCTGGATTATTGTAGTACCCAAGGAAGGGAATGCCCGTCTTAACCAAGAACTCGCCACGTTCACCCACGCCCAACATGTTGCCGTTTTCGTCGACAACCCGTACACATGCTTCCGGCATCACTGGCCCAATGGCGTTCCTGGTTCGCATAAGAAAGTCCATGGCAAGCCCACCACCCTCAGATGAACCGAATGCATTCACCGAGCGACCGTTAGGTAGCAGGGCGTCAATCTTGTCGCGCAGATCCTCCGGTACAAAGCTTCCGCCCAAAATCCAGAGCTTGATACTACTGAAATCGATCTTTTGCAGACGAGGATCACACAAGACTGCGTTGGCATATGCAGGAGGGGTGAAGATGTTGTTGACGTTATACTTTTCGATCGCCTCGAAGAACTGCTCCTCGTTGAAACCATTGCGGGTGAAAAGACGGATTCCGCCAGTAGTGAATGCATACAATAGGCTGGATAATCCACTGACCCAGTAGATGGCGCTGAAGTTGAAGAAGACTATTGGTTTTGGATGAAACGGCTGTATAGCAGAGAACTGCATCAAGTTGGCGTGCGATTGGCTAACACCTTTGTGGGCACCGGTGGTACCCGAGGAACAAACGATAGCTGCCAGTGTTTGACTGGTGTCTCCGAGATAGGCTGGTCTATAAAAAAAGTTAGACGGTGAACTGTAGCAAGAAACTTCAAAAAAATAAACTCCCCGTGGAAATAACAGTCTTACATGAATTTATCCTCCTGTCCTGTTTCTTTCATCAATTCCTCAGCATGCCGCACATCGTCCCGCGTGTCTTCAAATACGTATATTGGAGGAGTTTCCTTACCAATCGCTTGAATAACTGCGGCTCGAACCGTTTCGTAGTTGTTCGCGTCACAGAACACCAGTTTTGGTTGCGTTACTCCCAGCATGTTCGCCATATCGTCCTGGTTGAATCCAGGCGCTAATGGACTGAGTGGAGCTCCGATAGACAATAGTGCACACACAAGTGGGGCTAGATTTTCACTGTTCGCATTTGCCAGTGCCACCACATCTCCTTTCCGTATGCCAATCGTAGCGAGGTTTTGTGCAAACCGTATCATCCTGGTCATGAACTCTGCATACGTCATGGACCGACCGGTGTCCATGTCGATCTGCATCACACGTTCCGGAGAACGGGATAGAACTTCGAACACAACCTGTCCTATGCTGGCTTCGGGGTTGAATACCCCCTTAACTGTTGGCCCGTGCCACGTTCGCGATTCGGCATCGTACGTTGGTTGGAAGTTGGTCATGTTCACTTAGGCCACTTTACTCACCAAAATGACTGGCGTCTCGAAGAGACACACGTGTTTAAATAGTGGCGCGGGTACACATTTGGTAGCAGACATAATCTTATCACATATATTACGGCACACTTGTGGTTGTCCAGCTTCTTATCGTATGGAAAGATTTTGTAATTCATGCCTCTTTTAATGATGCTATCTCATTGAGTTCCTTTGTGTGCAAGGTGACCAGTTTTATCTCCTCTAGAAAACTGAAGGTCATTCTACGTAGGATTTTCCAAGCATTGAACCTTTGAAAGAAGTAATTTCCAAAATTTGGCTTAAACGTTGTTTTCTTCTTAAGGCAACCAACCAAATATTGAGCAACAGCCTGAGTAGATTCTAGCCAGCTACTGTGTGCCCACGGCGATTACCAATCTCGATTCCGACAGCTCATGACTGCGGTCAAGATTTTGAATAATAAAACAGGTCATCATTAATTTCAATTATTCTAATTAAACCGCTACGCCGCACCGAGGAACAGCCAGGATGTGGTTGGGCAACTAAAGCAACCCTCTGCGCCTAATGTGCCAACCAGTAGCACCAAGGTTGATGGTTGCTTTATGGTGGTGCCCATCGTGGCCAAAAGCGCGCACAAAGTGCCTCCACCGGGTCTGGGTAATTTCTGGCGAAATGATTAATTGCCCAACCCCTCTCGAGTCCTTTCGGAGGCACTCCAGAGCGACGCACTGCAGACCGTGGTGCGAGGAATCATCATCTTTGCCTTCCCTACCGGCCCCGAAAGCTGCTGCCAGCTTGCTTCCAGGGGATTGTGCGGCAGAGCAGCTAACGGTCAGCTAACGGAGACTCTGAAGCTGGATCGTCATACACCAAGAAACGAGCAAAAAATCTGAATCTCCACAACAACATAATCCATTTCTTCATCCTCGCCAACAACAAAACCATCCCATCGCATCGTCTTCAGATGTTTCCGGACGTTTTCGACAACATTAATGCGTTTTCATTCACTCCCTTCGCCGGGGGTTTGCAAATCGTCAAAAAATCGAAAGGTCAAGCAGTTGGACCCGATGCCCGCTAAACGGGACTTTTTTCTCACCTGAAGCGTGTGTGGCGTGCGGCCTCCGTTTGCTCCCAGCAATGTTTGCAATCTGTTGGCAAATTAAGATTGCTCTACGCTTCCTTTTGTCTTTAATTATTTGGCTTGCGTCTTGTTACACTTCGATGGAAGGAATCATTATGCAGAAACAAAAGCGAGGTGGAAAGAACATTACATGTAATGTGACGAATCGAAGAACTTTTTATTTCTCTTTTTCAAACATTATGTTGCCCTGTATAGTTGAACTTATTAAAGATTACTTATTATCACGTTCCTTTGAGCGCGAAAAAATAATGCAATCCATATCATAACATAAATCAGACAGATTTTCCCCTGCATTGTAATCATGTTTGCTTCTGCTAATCATCCAAGGTTCATCTTTCCATCACAAAATTATCTGAACAGTAAAATTAACACGATTCGGTGTAGTATTTCTTCGCAAATGTTGAACTTTCTAATGCCTGTGCCGCTTTCTAATTCTCAATTACATCACAGACACTGTCGACGTCTTGAGTCTGTCATTACTGAAACGGCTTGCAGCATCCAGCGGGAAAAATGTGTTCCTTGAACGATTATGATGAGTTTTTCCTGCGAGCGTTGACCAGCTAATGCTGCGCCCGTTTTCTCGCGTCTTGCTGCTACAATTTATTTAACACCTTATCGGAAGAAATGATGATTGATTACCATCTTCTACAGTGCGCCCGGGGTCTGATCGGCGTCACATAGCAGCACAGAGGGAAAAAAGAAATACACGACAAACCATGCAAGCGATCAGCTTCTGCCAGACCCGGTTCTGATGATCCTTACACTGCCAGGCGGCCCGCGGCCATTCTTCCCGATTATTCATCTCGGAAGCCACGGTCTGACATTCATTCTGACACGAAACATACCGCTCGAGGCGCCCAGCGCTGCCCGAGCTAGCCGCGTACCATTCCAGCGGCGCTTTTCGGCATCGGTCCTTGTGTCGATTTGGTTAATCGAGGGGAAAGTTGCCGAGGGGTAAAGATTATCCGTGCCCACACTGTCCCTGTCGGTCGCCCTCTGCCGTTCAGTTGCCGCGAAGAATGAAAAATTGGACCACATGTATTACATCTCACTCACATGGAACAGGACAATGATTCGTGCCCCACACTGGTGGTCATGTGAATGTGTCCATGATTCTTCATAATTTTATAAGAGGCTAGTTTATCAACAACCTTGTGTACTTGAGGTGGATGGTAGGACAGATGCGAATAAATGTTTTTGTGGTCAAACTCTGTTTAAACAATAATTTAAACTATTTTCAAGATTCATTTTAAGCATATGCCATTTGCATTTGTGTTTCAACCTGTCTTGGTAGTACCGGTGCGGCTTCTTTTTTATGTTTTCAAACCTGCGGTACACCATCTCATTATATCAAAGCACTGTGTGCAGTGAGCCGCAGGTCTGTAGAACACTCCAAATACCTCCGACCCGAGAATCCCTATTCATTACGTTCGATACGTTGATTCAAATCAACAAGCGGGCGAATGTCGGTGGCTGCGTGCACTTCGCTACGTCCATTCCACGCGTCCGGGCAGATCGTGCTCGCGTTGCAACGCTTCCTGCAGGACCTCCTGCCAATCGCTGGCGGCGTCCCTCGATTCGTGCCCATTTCTATCGATGACCAGACCCTGCAGGGGCACGAATTGTTGGACGGTTTTCCACCTTTCCAACGTATTCAAGTTGCAAGCCAATTCCTTTCGAAATTTCCCGCACTGGAGCACGAAATTGCTGGCACGATTCGGCCGGTCTGCGTTGGATTTTGATTGATTACTCACGCTAACGCTCAGAGGCCACGCTGCGTCCGCTGAGAGCCGCGGGGAAATTCGCTAGCACGAGCAGCTCCCTGGAGTCTGGCGGAAAAGTCAGCTCAAACAAACTGCTGAACCGAACCTTTACCCCGGTGACCATATCGACCCCCAGGAAAATGGTGGTTAATTATTATTCTAATTTCGTTGATTCGATTTGCGCTGCGCAAACGTTCATTTATCATCGGCCTGGCTTAACGGGGAGCAAACTAATCGAAAGCCTACCGAAAGAATACGATCTCAAACTTTGGCTGGCAAAGGGGTTGGGTGGAACTTTTTCAACCAATTCGGGAGCCGGGGGCAACCAAAGATACACTCCCAAGATGACGAAACAACAACTCATGCATTTGTACTAACGAAGGCTGATCGTTTTGATGAACTGGATGCATATCTCGTTAAATTGAATTGCAAATATCTTAATTGGTGTATGAGATGTTCTTATGTTGATTTGTATTTCTATGTTTCGCTTACACGATGAATGCTGTTTTTCTTTCAACTTGATTTCTATCATTGATTGGGCCATAGAATTTGTGTATGCTTCATTATAAACGTTTCGGTGTATCAATTATCAACATTTTCAATTCGCATTAATTGATCCACAACATCAAATTACTTTTTAGAGGAAGTGTAACAAAAGAAAACTAAAGGAACAATACATCTGAAACGTGTTTACAACAGGCTAAATTAAAATGGAAATTATCACAATCCAACAGAACGGAGATCGAAAGCGAGAAAAGACGAGATCGTGCTAAGAACTCACAGTTGAAATACAATATATTTAACGACTTCCTATGACACCTTTAGCACGATATCTTTGATTTGATCTATTCCTACAGACACGCCTTTCCCATTGCTTAAGCTTCTCAACTGTAAAATAAAAACTGTGACTGTTGCGACCGTCTCCGATAATTGATTGAATGCTTTAACGAGCGAAGCCCATAAACGGATTCTCGCTTTCGATTTCCTAATACATTTACATCCAATCTGTGCTGGGTAATCGTGGGAATATCGGAGAATTCATTGGCGCTATTAATCTAGTTCGGGCACGGTGTCAGCCGTGAAGCACGGTTCCGGCTCTGGTGGTTGGTCTTATCATCCAAGATCAGAAGCACGCCCAAGACGGACCAAACTGTGCCAAACTGTGCGCGCTGCCGGAAAGCGATGACTCTTTTTTATCTAATTAAACCGATAGTAATCTACCACGGGGCGCGAATGTGTTCGCGTTAACCCATGAATCTGGTGGTCGTTGATGTCCTTTCGGCAGTCCACTGGCGAATGGAATGTCAAACGGAGCCGTTGGCAATGCTGCGACTGTCGCTGCTCGGTGCCATAAAATTAATCAAAACGTGCGCGTGGTTACGGTACATTAAAATTTCTAGCTCCAGCCGGGTGATTGGGCGAACGGGATTTCATTTCCAAAATCTCTGTCCACCGCATGCGTGCCGGAGCAGAGGTGCTATCTTCTCGCTTCCTAGTACGCTGGTGCCATCTGTTACTGGACACTTTGGAGCCGGAGGAATCTCAACTCATCATCAGGCTCATCATCAAGCCGTCGTCGGCCAGGGGGCAAGTGTTTGGAATTCCCACAGGTCGGCCCATCGACACCTCACTTCCAAACATCATCCTGTGTCGGTTGGAATGCGTGGATGCTCCAGCGTAACTGAAGCAAGCTCAACACTCTCCCCCTCTGCTTACTCTGCCTTTCCCTGTCTTCTGGCCGATACCTAAAGTGCTAATCAATGTGTCTGTTCGTGGGCAAGCAGTAACAGCCTCAGCAACAGCAGCAGATGAGCAGGCAGCATGATGTTCACAGTCAAGAGTAGCCCCTTCATGCGTTATTATTCCACGCTCAAGCGCACTCGCCCGCGGTACTTGGGGTTGTGTTTTGGGTATTTTAGTTTCCAAGACCTCCTTCTTCTAAACTAAGAAAGGTGTTTTTCGACATTCCGAACGCGTTTCCAACGCACTAAACGCTCCCACGAAGCGCCATCAGTTTAGTGAAGGATTTTCTTGCTTTTTTTTATATTTGTCCAGACGCAAATCTACCTGTTTGCTGTTTGCTACAACGGCTTTAAACAGTCTTGATCATGTATTATCTGAAATCGTTGGTATGAACCAGTACATCATTTTATTTTAGCTATTTTAAGTATTGTAATCGTATATACTTGGAAAGTCCATTTGCACATGAATTGCTTTCTATAAGATGATCTTAAATAATTACTTCGATCTGATTTTCTTCATTGCATGAAGTTCATACCAACAAACATTGCAATCACACATCTTTCTTATCTTCTCACCTACAAGTTCAGCCAATAGTTTGCTTTCACCCTACCAACTGTTCAAGGCAACAGTTGCACGTTGCTTCTCCCAACATTCAATCTAATCTCTGCCATCTTCCCTGCTCCCCATTCGCATAAGGAGTTTGGCAAACGATCAGTAGACCACTTAAGTCGTACAAACAGTTAGTTTGCATCAACAACACAACCACCACCAACGCCAATTGCCAATAAATAAACCAACGAACGGACCAACGAGTGATCCTCCGGTGATGCTCCTGCTTCAAATCGGCCTTCGCTGCCTAATCCATCGTACCATAAACCGATCCCCCAGGCACGCCAGAGGGGAGGGAAGCAAGCTAACGCTAAAAAAAAAACAACGACGCCGCGCCAGATGGGAAGCGTACAGGTGAAATTATTATTATCTCGCCACGCCACACGGCCCTGCAGCAGATGGATCGGTACAACCACTCGGTCCCGAATCCGTGGGATCCACGGTCCACAGTCTCGGTGATCTCGCGAAGAGCCGTCCCATTAGACGGTGGGTTAGATGGCGTCGAAGATTTGTAATCAGGCGCACGGTCGGGGTGGGGATTGGGTTGCAGTCTCGGCAATCCTGGAGCCTCGGCTCAAGCGAAGAGGTCCCTCGAGAAACCCGTTTTGCATTCCACGAAATCATCTCGAGCAGGCTGCACTGAACCATTGCACCGGGCCTGGCATACCTCTAAGCCATTCCATAAGCGATCGTCATTAGCAACGCGAACGAGCGGACAACCGATGGGGGACCGTAATAATTTAGATCTCAACAGCCATGCCCGACGAACTGGCGAGTCGGATCGTAGGCCTTCCAGGCTAGCACCGGCCCAGTACACGCGTTAATGTTCAAACGCGTCCAATGTGACAGTTCTGACGCCGATTTTATTTCAAATCACTCGTTAACGGCCGTCCAGCGAGCGTTGATTAAATAATAAAATTACCCCAGCTTCGAGGTATTACCGGCACCAAACCCATTTAACGCCTCAATCTGTTCCCGTGTTTTCCCCGGGGGTGCAGCGCGATGGAAGGAAAAGTAGTAAATTAAGATATCATAACGATGGCGTCAAGCGCGAACGGAATCGATTTGATTTCGCCCCAAAAACCGGTTCAATCAAACACGAATAAAAATTAGCCTATCAATGATCAATCGTTGTCGCCATTGCCCCCCATTTGTCCCATAATTTAAAGGATAGGGTTATCGTCTGGGAAAGATCTCTATCACCAACCCATCCGAGAGCCATGTTTCTATCCCCGGGAGATTCTGGCTACCCGTCTGATTGCTCTATTCATTTTCTTTACTGTCTCTTCGGCGTTCTCCGGCGAGGCCTTCGTCTACCCAAAATCATATTCAACACCCTTGGTCAGAAGCAAAAGCTTACCCATGGATGGCTCGGAATCGCCGAGTTCGAAAATTGTCGTCGCGGCGAACAGCAGGAAAATCCCTATCCACATCATGGGTGTCGGTTGATTGAACGAATCAATTTTCAATTAATCCCAAAGTTTTTGTGACGCAACTCCGGCACCTTCCGATGATGGCGCGTGCGGGAAATGAATAATCATGAGACGAACCTGGGGCGGAATTTGAGAACGGACGCTGAAAATATCAAAATTCATAGAGAATTGCTATGTTCTCTCAGAGACCATAAGTCACTGTGGCGTTGCGTGATCAATAAAAGAAAATATATAAATTATTAAAAGCGACTTTCACCACAAAAGCAAATATAACCGTTATTAATTCTTGTTGTGCACACGAAGATTAACCTCGGAGCACTCCTCGAGACAGGCGTATTGAACACCGACTTGAGGGCAATGTTGGAGAATTCCAAGAGTAGTCAACTATTTGGGTTTTCATCAACTACTGATTTATTGGTTCAATTTTCGATTCTTATATAGTAATTCTGATTGACAAATTTTCCTTAGTCGACATAATTGCTTACATGTATGTGTCCGTGTTGGTCACCGCTGTCGGCGACTTTTTACCAGCATGTGCATATTTCCTACATTTGTATGCGCCGTTGTCGGCGTGCCAAGCATTGCTTGGTTTTGCTGCGTACATGCGTTTTGCTTACTAGCGTTTATTTTGGATTCTTTCCGTCAGCGACATCCCCGCCCCCGTAATTCCTCGCAGAGGGGTTACAATTCGTGTTCTTCAGTGGGCCTAAACGGTGGTGGGTCTAACGTATGGCTCGCTCTTTCTTTCATCCTGATTGCTACATATGCCGCTATAATTGCAACACAAATTGTGCAAATAATGCATGTTATAATTATCTTAAGCGTTACATTATCTCCTTTTTCCACTTCTTTTCTCTCTTCTTTTGCTTTGTCGGATAGATCTTCACGTGACGGTTTGAAATACGTTCTGAACGTTTCAAACTTTCCCTTGAATGTTGGGAGTATTTCAAGTGTTCTTGTTTGAATTTTGCAGTCCTGGGACAGATTTATCTCAACAACGAAATCTACTTTCTGCGCTTCCGTGACCGGGTCGAATTGATATTTTTTGCTTCTTGTTTTTACTGTTGGCTGTAAGATCAGCGTCCCTGCTTTGGATTGCCTTTATATCAAGGCTTCGCTTCTTCCCCCAACGCGGGTTGTGCAAATTTTCGGTATTATGTTTCACTGCGTGATCGGCGGTTTTGGTATCGTTAGTTCCTTTGAAGCTAATATGTTTTTCTGCTGGTAGAAAGCTCAAATCGCCCCGAACCTCTAGTACCGCTAGTTTCACGGTGGGCTTGGTAATCTCACTTTTTCCTACTTTAATGCGCGCTGAGCGCGTTTGTCCATCTTTTCCCTTGATTACCTCGCAAATTATGCCTTTGATCCACCTTCCCTTTCGTTGCTCGTCTGGGAAGGTAACAACGTCACCTATGGCCAATGGCTTGGCGGGGTCTCTCCACTTTTCCCGTTTGGAGAGTTTCGGAAGATACTCTGTTATCCACCGTTTCCAATATTCCTGCACAATTGCTTGCGCCTTTTTCCAGTCAGATCTGGTTGCTTCAGCTTTCGTGATGTCTGAAATGTTTGGTTCAGCTTCCCCTGAACAGCCTAGCAAGAAATGAGCAGGTGTTAAAGGCTCGTCATCTTCTCTATTCAATGGGATATGCGTTAGAGGCCTGTTATTAGTCAGAAATTCTATCTCTGTCAAGACGGCTCTAAGCACGTCCTCCCTGTAGCTGTCGGCGATCGGAAGAAGACTTTTTATTTCGGCTACCATTCTTTCCCACGAGCCACCAAAGTGGGGTGCGCCTGGAGGATTGAATATCCAATTGATGCTCTCGGAGGCGCATCTTTCTTGAAGTCGTCGAATTTCATTATCAGCACCTACGAATTTGGTGCCGTTATCGCTATATAGCGAGGACACTTTTCCTCTTCTATGCTGCATATTTTTAAGGCAGCGTATGAATGCGTCGGAACTAAGATCAGACGCAATTTCGATGTGGATGGCTCTGGTCGTAAGACACGTAAATACCACGCCCCACCTTTTCTCTGATCGTCTTCCAATTGTCACTAATAAAGGACCAAAGTAATCAACTCCTGTATGAGTGAATGGTTTCTGATACACAGCGGTTCTACACTCTGGCAAGTCTGCCATCATTGGTGGTGTCGGTTTAGCTCTTTTTATTTTACAAAACTGGCATTTCATTACGACATGTTTCAAAGCTGCTCGTATATCGATTATCCAGTATTTTTGACGTAGAGCTGTTAATACAGATTCTGTCTTTTGATGGATATATCTTTGATGGTATCTGGCCAAAATTAAGTTAGTTACGTGGTGCCCTTTAGGGAGGATGATGGGATTTTTTGTATCGTACCTCAAGAAGGCTACGTTTTCTAATCTACCCTTTGATCTCATTATTCCTTCGTCTCCCAGTATTGGGCAAAGACCGCGAATCGAGCTATTGTTGCTAATCGGGGTTTGTAATGAAAGCTGTGTCATTTCCGTGGTATAATGTTCCCACTGGGTTTTCTTCAGAAGAAGAACTTCTGCATTGTTTAGGTCATCGGTAGTGATCGTTGCACTAAAGTTCGATCCTGTTGCTTTCGCTCTTAGCCATTCAATGTATTTCATACCTATTGCTAATGCTCGTTTGAGCTTGTTCCAGTCGGAGCACCAGTCAACGTTAATGACGCTCCAGTCTTTTCTTTCTAGCGTCTTTACTGTGTGCACTGGTCTTATTTCCTCAAATTTTACTTCATTTTTTGCCATTCTTTGTGACGCTCTTTCGAGCTGTTTTGGCACTTTATTGGGAGCAGGTTTAACCTCAAAATCCTCGGTCGAAAAGTAGCCACGCATAAGTTGCGCGATTGTTTTTTCTTCTTCTTCCTTTTTTTCTATGATTGTGAATAAGTTACAGTCATCCCTTGTTGCGTCACTTCCTCCAAATATTACCCACCCAAGTCGGGTTTCTTGAGCAATCGGCTCATATTCTTCACCCTCGCGGAAGTCAAATCCATGCGCAAGGTGAGAATGCGGCAATCCAAGTAAAACTGTGGGGATTGCATTTTTATATCCCGCAAAGTTCAGCCCGCGTAAGTGCTTGTACTTCTTTTTAAGTTCCTTACTGTCAACTGTTTGCAGCGGAAGATCAAGTTCCTTCACGCTTCGTAGACCCTTTACGTCGAAAACGCGTTTATTTGTGCCCTCGAGTTTCAGGTGAATCGTTTGGCTATTTGATTCTTCCTGAACGTTTCCGTTAGTCCACGACAAAGTTAGTGGTTTTTTTGGCCCGGTGATATTCAATTTTTCTCTTACGCTATCTAAAATCAGACTGGTAGAAGAACCGGGATCGATGAAAGCGTATGTGTGCTCTGTTTTACCGTTGCCTCGTAGGCTTACAGGGATAATTTGATAGAACAGCTGATGCCTGCCGTGGTGGTGATTCACTCTGCGCGGAGCCTCTCGCGCTTGCCACTCGGCGGTTTCATTCCTGTGCAGGGCGGTGTTATGTTTTTTCCCACACCCGTATACCCTGCATTGTGGGGGTAGCCGACAATTTTGTGCGTTGTGATTTTTAAGTGCACAGCAATTAATACAAATGTTGTTTTGTGACAGTGTGCGCAATTTCTCACCGACTGTCTTGCCATTTAAATATTTGCAATGCAGCGTGTCATGGGGAAGACCGCATAGCATGCATTTTTTTCCTCGTTGGTTGATTCTGCCCTGTGCGTGATGCGGATTCACGTGATGGGTACTACTTTTGAACCCTCCTTCGTTCGCTACCAATAGCGTTGCTAAATCTTCTGTTGGTTTTAACCACTCCGCAAATTTTATAAGTGTCTTTGGTTTTGCCTCTTCCAGAAGGGAATCGGATAACCATTTGTTCCTCAATTCGACCGGCAGCCTAGCAACAAGATCTTTCAAGAGTCTCTGATCGTTGAGATACTCTCCCTGATTGAGCATCGTCATGTTATCTATCAGATCGTGGAGGGCATTTGAAAATCTAATAAATGATGCCGGGTTTTCTAGGGACGGATTTTTCACGGCCAGTAGTTCGTTTAACAACGAAGTATAAATGTTGTCCGTGTTTCCGTATAATCTTTCAAGGCGTTCAATAATTTTCCCTACATTATCTGGGTTTAGCATCAGTCCGCTGACTGAGCGTAGCGCATCCCCCTTTAAGTATTTTTGGAGCCTGTTCAAGTTCTCCAAATCCGAAAAGTTACCTTCGCGTGTGGTTTTCTCGTAAATGCTTTTAAATCGAGGCCACATGTTGTAATTACCGTTAAACTCTGGAAGCTCGGAAAGGGTCGTTTTGTCGTTCTTTAGCGACCATGAATCTATCATTTGTTTAATACTCTCCGTTAAAAGCTTTACGTCCTCGGTTGCAGATGGCATTTGACAATATCTCTCCGATTCATTTAGAAGGCTCATATTGGCCTGTTCTTGTTGTCTCTTAATTTCGTCTTGGAGCTTCCCTAGCTCTTCTTCTATTTTAAGTTTCTGCTCCCTTTCTTTTTTCTCTTTTTCTGACCTATCTTGAAGCAACTTCTGCGTTTGCTGAAGCGCTTCCCTGCTTTCATTTTTCTCAGTTTCTATCAATTTACACTTAGGGCAAACATAGTTCTTAGGAATTACTCTCAAGCTTAGGCACGCTTGATGGAGAAATCTATCGCATTCTATGCAGTGAACCATTTTCCCTGTGCTATCAGCCTGCGTGCATATCTTACAATTCCCGTTGGGATTGTTCTTAAAAACGAACTCCATATTACTTACGATTCGTTACACTGCTAGAAATGGTGACCTTGTCTTGGTGACGTCACTCGCTGCTCTTCGTTGACCACCGCAGGGAGCTGGCGTCTCGCGCCGGCCCTTGAGCTGATGGGGTTCGACCGTCCGTCGATTCCGATGCCGTCAGCTTGCGCGCTCTCTTCCTCGCTGCTGACGCTGCTACCTGCTTCCTCACTCGCTGTCCTGGAGTTGCTGGGCACGCACCTCGTCGCACACACTGCTGGTAAACTTGCTGATCTGGCACTGATTTCTGGCTACTCGTTGGCTTCACTGTTAATGTTTCGGCGGAATGTTTTTTACACGTTTTGCGTTATGTCGCCGTGTATTTTTGTCAGACGCCGTTTCTGACCACTGTTTTTTACCGTTCGCGCTCACTTTGTCGCACTAAAATTCCGTCTCTTTTACGCACTTCTAACTGATGCACTTGTGGAGCGTTGCACTATATTTTGGCTGGTGCGCGGAGTTACCACCTACCACCTGCTTCGGCTGTCGCGATCGTCCGTCGATCCGAAATGTAGGTCAGGCTGGGGTGATCGTCCGCGGCTTCCAAACTTCCGTTCTGCTTGCCTTGCAGAGTTGATCAGGCCGAGCTTGCGCGCTCCGACCTTGCCTTCCTCGCCTTCCACCGCCAGGAGCTGGCGTCTTGCGCCGGCCCTTGAGCTGGTGTGCGTCTATCTCCAATATCACGCCGGGAGCTTGCGCGCTCCGGCTCTGCTTTCCTCGCTTCTCACCGCCGGGAGCTGACGTCTTGCGCCAACCCTTGAGCTGGTGTGCGTTGGGCGTTTCCGATATCGGCTGGGCAACCGTCCGTTACCTGCGACCGTCCGTCGCTCCTCAACCGTTGTTCGATGGAACGCTGGGCTGGTGGTGCACACGAGGGTTAACCTCGGAGCGGTTAGCCGTGTTGTGAACACACGAAGATTTACCTCGGAGTTCTTGCGTTCTTTCTCGATGCGGCTTGTGGTGCACACGAGGATTCACCTCGGAGCGGTACTTGCCGTGTTGCAAACACACGAGGATTCACCTCGGAGTTCTGGTGCGACGCACACGAAGATTAACCTCGGAGCGGGGCGCAATGTATAGGAATTCTCCGTTGTGAGGGGTTAAGTCCTCTCTGGAGCCACCATTTGTTGTGCACACGAAGATTAACCTCGGAGCACTCCTCTAGACAGGCGTATTGAACACCGACTTGAGGGCAATGTTGGAGAATTCCAAGAGTAGTCAACTATTTGGGTTTTCATCAACTACTGATTTATTGGTTCAATTTTCGATTCTTATATAGTAATTCTGATTGACAAATTTTCCTTAGTCGACATAATTGCTTACATGTATGTGTCCGTGTTGGTCACCGCTGTCGGCGACTTTTTACCAGCATGTGCATATTTCCTACATTTGTATGCGCCGTTGTCGGCGTGCCAAGCATTGCTTGGTTTTGCTGCGTACATGCGTTTTGCTTACTAGCGTTTATTTTGGATTCTTTCCGTCAGCGACAATTCTCCTATTCCTTATATTCTAAGAACAATTTCCCCAAACTCATCTAAGAGGCTGTGTATCGGTAGTTATAGAGTAAACCTACAGACAAAAACCTACAGGAATTTAATGACAAAGATTAGTGAAATATCTGAACGTTCATTGACACGAGGGTTAACTGCAAAAACAACAAGTTGTTGCTGTTTTATGTGTATGTTTTACATTTTTCACACATCACCGTGACCCCTCGGAACGAGTTCCTGGGAGTTCTTCGAGCGGGCGCTAATTCGATGGCGAATAACAAGTCCAAAAGAAAAGAGCAGTAGAGTCCATAAAGTAGTTTAAAAAAAATCTTGGAAATGATACGTTTTGTTCAAAGTCTGAAGCTCCGAGTGGATCATAAAGCAATTGAGATATTCCATTGATATGAACGTAGTGAAATATAATAACTTTAAAATATTTTTAAGTAAAAACAATAAAGGATTTAAGTTTAATCACCAAATTATATTATGCTGCATAAACGGAAGTACTTGTGGTGACTGTTCAATAAAGACATGATCGGTGCAGAGATGTATGCAGAATAAAAACTGTTCTAAACTGGTTGAAAACTCAAAAATCTTCGTGATCTTGAGGTCCATAATATAAGTAATATCTCAGCGTACTTGATTCAAGGGAAAAAAAACGTTACCCGTCGTGTATTCGGAGCAACGCTACAATCAAAAGACTTTAACTGCACGTGCGCACAACAGGCGACGAAGCTGCCTGCCATCGGTGTAGACGAGCGAGAAAATGGAAAGTGCGGCATCTTCATTTGGATATCCCTTCGGCTGGTACGGACAAGTAGGGACGTGCGGGGATCAGGGGCAAGATCACCAGCGCACCAGTCACCAGGTTCATCATCATCCTGATCATCGTCGACGTCTTCGTCGTCATGGCCGTCAGTTCGAGTTGAACCGTAAAACCAGTTGAACAAGAATTTCTTCCTCTGCTCTCCTCCGACCTCCGTTAGCACGATTTTTTCCCCACCTCACCCGTTTGACCCCCATACCATACGGGGAAAAAAAAATACTGGACAGATTTTGTGTACGAACGGGTTACCGGGTTCACCCAAGAGATTGTTGTTTCGGGATGAGACTGGACAGGATTTTCTGTAGAAATGGACGCCAGTGCGACCGCTGGCCATGATACGATGATGGAACGTCCATTCTTTGTTCTCATTCTCCGCTTGGGGACTCGAAGAAAGCTACGCGACCCCGGTACGAAGAAGCGACGATTTAATTTATCAACCTTTTGATCAACGGTTGATTTGACTGGATTGGTAGAATGAAACCAAACGGGAAAAAGACAGAATCGAACACAATTCACACGATGTGCTTCGTCGAGAGAACATGGAAATGTTAAACGTTCGCTTGGGCGAGTTACAATATAGTGATTATTTCGTCAAACTGGAAAATTTTAAAAATAACATCACAACCATGCGTTGGAAAAAAACAGAGACAAAAGTGGAAAAACATTCATGAAACTATCATGACTTAATGCTTTGTGCTCTACAATACGGCATCAGAAGGATATTTCTCATCTTCAACACGTATTTATACTTTCTGATTTCGTGGTAGCTTCTAGGCGATTGCATCCCAACCGATATCAGAATTCTTTCATTCCATTCGACAAGCAAATCTTCGGCGGAGCGTGCTTGCCATCGAAATTGTATTTTACCTTTTCCAAGGTTGGTTTTTATCCTTCACACCACAAAACCTTCCCAAACAGTCATCATGGTCGACGGTTCAGTACCATTGGCCGGATTTCTTGGGCTGAAAAACTCCCACGAACCGTTTAGACAACCAGGACGAATGGTGTTATCAGTTTCTGTTTGGGTTTTACAACAACACAACACAGTAGCTCGTTAAAGGCGGTCATTCGTTCCGGTCGCCCACAATTTCCCACCGGAATTCTGCGCCCAGCAGCAGAGCTCATCATTTTTCGATTGTTAATCGAAACGGGAGCCATCGCCTTTCCATCACATCCTGCCGGGGAAGGGAAGGAGCTATAACTGCGGCAATGAATGGGCTCTCCAGTCGCAGAAGGAGGATGAAAAAAAAAAGAACCCAATCGGCGTCGATCGAAACGAGATGAGGTGTGGAATTAAAAAAGGGAAAACTAAACGGTCCGCGTGTCTATTTAAATTCGAGCAGGCGTTAAATCGCTTCTCGATTGATTCGATGCCTTCTCGGGGCAGGACGCGAGGAAACATTCGTTTCATCCGAATAAAAGACAATCTTTCACGCATCGGGCTGGGTGTGCTGCCGGAGGCTCATTAACATCTACCAAACAGACACTTCACCGGAGCTGGCGCGAACGAAGGCGCGCGAATGAAGCTCCGTCTGCCGAACTACAACGAGCCCGTACACGAGGGCACAATGGTGTGTGATGGTATCAAATATTTGCTCAAAACTTCAACCCATCTACATCTCTCAAGCTATGCACTTTCATGCTTCAGCGTAATGGGCAAGAAGGATTCGCTTTCTCTACCACGGCCCTTTCCGCGATTTACCGCTTCGCAAAGTCTCGTTCTTGCAGCTCTCGTATAGAGGCATACACATGTGTGGCAATCGATCGCGGTTGGAGTGGTGGAAACGTGTTTTGGGAAAACGGTATCGGCAACGACGTGTTCCGCGCTGGATCGAGCTCGAAACGAGAACTGACGATTGACGGAATCTCCGGTGATGAGATCAAGATCTAATCATAATTGGAAACACACTGGTATCTTGAGTGCTTCTTAAACATTATGATCCCATTTGAAAGGCTCGCGCTTAAACAAATTCGAATTCTGCACCCTCTAAAAAGCGCTGACTGTTATATAAATTTCATAAGCCAAAAAATTATGAATGAAGCTTATTTTACCTTTACCTTATTTTTTAGAAATGATAATCAACAACACACCAGCTTGAGCATGCCACCATACTGGATTTAAATTAACACCTATTAGTAAAGACAAACCCAGTGGGGTTCCGTTAGAAAAGTGGTGTTCTGCAATCAATAACCATTTGTCAACACGTGCGACCGGGATGGATAAAACCATTTTCACGGGCATTTCTTTCGCCATTTCTTTTACTGTCGTGGCCAGCAGATCAGTACGATGTCTCACGAAGATAAGAAGGTGGCGACAGCGATGGCGACGAAGAAGATTTTCTATAAAAGGATATAAATTGAGACAGGAATGGAACGACGCCTCAAACAACGCATAATAAAGGAATAATTTACCATCATCGCCCTTCGACAGCTGGCGCCACGCATCCGAATATACAAACCAACGTGACGTTTTGCAAGATGAAGATGGGGCAGTCGGTTTTTGTGGTTCCTTTGCGAAATCTTTGCGTCACTGATCGCCGCATTGCGATGGAGAAAAACGCTCCGTAGCTTCGCCGTCTCGCGTCTCCCGGCAACTCCTTTCCGGGCGGAGGTGAAAAGTAAGTTGTTAGCCGGGGGCTCGTCGGTACCCCCGTACGGGAGTGTGGCATTTTAGTTGGCTGCGATCGGGCGACCCGTTCGTCCTAAATGGCAGTAGCTGGCTCGCAGGCAGCTTCCACCCCACCGTTCCGGCCCTAGCAAAAAAAAAAAATCGAAAGCTAAACCCGCTGCCAATCATAAATGGGCTCTGCGACGGATCGAACGTCCAACTAACGACTGGACCGAGCGCGTTTGCTGGCGAAACATGGCGAAACGTCGTGTGCGCTGCGCCTGGTGCGACATTCTATGCACATGCACTTGTCGTTTGTCACCGTCGCAGTTTTCTCCCCGTCATGGTGTACCATTAATTTACCGTCATTCACCCGCCAGCGCAGCTCGAACTGGCGTCTAGCGGAGAAATGGAAATGGCAAGCGAACGAAGCGCACAAAAAAGCTCCCCACAAGAAAAAGGGAGAGTTTCTTCCTCCTCCCCGATTGAACGGTCGTCCCGGTGACGAGGGCGAGTCAATAAAAATCATGTCAAATTATTGATATTCATCCGACATATTTGCCGTGACATGGAGTGTTTTTTTCTTTCTTCAAGATTTTTTTCCACCATGCACCGTCGGACATGTTGCCGTCGGTTCGGAAAGGAATTTATCTATTCACCAAACGTGCTGGCCGGCTAATGACGGGTTTTGCTACCGACCAACTACACGTCCCAACCCTCTTGCCACACCGCAAAAGGGTTTCGGCTCGGAGATCCTGGGGCCCCCGGTCGGTGGCACACATTTTTCCGCCCAATACCAAACGCCCCATCCGATCGCCGGATCGATGCGGTGACGGATCGAGTCGAATACATTGTCGCACGGGGAAAAAAGGGGACGGCTACCGCGGAATTTCTCATTAGTGGCATAGGCGCAGGATTGATCCTTTCAGCCTCGGTTCAACCGTCGGATGGGAGGACTCGAAAGTGAGGAAAACACTTCTTATTCGTTTGCTAGCTTTGTCCGGCCCACAAAAGTTCCCGGAAACCCATTTACGTACGTTAATCATCCGCGTGCGCGCGTGCCTTTATGACAACGCGGAGAAACAGCTGGTTGCTAGCCTTTGCCAACTGCAGCCCGTTGCATTTGCGAATGGATTTAGCTGCCCTTGCGGACGGTTGAGGGGGTTCGCAAATCATAGAGAAACGAAAGTAGGCGACTTCTGTTCCGATTCGGATCGAATTGCCGGTCGGCAAGGAGATAGGAAAGGAAAGTTTGAAAGCTCATTAAAATCGAAAGGCTAATTTGCTTGCTTACGTTTACTTGCAACACTGGCGAACGGGAGCACAGTCCTTAAATTGATGCGTTGCAACAGTTTCTTTCGGACTTCATTAACCTTTCATACGGAAAAAGTTGCTATTAATTTTTTTAGTTTAGTGGTTCTTGTGCTTACAGAGTTACTCAGTTTTACAATAATATCATCGTTTTTAAGTGTATGGAATTTAAGTGTGTGGAAATTATTTCTTCCACACAATTGCGCTTACACCTATTGAATCATTTCTCGTCATCGTGCGCGTGTTGCATCTAATTTCATACCAGACTCATATCGTTCTAAAACATTTATTACCATATCGCATTCCATGTTTCGCTGCATTTTTTTTTTGTAAACGATTTTAAGTGACCGGCCCATTCGTCTTCCCCATGGCCTGCACCATCCTCGTTCCAGTAACGCAGCACCCTGAAGATTACCTATAACTCTTCAGCCGTCCTGCACAGGTGAATACATATTTCACGATTGTTCAAATGAGCGTGGAAAAAACATTCCCTTTTTTTTGTTACCATATTTTGCTATTTTTAACCGAGTGCACTTTACGACCACTGCCACTCTTGGCCCTTTCATCGACATCATTCGATGGTGGTGAGGTAGAATTTCTTCTAGAAAAAACTAAAGGCTATTGCATGCCGCACACCATCATCACCTCCACCGTGCGAGCTTCGGCGGTGCAGAATGGTTCTGTCGTGGTCGACTGAAATTAGCTAACCGACGCCAGCACGAAGCTTCCATTGGCTTCAGCTAAAGTAGGTACAGCGCTTCGAAGGGTGCACCGAGAGAAACTCAAAGTAGCAGAACAGGGAAAAAAAAAACGTTTCACTTTTTTCGCATCCCTTTCCCCATATGTTTTTCTGCACGTCTGGCCAGGTATTGCTCGAAAAGAACAAAAAAAAAAACATTACGCTCTAACTCGCACTTTCACCCTACCACACACTTGCCCACACACTGGCCTCGGTGCCATGCACATGCTACTGCAACTTTCCCACTGCCCGAAGACTCCCCCCAGCCGAACCTGCGGCGGTGCAAATACTTCGATGCCACTTCGGTACCCGGTCGGATCCATCTGCTCGCTGAGGTGTAGCAAACAATTTCCATGCATGCCTGCGTTCTGGCCAAGGTCTGCCACGCTCGATGCCAACCGCGGGACCGCCAGTAGTGTCTGCAGACGTGCTCAATTGGCAGCTAAATGGCAGGCGAAATGTATGCAGAGAGACCCATTACCGTGCAGCGTGCGGCACGAAGGCAAAAGAATGGCGCGTGGTGGCAGGTTCAGTATTCCAAAGAGGATGCAAAGTGCTAGATGCAGTTTTGCCGATGCGATAGGGCGATGGGAAGTGGCCGATGACTGCCATGATTACGATCATAATGAACTGAAGAAGAAAGTTGCACGAACTGTTGTGGATCATTTTAACAGATTTGATAATAAATTAACCTACATATGTACAACCTTCTAGGACAACGTTACAAGGGGTGTTTTTTAATTAATTTTTGCTGCATTAATCAAACCTCATTTACAGATATCTTGCTCCTTCACGCAAACATTGTAAATAGTAGAATATATAGTTAGTGTAACAACCGAAAACGTGTACAATGTTTTAAAAATCGCTAAGATTGTTGCAAATTAATAACTTACTCTCGCAAAGTCTGGCGCATTGCAGCAAATCTTTGCAATTACGACACATAAAACCGAGGCGCCTTCCCGGGTGGTATTAACGAAAAAAAGAGCGGACACCTCGAGGCATCGGGAGGGCATCTTAAGCCCTCTGCTGTTTAACTGCAACGAGCTGTAGCATCAGCATAATGAAGTACTTTTGTTCTGCGCTGGCATTTCACTTTTTTCCTGCAGAAGTGGGTCCTCGGTGGTCAGTCCGTAGATGGCTGCGGCTAATGTCCGCTGGTCCGTGACAGTCCAACAACTCCTAGGATGCGGCTGCTGTGCTCTCCCGGTGGGAGATCCATCACCCGCCGCACTCAAACTCCACGGTCGGAGTCGTTTAACGCAATATACGCCACAACAGCGAAGTGCGGGGCAGCACTCTGGTAGAAGATTAACAGGAAATTGAATTCGAATTGGTATGGCTACGCTGCGGTTGCGGAAAGTGGGCTGTATAAGACTTCAGCACCAGCTTCGACGAGTGAGCCGCACGGAATTGAATGAGGTAGAAGTACCGAAAAAATGCTACATTCGATTTAAAAAAAAAACCGAGCAATCCTGCCGAACACAGACTGAACGTTTCCTTTGCCACTTTAGGGTAAAAGCGTGTTAAATTACAGCCGAGGCCATCGCAACGAATAGTTCGAGCTTCCTCCACGACCATCCGGCAAACGGTTGCTGATGGGCTGAAGGCGTCATGGAAGGGAAAAAAAATATAGACACCTACGAACTGCAAATGGAAGAGTCTATCAGAGATGTGATGAAGTCTACTGGCCGTCAGAAACTGGAGAATGTTTCATCTTGCATGCCGGGAGGGAATATAAACACTTCATCACAAAAAAATACCAAATGACTCCAACCGAGCATAAACTGTGCTGCTTGGCGACACCTGCGGAAATTCAAAGGCTGATGGAATCATTACTCCAGAACCTCCTTCGAGCAAAGCGAGCTATTGCGTTCAGTTAACGGTTGACGAACAAATAAAAAATGACCAATGTCTTTAGTGACGCCAACATCATCATTACCATCGACAGGGAGGCGTAAAGCCAGCTTCTTCCGAACGAGGTGTGGTGCGTTAGAATTCATGTTTAAATGATGAACGTCCCTCGCATTTTTCTTCAAGCCTGATGCATGTCGTCGCTGTATCTTATCATCTTCACCCTCGCTGAGCAGTAGGTTTTTTTTTTATTCAGTGAGTTAATGGGAATAAACTCGGGTAGAGCGATTTATTTTCAATTTTATATTCCACTCTTGGGGTCTCTTCATCCACCCTGGCTCGTATCTTCAAAATAAATCATTCATCGTAGTCAAGGAAAGGTAGGAGAAGGCATAAGATCTACGAATTTAACGCATAAAACCTGATAGGATTTCTCCTCCCGGAGCATCATTTCATCCTGCCGAAGGGTAGGCCGTCTTAACCACCGTCTCGTTCCCATTCGATCGGTTACGAATCGGTTTTCTTCGGCTCCGCGCCGTAGCGTGCACGCACAAGCGATTTCTATTCCTGCTTCCCCCCGCGAGCAGGACATGAAGCCGGATATATTTAACATGCTGCCCGTGCGCTCCCTTGCAGCTTCCAACTCCTTCAACCGAACGGCCAGACGATCGGACGTGCGTACCAGAGCCTCGCAATCAACGCCAATGGAGGGCGCATGAAAATGGGCTTCCGTTGTACGGGGGATTCGAAATTAATTCGTTCTCATTCGGCAGAACCTTTTCCGAGGCTCCGAGCCAGCGCTAAAAGCTTACCTCCCTGCCAGAACTGATTCAGAAGGGGATGGCGAGGGGTTGGTGGGCAAAAAAAAAACAGTTCCCCCGCAACTTCACTGCAGCCTTCGACGTGGACCGTTGTTTTTTTTTTTTGCCTGTCCCCTCTTCAAATGGGTAACTGTTAATCGGGCGAAGATAATCGTACGACAGCGCAGCGACGCTTCTGTTGGCGATGTATGCAAAAAGGAAAACGGAAACGGTTGACCTCCGGGGCGAGCGAGCTAACGGAGCCACCTAATTTGGTTGCCCTCGAGATGAGGTGAGGCTATTATATAAATATTCACGCATACACACACGGGGGCAAGAAATGAATGGAACCAAAGCGCATTAACGCTCGGTCGCCATGGTTTCCGACATAACCTAACGCGATTTTCTTGACATAAACTTTTCCAGCGATCGATCATAATTTCTAATCGATCAGTCTCACGAATGAAAAGCTACGTAAAGAGAGAGAAAAAAAACATATACGTATCGCACAGGCGAGCGCAAATGCAGTAAAATCCAACAATCCGGGGCACTCTAGTAATGATATTCAACCATTGGGCCGTCGTAATTATTTATCTAGCCCCCAAACGTGCTCCACTTTCTGGGCCACCCCGGGGTAATGGTCTGGCCTCAAAATCAATCCAGAGCCCGGAACCGACCGTTCCGGGGAGGCCATTAATTTACGATCGTTCCCGATTTTCTTCCGAATTATTTCCTATTCTCTCCGATGGGCTCCTGCAAAACAAACATGAAAGACTTCGCTGCACGCACAGGCAACGAACCTGAGCTGGCTTTCACCGGTGCACGGACGGAAAAGAAAGGAACGCGGCCATACGCAGCAGTAAGCAACGTGGTGGAGCCAACGTAGGGGCTACGGCAAAGCAGGTTGAGGTGCAATTTTATCGTTATCGAGCGATTGCAGATAACAATCGCATGATTGGAGGAAATTAATTTGCCATCACCCATAGACCGGGGCGTGAAAAACCTATTTCGGCAAATGGAAAGGCGAAATGGAACTATTTATGCAAACTACCATCCGTCCGTACTCGATTTTCTTGTATCCTTGCGTGCGTGAAGCCGTTTTTAGCACACGATGAAAACAAACGAGAATTCTATTTTTGGGATTTCTCTTCATCTACCAGCAATCAGTCGCTTCTAGCGTGATTGACCACCTCGACCACTCTCGAGCCTAAGGTTCCACGGTGGAACAAGGGGATAAAAATGCTAGCCCTATCGATAGGATTTTCCCTCCTCCATTCTCCCTGTTCCAAACTTTACCGATGGATCAATGCGCTGGGCAGGTACCGAAGCGAACGGAGCCAAGTCCATTCGAACCATAATTATATCAATATCAATTAAAACAACATTCAATTCGGTAGCAGCGAGCCATCCTTCGTTCGTTTATAATAACATTTATTTTCCTACCCTTCCCGGTGCACGCTTGCATGCCACACCCCGACCGCGAAGGTCAGTGAAGATACGTTGGCAGGCACACGGTGAAACAGCCGCGGACGCTGCAGCCGCAAGGCATTTCCATTTATTTTCATTTTTGTTTTCTTTCCTTCTCTCATCTTCACCTTCATCTGTTTCGCCCCAATCGTCAGGTTCGGTCGAGCGCTTCGTTTGCCCCGACCGGCGTTCGATTTGGACCGCGAGATGAATATCTCTTCGGCTCTTCGACGTTTACATACGTTAGGAGCGTTACTCGCCGGTCGGTTTCTTCTTATCGCTGGCATCGCTTTTCCTAACTCAAAAACACGTGTAAACTATTCGTAAAACCCATTCCCAATGATGCTGGGATGCTCGATCAGCCGCACTGCTAGCGATGATGATGATGATGATGATGATTGGTGGCTTTTCGATCATCATCGGGGATTCCACACACTAGCCACCATCACGTGCAGGATCGTTTCGAGCCGTTGAGTTTGAGTTAATGGTTCCTGTTTTGTAGGATATGATGTTCCCGGTTGAAGATGATCGTTGTTCAGGCAGATGACGAGGTTTCTACGAACGAGCCAGATAGTGAACAAGCATTAGCAAAGAAGCAAGTGCCTTTTGGTTACCAGAAAGAGTTTCGATTTTTGAAAACGAGTGCATTTAAAACCAGAAATGATTAATCAGCTTAAACTAGCACTGGTTTAATTAAAAAAAAAACAGCATACGGACTTTTATTTTGGGTTAAGAAAAATGGTCATTCACAAAATCAGAAATGCTTGAATTATATATCTGGAGCAAATGCAATATTTCATTGCACATTTGGAGCGGCGATGGCAGTCAAACAAAGCTTTAAAAAAAGGTTTACGAAAAGAATTCATACTGTAAAAACTGAAACACATTCACACAAATTGTTTGCGAAAATGGCAACGCCATAAAGCGGCGGATTCTCAACGCCACGCTTGGGTGAGTTTTTCCCGTGGATACCACCGGTTTCGCCGTCACCAATGTCCCAGTGTACGTGTCAAACTGCCGGCACACATACATTATTTTATGAACACCGGGACGCTGGGGGAGCAAAAAATTATAACACAATCCTCCCCAACCAAGAGACAATGAGCCGGATCCATGGGTTCACACAATTCACAATCTGATTTCCGAGACCCAAACCGCCCGTCCGCAGCCCGTTCCCGTCACCATCGAGATCATCGGCCACGTCCGGATGAAGCCAGCAGCACACGGGTGGCCAGCGCATCAGTGAACGGATGGAATTCTTTGGCCAGTGTGCGCCTGGCGAAGGCACTCCATTCCTTTCGCACGAAAGTGAAGTAAAACTGAAAGAAAAAAAACAACAAAACGAACCCCTTAGCAAGATAACAGCAACAGGTCGACCTGGAGAATCGCCCGGACGACTGTGTTAACCTCAAGCTCAACCGCACCGCAATTTCCGTCGAAGGCGGCGACATTCTGGCCGCGGGAAGGGAAAGTGTTGCCATCGGTGCCGACCAGCCAGTCCATTCCATCGGTCTGTATTATTTTGCTCCCACCGTGCTAGGACGTTTCTCACCGGAAACCGGAGCAGAAGATTCTCGGTAGATTCTCGGTTGTCGATTTTGTTTTCTCACTTTTCTATCTCTCTCGCTTTAACTCTTACCAACAGGGGAGTTTACCTTCCGCCCCATGGGGTGGTGGTTTCCCTTCGGATTGGTTATTTGTTTTATTTCTCCTGCCGTATCCGGGAGCGAAGCGTTTCCAAACAGAACCGGACAAAACCCATCCCGGAACCATCATCAAACCCTTCGCGCCCCTGGCCAAGGCTTTTATAGTTTATCGGCGTTCCTCCCGGTCGGCGGATGTGTAATTAACTTTTCTGACCAGCGAAATCCGAACCATCGAACGCGGGGGCCTTTCCCGAAGGCCGATATCGGTCCGGTTCGATCAATCATGGCGACGATCATCCACGAGGTCCCTTCCGTTACGACCATCCCGGGGGGCAAGGGAAAATAAAAAAAAAAATGGAATCGGAAAATCGTTACACCCAAACCGTCCACCTACTAACCTACAGGGGAACCGTGTTTTTTTTCCACCGGTGGCCTTCTTTAAAGGGTTTCCCTCTTTGAAGTTACCGGCGATCGATGGCTGGTGATGGCGAGATGTCGAACTTTCCCTTCCCGAAGAAGGATCACGCCCAATCCGGTGGTCGATGGAAATGGAGGTGGTGGTGAGATTATTTCTGTAAATTGAAAAATCATTAGCCGTAGTCGCCGATAGCGGCTTTCCTTGAGGTTTCCGAATCGCTTCCCAGACGCACCGTTCGGTTCCAACGATCGGCGGGAAAACCCACCGAGAAACACAAGCACAATTTCTGTGGCAAATAAAAAAAAATCTTCGGATCCCCAAGCACACCAGCATTTCGATGAATGGCAGCATCGGCACCGGTGGGCCGGTTTCGAATTAACTCATATTATTTTTATTTATTTCGACCTGCACCGTTTGGGAAAACGAAAACGAAATTTCATTCATAAAAACGGCCCTCTCCCCCACTCTCCGGCCCACAAACACACACATACACATACTCGCGGTCACCAAAGAGACGTGGACATTCTGCTATCGATCATTAAAGGCGACCTTTGGACGGGTGTGCGATTCCCACCGCGGTTCTTCATGGAAGAATGGAAAAGAGAATGGACCCTCGCCGGTCGCGGTTACGTGGTTCACGGTTTGGAAGAGTGGTAGAGTGACAGGAAGTTGTTTCTTGGTAATTAAGAACGATATAATCTGAGCTGCCCGGAATGCTTACGGTTCCACTAACACCGAGAGGGACTCAAAATGGACTAGAAATCTTGTCTTCGCTGTCAACTATAGAAATTTTAAAGTGTTTGAAAAGCGCAGCTGACGCGTAAAATGTAAAAAAAAATAACTTTTACAAAGCATAACGTTACTTTCATTTAAAAAAACCAGGGACAGCTATTTAGTGAATGCACTAACAGCAGCCGTACGGAGATTCGTAATTTTCCGTCATAAACTGACCAACTTTTGAAACTAGGAGATACCTGTAAAAGTATAATGCCATCTTTTATGAAAGAAAATGATGACAAAAGTTTCCATATCAACACAAACAAGCTTCCACAGAGCTTGGGCCAGTATCAAAGTCTTGATTTTCATTTTCCTCCTCGTGGTTGTTAGTTTCGCCATTTTTCCCCTTCGGTAGAAACCACCCCACACAGAACGACACTGCCAGCAGGTGAATAAACAACGTCAACGGCCATGCGAAGCCTTTAACTTTAGCTTCACTCGGTTTATGAGCCCACCGGCCGGTTTCTGCACCCGACAGGGGTTAACCAGGAGACGAGGAGAGGAGAGACAGAGGAACGAACGCAGGAACGGAACGGGCTGGCTGGCGGCGGCATTGAAGGGGGACGCAAAAATCTCCCAACCGGAACGGAAGCACCGACGCGGCACCAAAAAATACATATCCGTCGCCGTCAGCGTTTCCATTGTCGGTTCAAGGTTTTTCCTGCCAGCGAAGCCCCCGGTTGTACGCCGATGAACATTCCGTTGCTGCACAACCTGTAGCCCGTGTCTGCCGGAGGGGCAAACCTGTGAGCCTCGAATGTGCGTGTGCGATGGGTGTGTGGCAATTTTATGTCGGGAGTACGCAGAGTACTGGGACTGGGTTGAGCCTAACAAGGGACCTCTGTGAACTCTTGAGCAGTTTCGTATTGGTAAGATTCACATGAACATATTTCAACACGAATGGTTCGTTTAACAGATTAAAAAAAAACAGTCTCTCTCGATTTCATACAGCACCTTCATTTTGAAGGACTTAATCAGAGTGCGAAAGATTGAAACTTTAGATTTAGATTTAAAAAAATATCGATTTTTGCTTTGAATATAGATACTTCATTCAAAAGCTACATATTACGCCCTGACCACCATTTGATCTTGGGTGGAATCGTCTCGAGCGAAACTATTTTTGATATGTTACTCACGCCTCACGCCTAACCACATAGTAGAAAGCTATGCGTACGATGAAGAAAGTGGGTAGTGTTAAATAAAACGTCACTGATAACTATTGGCTCCAATTTCGGCACCAACACCAGCCCCCGTAATTGGCCGTATCCACCTGCCGCTATCTCAATCCGAGTGGACGTCATTAATTGGCGCCGCTCTGTGATTAGCGATTTTTAACAATCATTACTAAGGACCCAACAAACCTAGGTACGCATTTTGCCTGACCTCACTCACTCACCTTACAGACTGGAGTGTTTTCGTTTATTGATTTATTCTTGAGTCGAACTTCCGTCCTGAAGGGCTCCGCCATTCAGACAGACAGACAGATCTTGAGATCTGCGATGCGTTATCGCTGTCTGCCCGCCCGGTCCGGTCAACCGTAACGGGTTGCCAACCATTCCTGCACCCTTCAGGCACGAAATTGCTTCTGCGCGCAGAAAGATTAATGGTCGGCTGGCAAGTGGCCCGGTGCCGGCGGGCGCCAAGACGGTTGATGTAAGGATGCAGGACGCTCCGCCGGCCATCGCGCCCCACAACTGAAGACCAGCCGCAACTCCGCGTGTCCGCGTGCGCGTAGTGTGAAATAATTAATATAAATTATTGTGATTTCTCTTACCATTTTCAAGGTTCGCATTCGTTGGGCGAATGGTTAGGTTGGCCACATTCAGAAGCACTTTCCATTTTTGGTTTCTTCTCCCTCACGTCGCTTTACTTTTGCGTGGATGTTCTTGTTACCTTTAGCACGTCGCACTACATAATCGTATTTCAGTGCCACTCCCCGCCATGGCCGGCCCGTTTGCTCTCCAACTGACGCGTGTAACCATAGTCCTGGCCATAGACTGACACGTTTGAATTATTACTTCATCGAAGCTAAAGTGTCCAGTAAGCATCCTAAAATCAATCACAGATAATTGAATAATTCTGTTTGTAACAGTTTACCTTCCCAGCGCCCGGCCTGCCAGCGAGTCACAGGCAGCAGCAGCACCCGAGGAACCAACAGCTTTTCTCTTGAGAAGTGACCCTTCTTCAAGCGCCTCCTTCAGATCCCGATTTCCCAGGGAAACAGGAATCCGACAACTGCTGCCCACCTGTCAAAACTTGGCGTCCGCTACCTCCCCGCGAATGGCCCACGAGTAAACCGGTTGTTTACCGGGAGCCGTTCACACATCGTGTCCATCCACCTCCGTACGTCAGGCGATAATGTATCAAAACTGACGGTGCTGACGGGAGAGGGTATCATTACGTGTTGGCGCAAGGTATACGGTCAGCGCGATCAGAGCGCACTTTTAGGCTCACGGAGATAATCGCAATCAGCTTCTTGTCGTTAATAGATTAGCCATTTGTGCTCAACCAGATAGCGAATGGTTAGTTTGATCGATGCAATACAACGTAGCAGTTACCTTGGGTGGAGGGGGGGAGGTGGTGGGGGGTGGGGGGAATACAATACAACTTATCAATGACGTTATTATCACCCCTAATCGGCGTGAAACAAATGACAGCCAATCTTTATCACCAACGAAGGCTCCAAACCGTTTTCATAAGATTTTACCATGAACATGTACGAATGAGTAACCAGACATTTTTAAATGCGATCATCCACCAACTATCGGTATGACTAGTTTTCACAGCAACGTACCGGAAGTGTACAAAAAATCAAATGGTTTCATTTTTCATGCCTAGAATTGCTAGCAAAGAAATCGTGCGACTTTGCTCCACTTCCCATAGACGCTAGAACACCGCCCCCCTGTTGAGCAGGCGACTCAAGTGCCCCAGCGTATCGCTCGCAGTCATAGATCCGGACATGATGCGCCAATTACTGCCGGACATTGTTGTTTCACTGAACGAAAACAAACAAACAAACAGTCCAATCGCTCCAATACGTACTTATTACCCAAGTCGTCGACCGGTCGCGCTGGTCCACACTCCAATGGCTAGCCCTCGACTTCCTAGGGAAGTTATCGCTGAACTCAGCTGATTACTTCCCGCGGTTCGCTCGCCATACCGTGGGGAGTCAGTTTTCAATTAGATTTCAACATCATTCTCGCGATCGTCGGTCGTAGTTGTCGGCTCCGGTGGTTCGTCACGGTTTAAGTCGTTACTCGGAACAACTGCAACAACTGCAGAATCCCGGCCCGGCTCCGGAGACTGGCAGACAACGCCCGAGAATACGTCACGACCTGCAGGGCGTACCTTGGAAGCTCTCCTCCACCCTCTTAAATGAAGTGAAACAGTGAAATCAAATGGCAGCGGACAAGATCATCGGTAGCACGCTCGAATTACGCGAAATTGTAAACAAGGAACTACGCGGAAGCGGTAGCAATTTCTCATGATCCACGGTTGGAAACCAGCAGGCCCTTGGAGCAATCGGGCAAACGAAGAAATTACGTAGTTCAACGTACTGCCTCAAAAGTTTTCCACAGCTGTGTTGGTGTTTGTGTATGTGTGTGCACGTGGTTGGAGCCTGGGAAATAGCCGAGAGTGAGGTTTAGTGGAAACATTGCGGGTTGTGATCTAATTTTAAGCCTAACCATGCGATCCACTACGACCATCCGGTCGACATGGGTTTTTGCATTGCTCCTATCGAGTTTCGTCAGACTTACCACTGCCGGGAACGACGGCCACGATGGCCAGCCACGATCAACAGTTTCTCCGCCATCAGTCACGAGCGGATCAATAATGACCGTTGACAAACTGCAGCATGAGCTTGCGGCATCTAGGTAAGTTGTTCCCGGTTATTGATGAAGCCTTGTTTTCCCATTTCTCCATCCCAAGAGCACACAATTCTGAGTTTAATTTACCCGCGTAATGATTATTTCATTAGCATAACTTTGAGCTTAACGTTCAACTGACCTCCCCTCGGTGGCAAATGTGCCAGCATTTCCGTCAGAACGATCCGCCCTCGGCGGCCTCCAGCAAATGAAACATGTTCCCACATTCACCGGTCGCTTTTTAATTCATCGCACTGAGAAGAGGCCACCGGCCCAAAGCATAAAACCCTTGCGCCCGCAAACGCGGCGGTTCAACCCCTGGCTCTTAGCGGGTCAGGTAATTACTGAAAACTTTGGGAACGCTCCCAACGGACATTGGGTCGAGTGGCATCCGCACAAACGGGGGATTCGGAGCAGCGAGCAAACCGTTACAAGAAGGAGGAAACATTGTAGGGGAATCGGAAATTAAGTCCCCTCATCAAGCATGTACATTTTTAATCATGGGACACGCAACCACCGGAGGATTACGGTTATGCGGTGTAACGAACTGTCCACGAACTTGCGTGGATCGTTATCCTCGCAAAGAAAATCATTTCTGTTTTCTCTTCATAAAATTTTCTCAAGCGATATCCTTGCCAACGCATCCGTCGCCCTGCCGACGCTATCCAACGGCCATTTGGGCTTCACGGTTTTCGGCGATGCAGTTTACATGGCCACGCTGTTCAACGGTGCCGGAGGATTAAGCCATCGTGCTCGCATTCCAAACGTTTCTAATCTACGCCTCCGCACCGGTTGCTATGAAGGGACGAGTCCGGCCTGCACACTTGCCCTGAACACGGCACAAGGACTGTTCCGAATCGAGGGTGTTTTCGGTGCGTCAAACGTGAGCTACCAGGTGGGGCATCGAGTCTTTCCCCACGCGCTCTATCGACGACTGATCGTTAATCAGTTTCTCATCGAGCGACTTTCCGCGGACACTGGTAAGGACGCAGTCCGCGCCGATATGCGCACGGGTTCTCTTGTGCATTTTGAGCGGGGCAAAAATGCATGCTAATTAATTCCGGGGTCGTCATGTATGGGAACAGGAAGTCAACTCTGCTCCGCTAACACAACATGTTCCATAACCATAATTCAAACGGATGCAAGGCGATTCCATACTTATATTATTTTTTAACGGTCGTCTAGGTCGCTGATAATGGTATCCTTTTTCCTTTTCCCAGGACTAAGAACCACCTGTTCCAGTATGTCAAGGATACAGAAGAATAGGTCATTAAAATTTGCATTAAACATTTAAAATCTTAATGTATTCAGAACGTTTTTTTTCAACTTTGTTATTCCCACTATTATTCACCCTAACTGATTGTTCTGGAGTTGATCAGCCAACCATTACGCAACATGAACATGGCATAAGTCACCAAAAACCGATTCCCGTGAAACCCCATTATGACTTATGATTTCAAACGTTCTTCACCCCATAAGTTCGGGGAAATGATGAATCTGCCTGCAACGATCTTTACTCTCCCCATGTCATGTAAACGGGATAGCAATTAAACTTGCACCAACCATTCATTACACCCAAATTCCTCCCATTACGCGGCGCAAAACATTTAATCTCGATCCCGACTCTTTTCGCAGGGGCCGTCGTCGAGCTGCACCTCAACCCGCCCATACCTTTCACCAGCGGGGACATTCGGTTTTCCACACCAGCTCGGACGTTCCGCCTTCACTCGAGCACATCTTCTTGGCGTCGCGTGCGTTCGGAGTTAATTTACCAGCGCTGCGGGCGCACGGTGGAGGTGGAAAATCGTACCTATCAGCCGGAAACGAGCCCGGTGTGCGTCCTGTGGAATCACGTCCCGGAACGGCTGACACTAGCAGGGGACGAGCGCAAGGTGTCGTTTCAATTTGTGATGGCGGTTGATGGTAACGTTGCCATCGCGAGACGAGAGCTACGAACCGGTAAGGAACTTGTGGAAAGACGGAGCTTCATTCCACCAGGCAGACGAATTCCATTGGAGCTCATTCTTCATCCAACGTTCTCTTACCGTACTGCTTGCTTTGTTTCGTAATTTGGAAAGAAAGCATTTATTCACGCTTTACGCCGATGTTCGCTTTCTTATGGGACACGGAACATTTCCCCGTGCTTAAATCGCTTCACGCTTCAGATCGGTTCAAACTTCGTCCATTTGGTGGAAGAACAGCACACGTCCATCGTGGCACTGATCGCTATCGCACCAAATAACATAATTCACAGCACTCCTGCAAACGGACGAAGAGTTACTGCGCGCGCATACATCACTCTGGGGCTCCTTCTGGGACCGCACGGACATCCTAACGACCGGAAGCGGACCGTTACAGAGCACCGTACGGGCGAGCATATTTTATCTGGTCAGTAACTTCCCGTTCGAGGAGAGCTACGGCGTCTCGGGTGGGCCTTTCGGGGGTCTCAGTCCAACCGGGCTGGGGCGTGGTGGTGGCGCGAACCTGGACGACTACGAGGGCCATTCGTTTTGGGACACGGAGATTTGGATGCTGCCCGTACTGAACCTGCTCGATCCGTGGTACGGTAGGCTGCTGGTCGACTATCGATCGCGGTTGCTCGAGGTTGCAAACGATCTTGCTGCCGCGGGGGGCTACGCAGGAGCTCGGTAAGTGACGGAAAGTGCCTGCAGAAGTGTCCAACAACTGATACAATCGTTACAACTCGCAGATACCCCTGGGAAAGTGGCTACACGGGTGTGGAGGTAACGCAACCCTGCTGCCCGGAGGTGGCCCAGTACCAGCATCACATAACCGGCGACGTCAGCTACGGCCTGCGGCAACACTTCGCCACGACGCAGGATCTCGAATGGCTGCAGGAGACCGGCTGCCGCGTCGCGCAGGAAATTGCCGATTTCTGGAGCAGTCGGCTGTCCTTCAACTACACCGGGTCGGGACAGTACGACATTGCAGGTGAGCTCCCGGGCAGCCTCTCGCCCCAAAGACCATTGGAGGCAAGGGGTTTATTCATGCGCCGGCGTTTGCTTCTAATCACTGCTTCCCACTGCTGGTAACAACAATTTTTTTGTGTGTTTTGTTTTATGATCTTACCCTTCGCAGCGGTAATGGGACCGGATGAGGATCATGAAAATGTAACCAACAACGCGTACACGAACGTGATCGCCGGCTACGCTTTGTATTTTGGCGAGTAAGTATCGCTGGCACCGTCGAAAGAATTGTGGCTCAATCGTTTCCCACCGCTCAGGAACAACGCTTGAGGACCGGTTCCGTTTGTTCCCAACGGCTAACAACTACTCCTCCCCGAAAGGAACGCGCCAGGTTTTTGTTCCCTCGATTAATTAGATTGAAAATGGACAAGTCGTATAACGAGCCAACCCCTTTCCGAAAGCAAGCCTGCCTCCTACAACGACCCACGGGCTGGAGGACAGGCGATGCGGCTAATCATCGTCTTACCCTTTGGCGGAAAAAGCCCGTCCGGAAAGAGATCCAAATCTCGTCTACCGCGCCCAACAGGGAGAAAATGGGAAAGAGCGAGTTCTCTCACCTCGTGACAGACACTTTCCGAAATGTTCGCTTCCCGTTCCGTTTGACGTCAAACAGATTTATGCGTAACGGCATCTTTCATCAACCGGCAGGCGAAGGCGGGCGAAGAAAGCTTGCCGCTTTTTGGAGACATTTCACTGCGCACTGGAAGTAGTGGATAATCTGATTAAAATTATAAAGCAACCAAATGACAGCCATCCACTTGCTTCCGGAATGTGTTCATATTTCCGGCGCTAGAGACCAGGATCGGTGTTAGCTTTTTGGAAGTGTGCAGTGCAATCTCGGATCTCGCAAGACAGGAGTATAAGATTGCGGCGATGGGAAGACGTTTCCTGAGCGAGGGAAAGGGAAAAAACACGTCCAGGACCATATCAGAAACCGTACCCTTCAAAACGCAGGTCAGAGCATATAAAAAGGTATGTCCAATTGAAATCGCGCTTCTCTCCCGGATCCAATCGCAAGGAAGGCGCATTGGGAACTAAAAAACCCGCCCGCTTCCGCCCTTTGGCAACGTTCGGTAGTAAATAAATTTTATGTGTTTTTAATGTACCACTGTGGCTCGCTCCGTCCCGACCCCAAATGTTCCCGCTAACCACGCTCGTCAGATGCGCGTGATCGTGTGCGAAAGGTGAACCTAGTTATTAATCGGGAGTGAAACGGTTCCGCAAATGTTTCCGATGGGAGGATCCGTGTTTCATTAATTGATTCATCCTCCCTTTTCATTTCTACACATCCGAACATGGACAGTAGGAGCGCAAGTTTTTTGTTTGTGCTGCTTACACACATGGTCGAAAAACACAGCAGAAATAGAGATACCAAAATAGAAAGGAGCTAAATATAACTCCTTCATGGCTATGTTTCTGTTTGGCATATAGTATTAAAAAAACCTCTCATCATGCAACTCATTTCGATTGTAGATTTGTCAGCTGTCTGTGCGGCAATGGCACTGAGTCGCGCAACAGGAGCGCTATCGCCCGCCACATCAAACTCCCCTACGATGACACCAGAGATTACCATCCGCAGTTCGAGGGCTACCAGCCGGGAACGGTTATCAAGCAGGCCGACACAATACTCCTGGGGTTCCCACTGCAATATCCCGGCATGGAACCGTCCACCCGCAGCAACGATCTACGGACGTACGAATCGGTAACACGCGCAACCGGCCCCGCAATGACCTGGGCGATGCACGCCATAAACCACCTCGACCTAGGCGAAATAGCTCAGGCTGCCATAAATTTCAACCGAAGCTACCAGCCGTACGTTCGCGGTCCATTTCACGTCTGGTACGAGCTACAGCACCCGGACACCGGTGCACAGAACTTCCTCACCGGAGCGGGAGGATTCCTGCAGGCCGTCCTGTTCGGATACGCCGGAATTCGGATACACCTGGACCGTTTAGAAGTGCAGCCGACGAGTAGCGAATCCCGGTTGGGACTCCCTCCGGGCAGCTCTGCTATCACCGCGAGAGGGTTGCGCTACCTCGGAGCCCTTATCACGATCGTGAAAGCTATCAACCAATCGGAAGTAATCGTGACTCACCTGACGACAGCTCTGACGATAGAATTCACCGGCGGGAGTGCCGCAATCGACGTAACGGTTAACGAAACCTGTGAGTACACAATTTGCGAAATTCGAGATTGTTTCCAATCTGTGTGTTTTGTTCCTTTATTTTTAGATCTTCTCAACAAACGAACTGCAATCATACGTCCCAAGTATTTACCTTACCGAGGGTGTAATTTACCGGAAGATGTCATAGGAACGTAGCACATGTTCCGTTTAGCACGTTGTTGAACATGACAGCAAGTTGTTTAACACCATTGATCGTAGTTTTTTTTATGCCTGCTCTTATCAGATAGGTCTATAACAATCTGATTTATCGACTCACTTAAAAAATGGTTCAAGAAAAACGATACGTCATAGCCAAATCTCTTGAATTCTTTGTATGTTTATATCAAACTACCTTAACTGGATTTAGCTGTGGGATCTAAAACAGCATCTTTTTCTGGTACAATAAGCTATCAAAAACATGTACCAGCCAGAGGGGATACAACGTTGCTATTAGCCAGCTTAAAGCTTATCTTGAAGCAAAGAAGGGCTGGATTTGGACACAAAAATGCAGCCTTAAACGTGAGGCGGGGATGAGTAAACTTCACAACGATTACGAATACCGATCGATTAACAGGTTTTTGGTGGGACAAACAATGTCTGCAGATTCACTAGCTTTATCGATACGTTATCGGGTTCACTCGGCGTCATATCTTATCACGATTTCGTTGTTCGTCCGCGATATAAAGTTAAGGTGTTGGTAGCTAACGAGTTCAGTACTGAGCGACAATCGCTCGAGTAAGAAATTGCGTACCCGTAGTAAAACCCGTAAGATGACATTCCGCCTAGTGATATCGGTGCCCCTAGTGGGACTTCTAATCGGTGCCGCCCTGAGCCAGATGACCTCAAGTGATGGCAGCTACAAGTTTCAAAGTTCCGGCCGGCTGCCGGATGCGGCAGTGATGCCAACGTTGGCTAACGGTGAAATCGGATTGGTGGCCTACGGCGAATATGTGCACCTGAACGGCGTGTATAATGGGCTCGGAGGAAAGTCGCACCGGGCGCGTATACCGAACTACGGCAACATACAGCTGGCCAACTGTGCACCGACGAACGGGGTACCACCGACGCAATCATGCACGTACCAGCTGGACATGAAAGAGGGCAAGTTTGTGACGGTCGATGAGAGCGGTGGTACCGCATATCGTGTGGTTCATGAGATGTATCCACACCGTCACTACGACATGGTGCTGGTGAACCGCGTTCGATTGCAGCGGCTCGGGTCCCAGGGGCCAATTCAGGCCCGTTTGCTCCAGATTCCCGGCGCGCAGAGCCCAGATATCAATATGTCTCCAAAGGGTGATTTTGTGATTTCCGGGGTGGTTTATCAGCAAGTTTGTGGAGTCACGGTACAGGTGGAGAACCCTGACATTCAAAGGTTCGGCCATGACGTGTGCGTGAGCTATTCGAGCGTCTCGGAAAGTGTGGAGATTCCCGCGGAAAGTATGGCGCAGGAGTTCGTCTTCTTTACGGCATTCACCGCCACCGAGGAAGAAGGTCGTCGAATAATAGGCATCGTAGCTGGTTTAACGCCCGCCCAAGAAAACGAATCCCATATGAATGAAATGAAGCGGCTCTGGGAACGATATGACATTGCTGTCGAGGGTAACAATGATCTGAATCGCGTTATCAAGGCGAGTGCATACTACCTGTTCAGTTCGCTGCCAGCACATAGGGTTGTTCAATCCAGTGTCCGCCGTCCATTCTACGGTCTTGCTCCGGCAGGGCTTGGTCGTGGTGGACTCGTGGAACAGGAATACCAGGGCCACAGTTTCTGGGACACGGAGATCTGGATGTACCCGGCGATCCTGATGGTGGACCCGATCAACGCTGCCAAAGTGCTGTCGTACCGTACAACGGTCGAGGCCGGAGCAAGGATGAATGCACAAAAGAACGGCTACGATGGTATGCAGTTCCCGTGGGAGTCAGCATTTACTGGAACCGAGGTGACACCGGATTGCTGCCCGGATGTGGCCAACTACCAGCATCACATCACTGCCGATATTGCGTTTGCAGCGCGGCAGTATTTCTTATCCACTGGAAACACGGACTGGTTCCGGACGAATGGCTGTCAGCTTATCGGCAATACGGCGCGATTCTGGCTGAGCCGGGCCCAGTACAACAACGTCACCGACATGTTCGACATCCGCAACGCCATGGGACCGGACGAGGATCATCCGAACGTGTCGAACAATGCGTTCACCAACATCATGGCTGCGCACAATTTGTTCTTCGGCGATTTTGCCAGCTGCTATTGCAACGATAACACGATCACCGAGGGCATGCGCAAGGAGCTGCTGAAGGTTGCCAGAGGTCTTACGCTGCTGTACGACGCTGAGAGGGATTTCCATCCGCAGTTTGATGGTTACCAGTTGGGCACGATGATCAAGCAGGCCGACACAGTGCTCTTGATCTATCCCCTGCAACACCCGATGAATGTGTAGGTTCGCCGTTCGAGGTTTTCAGAACCGATAGAACATTAACGATCTTTCTATTTGTAGAACGACGAAGGCAAACAACTTGCGTATCTACTCCCAAGTCACGCGTGAAAATGGACCGGCTATGACCTGGGCCATTCACACCATCGGTCACTTGGAGCTGAATCAAGTGCAAGAAGCGGCGACCATGTTCGAGAAGAGCTACAGCCAGTACCTCCGTGCGCCATACAACGTTTGGAGTGAAAACGGCAACAATGAGCCAGGTGCCGGCAACTTCATAACCGGTGCTGGAGGGTTCCTGCAGGCCATCATCAACGGGTATGCAGGCGTGCGACTGGGCACGGATCGATTAGTTATTAGCAATGCCCGCCCAACGCCCAACACCAATGCGTTGATCATTCCAACGATCGAGTATCGAGGCGTTCGCTTTTCATTGACCGTAAGATCGAGTGGCTTCGTCATCTCCTTCAAAACTCCTACCAATGTGGAACTTAAACTGCTGGTGGACAAAAAAGAACAACCGATCTGCCTGAATTGCAACTGTAAGTAGATGATTCATAATTCTTTTCCTGGCCTTTTTTGATTATAATTTTGATTCTTTTCGCGTTAAGATACTGCCCAAACGGAAGTCAGCCTTCAATTAACCAGCGAGCAGGCATTCAACGGATGTAAACTCAGACCGACCACACTCGGTATTAAGGTTGCCGATCAAACCGATGCCGCTTCAGCGCTACATTCCACATCGATGGCTTTTGTGTCTCTGATTGTATGCTTCTTGCTGAGCAAACTATTCTAATCATTCTTTGTTGAAATACATGTCAAACTTGAGTGAGAAAATAAATATGATTTACTTATAGATTGAAGCATCGATGAAGTATTAAATCAGAACAATTATCACCGTTTCCTCACATTTGAAAACAAAGCACATTGTCGTTTCCGTTACTGTTTGCCTTGTGCTGAATGCTGTAATTTTGAAATCACGACCAAGGTTCCTAAAAGGAAGCAATAAAAGTATGCTTCCTTCCAACAACCTTGGAACAAACTATTCCCAAATGACGTTTGGCATAGCTTTTTTGAACTGTCTTTCGTGTCAAAATTTGACATTTCGCGCACCGCGGTATTTTGAAGAATCGTTCGGTGTAGGAAAATGTTATCACATATCAGTGCATGATGTGGCTCTTGACTTTGTTTGCTTGTGTTCTACCTTCTCTGACTACCGCGGGGAATGACTACAACTTTCTCTTCAATGCCACAAAGTAACGATGACGTGGCCATCCGCCACCATGGCACCCCTTACGGAATATTAATTAATTTCCCTTTGGCAGACTACCGAACAAAGCTGTGACGCCAACACTCGCAAACGGTCATCTCGGGTTCGTGGTGTACGGCGACTCGGTGCACCTGAACGGTGTCTACAATGGTCTCAAAGGGGTCAGCCACCGGGCCCGTATACCGAACTTCGCTAACATACAGCTCGCAAACTGCTCCTCGCTGCTGGCGCAACCGAAAAACTGTCGCTACCAGTTGGACATGCGAAACGGGATGTTCCGCACTACGCTGGAGGATCCGGCCGGCGCTTTCCGCGTGGTGCACGAGGTGTATCCCAATCGGCACTTTGCCCAAACGATCGTTAACCGGGTGCTCATTCGACGGCTCGCATCGAACAACGCGATCGAGATCGAAACGCGGCAGCTAACCGGTTCGAAGAGCAGCGATCTTGCGCTCGATCCGATCGACACGCTGGACATTGGGAGTGAAGTGTACTTCCTTATGTGCGGGCGAACGAAGCAAGTGGAGGATCCGAAGTATCAGAAGGAAGGCCATCCGGTTTGCGTGGCGTACAAGCAAATTCCCCGCAAGCTATCACTCGAGCCCGGAGAGACTGATCGGGAGTTCGTTTATTTCACAATATTCTCCCGATCCAAGCAGGAGGTAGAGAAAGAGCTGAATGGACTGAAAACGCACGACCATGACCGGTTACATCGGCTGGAGATGGACCGCATGTGGCGTAAGTACGGCATCCGGGTGGAAGGTAACGATCGGCTCGATCGTGTGGTTAAAGCTAGTGCCTTCTACCTATCGAGTTCGCTCCCGTCGCAGTCCACCTTTCAACCTGCCAGCTACCCCTTCTACGGGCTCTCCCCGTCCGGGCTGGGGCGAGGCGGAAAAGAGCTCGCCGAGTACCAGGGTCACAGCTTTTGGGACACAGAAATGTGGATGTTCCCACCGATTCTGCTGCTCGATCCGCAAAACGCTCGCAAACTGCTCCACTATCGGACGCTGGTGACCGAAGCGGCCGCCGATTACGCGCGCAGCAACGGCTACGAGGGCTGGCAGTACGCATGGGAGTCGGCGTACACGGGGCGCGAGGTTACCCCCGACCATTGCCCGCAGGTGCCGGAATATCAGCACCACATCACAGCCGACATTGCGTATGCCGCGCGGCTCTACTACTACGCCACGGGCGATCTCGAGTGGTTGCGCACGGACGCGTGCCGACTGGCGTACGAAACGGCACGCTTTTGGCGAAGCCGCGTCGACTACAATCCCGACACGGACACGTTCGACATTGGGCGGATTATGGGACCGGATGAGGACCACCACAACGTCACGAACAGCGTGTACACGAACGTGATAGCGGCCCATAATCTGTTCTTCGGGGCGTTCGTGGGTTGCCACTGCCGGGAGGCGTTACCGGGAGTGACGGAGGATGATCTACGGGAGTTCCTGCGGGTGGCCCGAAGTATCACGCTTCCGTACAACGCCGAGTACGACGTGCACCCCGAGTACAAGGAGTACACGTTCGGTACGCAAATCAAACAAGCGGATGTCGTTCTGCTCGGGTATCCGCTGGAGTTCCCGATGAAACGGTAAATCCCTGTGAATGTAACAAATGGAGTTTTGTAATTCAACCTACCTTCCTTCTCTGCCTCGCACCACAGGTCCACCAAAGCGAACAATCTGCGCCTCTACTCGATGGTAACGCGACCCGATGGTCCCGCCATGACGTGGGCCATGCACACGATCGGTCATCTGGATCTGAACGAGCTGGATCAGGCGGCCGGCATGTTCCGCCGGAGCTACCAGAAAAACCTGCGCGCTCCTTTCCACGTGTGGAGCGAAAATGCCGAAGGTGGGGACGGAGCGGGGAACTTCATCACCGGTGCGGGTGGCTTTCTGCAATCGCTCATCAACGGGTATGCCGGGGTGCGGTTGCGTCATCGTCAGCTGGTGATAGGCAACCCGCGGCTGCCGCCGGGTACGGCGCGACTGTTCCTACCCGAGCTGAACTACGCCGGGGTACAGTTTTCGCTGGACGTTGGTGCGAACGGTTTCCGTCTCACGTTCGGTCGCGGTGAACCGGGGGCGTTTGATAAGCTCACCCTACTGGTGGACAGCATCGAAAGAAGCTTCTTCGAAGGATGCGAGTGTAAGTGAACTCGATGATAAACGATGATGCATCGTCTTCAATGTACTTTTTTGCCTCCCTTTAGATTCCGGCACGACGGATGCCGTCCTGCTGCTGAGGCAGGATCCCGACGAACCGATGGACGAGCAGCACAAATGCACCCTGCACGACACCGTCCTTGGAATGCGATTGGCCGATCAAGAAGGACGGCTACTCACCACGGCGCAAATGGTCGTGATTGCCTCGGCCATCGGGTTGCTCGGTGTACTGTACAGCGTAAGCATTGCCCTCAAAAGCAGGGGGATGGGAAAGAAATCGGAAAAGGAGAAACTTGGCAAGAAAATTCGGAAAAAGCAGAAAGATAAACCGAATAAATAACCGGATGATTTAAATCGGCCTCCCGTCCATGGTAAAATGTTGTCGTATCATTTAGACTTATTCAAAGTCATGGCTTTTTTGTGCTCACGGGTCATCCAAGTGGTTTTTTATTCAATCGTTTTATTTTATTTTATTTTTTCCTACAAGAGAATTAGACAAATCACACCAAACGACTCGCTGCACCAGGAGAAGGTTGAAGACGCTGAAGATGCACACCCACCCACACACACACACACCACCCCGGTTTGGTGCACTCGGACTCAAGCTTAACGTTTCTGTTTGACGATGCTCGTCGTCTGCTTGGTTCCGCTAAGCACAATGTATGGGGATTGCGTTTCCCGCTGCTTCGCCTGCAGCATGTTGAGTGTGCCGAGCGGCGTATCAGTGGAACTCATCTTTTTCATCAACTAATAACGGTCCCGGAAAAGAAAAAAAAATAACCCGGTTAGGTAAAAGTCTTATCACCCCGCGTCGTCCATCGTCCACTTACCCCTTCCTGTTCGCTCTTCTTCAGACGCTTCTCGATCTTGTTCTTGCCCGGGCCCTTGCCGTGGAACTTGTGCGACAGGTAGCGGAACGCTTCCTTCTGCGTCAGCAGGTGGCCACTGTCGTCGATGTAGTCCAGCTTCGGGTTCGGTTTGAACGATTCCTTCTCCTTGAAGTCCATGATCGGTCCGGCGTATCGGTCGCGCCGCGAGTACTTGTCGTTCTCCTCACCATAGTTCTTGTCCTCGATCGAATAGTTCTGCGCCTGAAGGTGCGCAAACCGCGCATTGCTAGGCCGATTGCTTTCCTCCCGCTCGAGGTAGCCCTTCGATTGGGCCAGCTTGAGCGCACCGGCCACACTGAGGGCCACATCCGGTTCTTCGTCCAAGATTGCAACTTCCTCGACCGGCTTCGGGTCGCGATTGCTGCCGGTTTCCTCCTGCTCCTGTTCGGTGTTGACCGAATTCCACGTGCCACCGTGCCGGTGGTGATGGTCGTGCCGACGCGACGACCCACCCTCCTCCGGATCCGACTCCATGCCCTCGCGATCGCTACCGCTTTCCCGCTCGAAGTCCATCATTTCGTTCGGATCTTCCTCGCGATTGCCGGCCGTACCGTACGTCGGGATGTCGCCGAGCGTACGGCAAAACTCTGCGGTCGAGTTGAGCAGCATCGCACCATGGTGGTCCTGCTCACCACCACTGTCCGGTTCCTCCTTCACCTCGCTCTTCACGCGCTCCGGATCGATCGGGAGCGCCTTCGAGATGATCGCTTCTCTCTGCTTCAACCGGCGTGCCTTCTGCAGCACCGCCTGCAAATCCTCGTCATCCTCGACCGTGTCCTCCAGCTTCACCGTACTCAGATCCTCCAGCATGGCCGGCGTATCGTCCGTCAGCAGCACGTCCGAGGGGCGCGTGCGGACACTCTTCCGCTCCTGGGTCGCTGCGCCCGTCGATCGCTCGTTGCGCTTCGATCGGGACCCCAGATCGGCCAGCGTTTCCGCCTCGGGCAGCGTGGCCAGCAGATCGTCCGCCCGCAGCTTCTGCCGGATCTTGCGGACCTTCTTCTTCGGCTTCTTGAACGCGGCCAGCTCCGTCTCGGTGAAGTAGTCGGACACCAGCGACAGCGGGGCCGTGTCGAGCGAGTCGAGCTTCTTCTTGTCCAGCTTCGTTTTGATCTCCAACAGGCGCCGCTTCTCCTTGGCCTCCTGTTCGGCGTTCGTGCCGATCACGAAGCTTCTTTTCCGGTGACTACCCTCGATCTCCTCGTTGTACTTGCCGAGGATTTCGCGCTCCTTCGGCAGCCCAAACTCATCCACGTCGTCCTGGCAGTACACGTCGTAACCGTAGTGCTGCGGATTAGCCTTGCGATTCTCCACGCTCCGCTTGTACCGCTCGTCGTCCATCATGTTCACGTTCACGAGCGTGTCGCCCGCTTCCTCGTCCAACACGTTGGCGTCCTTGAGCGTCAGAATGACCTGACGGCCTTCCGTGAACGCTTCCACGTCGTGCTCCACCCGGAGCCCCTGCATATCTCGATCGCGGTACGCTTTCTCTCCCCGACCACGCTGCTGCTGCCTTTGGCGTCCGCCGGAGGATGGAGCTTCCTCCACATCACCCGACACCAGCTCCTCGTCGAGCTGATCCAACTGTCGGGCTCGCTCGGCCGCTTCCTGCTTCAATCGTTCCTTGTCGCGCGTCTTCGCTACCCAGCTTTTCAGATCGTCCACCTCGTCCTCCTCGCCCAGCGTCTTGAGGCGCTTCAGCTTCTCCTCGATGGCGCGCTTCTCCCGGCGCTCGTGCAGCTTTTCGCGTATCTTTTCCTCCTGCGATTTCTCCTTTAGGTTCTTCGCCGGTTTGTGATAGAACTCGCCCCAATCGTCCTTGATTTTGTCGTAGTTTTCGCCCTCGTTGCGCACTCCCTCACCGCTTGCCCCCTTCGACGATGAACTCGGTGCGTTGCTCACGTCCAGCGGACGAAGGCCGAGTTTCGCGCGCAGTTTGTTCGTTGCCTCGATCGACAGCACATCACCGGCACCGTTCTCGGGTATCGGTGATACGGAACGCTTCCTGCTGGAGGATGGTGCTTTCGGCGGTGATGGAGAACGCTGGCGCCTCTTAGACGATGCTTCCGTCGATGGGCCCACGTCCAGCGGATGGAGGCCAAGCTTGGCGCGCAGTTTGTTCGTGGCTTCGACCGACAGCACATCGCCGGCACCATTCTCCGGGATCGGGGATACGGAACGCTTGCGGGAGGAGGAGGATGCCTTCGGTGGAGGCGGCGGTGAAGGTGATCGATGGCGTCGCCTTGAAGCGGATTCCGGCTGCGATTTCGACGGACCTACATCCAGCGGCCGAAGTCCCAATTTGGCACGCAGCTTATTAGTCTCGCCGACGGAGAGCACATCCCCGGCACCATTGGCTGGAATCGGTGAAGCGGAACGCTTCCTGGAGGACGAGGAGGATGCCTTCGGAGCAGGTGGTGCTTTCGGTGGTGTCGGTGACCGACGACGCTTCTGTACCTGTGGCGGGGGTGGTGGTGCGGGGACAACATTCGCTACTTCCGGCTCACGTTCGGGCACCACACGGGTGATCGGCGGCTGTGCTGGCACAGGCGCCGCGGTCTCTTCCAGCGGAACCTCCACACAGTCCGAGCTGTCTGAGTCATCGTCCACCGCGTTCACTTCACCGTGGTCGCGCTCGCGTCCGTGATCGCGACCGGACGATGACGACGGCTGCTGAGCCCGATGGTGGTGCTGCCTGTGCTCACTGCGGTCTCGCTTGTGCTTCTTGTGCCGGCGCCGTTCGGTTGCATCGTTGTAACTATCGTGGTCCTCTGAATACGAACGGGAGCGATGGTCCAGCTCGCGCTCGCGCTCCCGGTCGTACCGTGGTGAGCGGCTACGCGAACGACTACGCGAACGACGTTTATGCTTTTTAGAATCTCGTTTATGCTTTTTTGATGAACCCATGGTAGTTGTTACCTGTATCAAGTAGGTATGGAATGCGGAAAACCCTTTTTTCTTGCCCTTTACACTGTGATGTGACTTTTATTTTCACTGAGAAAACCAAACACTATGGAACTCGACTTTTCACATAATGGAGGACGATGACACGAACGTCAATACACGGCTGTCACCCCTTTGGGAACGGTTTGTTCGAAAGTTGCTGAAAGATGGTATTGTTGAAAAGCACATTAAAAACCTGCAAGGATTAAAGAAATGTTTTACAACAAAACATTTCCTTTTCCCAAAGATGTTTAAAAGTGATTAAAAATAGGCGATTGCATTTTGAAACATTTGTGAAATATTTCCATAACACAGCTCTGACGTTTGCTCCTCAACATGACATTTGACAGTTCTGGAAAGCTGTTTCGTTAGCGGAAAAAATGCTGAAGAAGCAAGCAGCTCGATGCGGTGGCGGTTTCTTGTGCGGTTAATAGTGTTTTGTTTTGTTGGTTTTTTACCAGATTGAACGAAAACACCATCATCATCAAACCATAAATATCGGGGGGCAAGTGGTTCGATTTGTTTTTACGCTCTGGCAAATTGAATTTGCAACAAATTGTGTGCAATACCTGAGGGACGGTTTACTAACCGCTGTCAAATTTGGCGCTCTTCTTTGTTTGCCCACAAACAAACAAGCGGCGTTCGGTTCTGATCCAGCCGAATAAAATCTAGCATCAACATTGGCATGAAACTAGCGATGAAGGAAGAAGCAGTAAATAATCAGCATGCTGGCGAAGCATCCGACGACGAAGATGATGAGGATTTGGTGAGTGCAGTTGTTATTCGATGCAGAGTGAGGCAAACATCGTGTAACTAAGTATCGTGTTTCGTACGCAGCATGAAACATCTAGCATTGGAAGTACCTGCACGGACAATACGTCGAACGGTAGCGAAAGCCAAATCAACCGAAAAAAGCGACGCCGTTCGAAAAAGAAAGTACCGAAGGGAGCCAAACCGATCTACAAGTTTGCCGGGTACGTGAAGGAGGACCATGGTCAAGCACTTTTCGGTTGCATGTTCAATCACGATCTCAGGAGTGGGGAGCTGCCCACGTTCGCCACGGTCGGTAGCAACCGGGTTACGATCTACCAGTGTCAAGAGGACGGGGAAATCACGCTTAAACAGTGCTATGCCGATCCGGATGTAAGATTTTCATATTTTCTTCTGTGCTTAAATTTGACAGGCATTGAAATCTTTACCATGCCCTCTCGTTTTAGACGGAGGAAGTCTTTTACACCTGCGCATGGTCACACGACGTCGAAACCGATAGACCCACTCTAGCGGCAGCTGGGCTCCGTGGGGTGCTACGGGTTTTCAACACCGCCTCGCTCAAGGGACACAAATGCTTCATCGGTCACGGTCATGCCATCAACGAGGTAAAATTCCACCCGAAGGAACCGTATCTCGTCATGTCCGCCAGCAAAGACCACTCGTTGAGACTGTGGAACACCAAGACGGACATATGTATCGCGGTATTCGGCGGTGTCGAAGGGCACCGTGATGAGGTGTTGAGCTTCGATTTCGATATTCTTGGCACTCGCTTCATGTCGTGCGGTATGGACCATTCGCTCAAGTTGTGGCGCCTCGATACCGACACCATGAAGAATGCAATACGCAACAGCTACACCTTTAACGAGGCGAAAAGTCTCTCCAGGTTCCCGTCGGAGAATGAACATTTTCCCGTTTTTTCCACCCGTGACATCCACCGAAACTACGTCGATTGCGTCAGATGGATGGGTGACTTTGTGCTATCGAAGTCTTGCGAAAATACCATTGTCTGCTGGAAACCGGGCAAGCTGGACGACGTGGAGGTGAAGCACAACGAAACCGCTGCCACCGTTATCACCACGCTCGAGTTCAAGGAGAGCGAAATTTGGTTCGTGCGGTTCTCGCTCGACTACTGGCAGAAGTATCTGGCGCTGGGTAATCAAACTGGTAGAACGTACATCTGGGAGCTCGATACGGACGACCCGGTGAATCCTCGCTGTAGCACACTATTCCATCCTAAGTGCACGACTGCCATCCGACAGACCTCCTTTTCTAGATCGGGAAACATTCTGATCTGCGTCTGTGACGATGGAACCGTTTGGCGATGGGATAAAATAAACAATTGATACTGTACTGGAATTACACAGGAAACTAGAGGACTAAGGTATACTTAAAGCGTATCCTGAATAAACAATATTTCTACCGAAAAGTTTATGTTGCGAAGAATGATAAAACTCGTTCTTTTTGAGCTATTTCACACAGTGCATAGAAAAATCCCGGATTTGCTGAATTAGTTTTCGTTACTTTTCAAATCACACACCAAGTGAAGCGATACATAAAGGTAAAGTGTTGCCGAGTACTTTGATAACTCAGCAAACATATTATGGCACACAAATTATGGCAATTCGTTGCGAGTTGAACAGTTTTTTTTAATAAAGATAAAACTGTATTTTAATAAGAGAGGAAGTTAAATGGAAACTGAAGTGAGTTTCGTAATGAAACAGAGCAATTTGGATTTGTAGAGTATGTGCTTTCATTTTCAGTGAAATTTTCAGAACAGCGACATGTTAGATCAAATTCGTTCTTCTTGGCAACACTGCCCATTTTGACACAACCAAGTGATGTTCGGGACTCTTCTTCGTGTTTCATTCCAAAATCCAACAGTTTTAATTTAGATTGATTATTGAAATTAGCTCCCCGTTTGGTGAATTTCACCACGTACGTGCCCTGCATGTGAATCATTCTACCGCAGAACGGGTGCGCTTTTGAAAATTCAATACAGTGCGCTGAACAACTCGATTGCATCGACCTTCTTCTCCAATCCAAGTTTGGTCTTTGCAGTGGCACATCGAAGCAGACGGGAGCTGTCAAAAGGCGAGCGTCTTCGTGAATGGCGAATTAGTACCAACATTTCGGTCTCCTGTGCAGCTCCCAGCCCTTTTTGCCTTTTCCAAAAACGGTCCCAACCAAAATGTGTAACTAGTTGTAAAATGAGTGACGATAGTAGTTCAAAACAAGCGAGTCAAGCGGCCCATTTACACCTCGACCCCGCTTGCCCACGCCGTGCGAGTGTTTGGTGTGCTGCTGCGCGTGCAAGGTAAAAGCGGCAATAAAACTCGCCAAAAGTGCTGCTGTCATTTTCGGACTAGGGACGCCAAAATATACAGCTCGACCAAACCCTTCGCAATCGCTCGCCGCCGCCGGAAGCTGCTGCAGGAGCGCGGTCCGGTTATCTGGTGTTGGAAAGAATTTCTCCACTTCCGTTCGCGCAAGGCGGTACGCGGCTGTGAAGAGGAGAACGAGGCGAGTGGCGGCGTATGGTGAACGCAGCGGGGGTGCCGTCGATTGTGCGTCAAAAATCGTGTGACCAAAACGGCATCGCGGACAGCAGTCGGTGGTCAACATTCGCGAATCGAGCGTGGGCGTTGCTGCAAGTGCAAACGTCTCGCAGAAAGAGCCAGCGGCAAAGGAAGCATAGTGGAGCCGCTTATTTCGTCCCGCAACACCGGGGGTGAAGTGCGTGCCTGGCGTCCGGTTTGCGGATTCTTGTGACCGTGAAAGTGTGTACATCTGGTGCAAACAAAGTAAGCGGTGGTGCATATTTGCTAGCGCTTTTTTTTTTTTGGTTTTGCTACCCCTCTTTGGTGCCGCATTGAACATACACCGCCGGTGAATATAAGTGGATTGCCGCAGAATCCCGAAGAGATCACCGAAGCACATCAGCGTCACCCGTCCGTTTGCGCGGCCAAGCAAATTTGCCTTATCGACAACGTCCTGTTGACGGCATCATCGGAAGCGAGCGCAGGGGAAATAGTTTGTGAATCAGCGGGCAGGAATTCTCGAAACCACAGGAAAACGGTCCGACCAGTCCCGCACACCTGGCGACAGGGGAGGAGCAGAAAAATCAGGTGAGTAATGGACCGCTTTTGACAGGTTTTATCTGACGTTCGCTGCGGGGCAGAGGCCGCGCACTCCTTTGATGGGGTGTCATGTGGGTCTTGCCCGGGGGCAAGTGGTTCGGAGTCCGCAGTCAGCGAAAAGTAGGAAGATTGGCCGCCGCCGCGGTCACCGCAGCAGCTGTGACAGGCGATTATCAATCGTGTGCGTGTGCCGGCCTGTATGTGTGCCATCCGCGAGATGAACGAGGACTTGCGGCCGCAACCTGAGGACTGAGTTTGCACAATTCGCGCGAACGCGCTTCATGATTCATCGGTTGTGTTTTTGGCTTACCGTTTTGCCCCGGTTTTATTGATGCTGCGGTTGTTTTTTTTTTCCCCCGTCCAGTGGCCCACTATCAACGCGGTTGCGGGTGAAGTTGTTGCCAACAGCTGCTGATGGTCGCGCGCTTTGTCTGGATAGGAGTCAAGAGCATCAAGATGATCAGCTGCTGGATCGAACGCACTGTGGCCCCGCGGGGAATTCGTGGGAATTTGCTTCCGGTTTTGGATATTCGTTTTTTTGTGGCTCATTTGTTAGAAGATTGGTGCCATCGGTTGGAATCCGGTTATCGGTAGACACAGCAGACCGGAGTCCGTGAAGTAGTCTTGACGCATTCTTTACCAAAAATTCGCTACAGTATGTGGATGTTAAGTATTTTAAGCTGATTGAGAAAAGTTCATAAAACCTTAAGAAAATGTCCTTAAGAAAAAAGTCCTTAAAACCTTAAGAATGCTTGATTTCAAAAATACTGTTTAAACGAAAAAAAAAAAAAATGTCTTCAAATGAAGGTCAAATGCAACAATTGTTGCCGTACTAAAACATTGTTGGATAGCCTAGCTTTCTTGGTATTTGGTTTTAAATTTCCCCTTTTTATGGCACAGCCTTGAAAACAATCGATAAGACTACGGCTCGGTTTCGTAGGCCATCGTCCCGTGCGCCCGAATTGCGCGAAGAGTAACACTTTAGCATTTGCGTGCTAACAGTCGTTCGAGAACGATTTTCGTTTAGACAATATGTTTATTGACGATCTCCCGGAGGTATGCCGCAGTGCCTCCTGCCTTCCTGCCCCGTCATTCTGTGTGCCTTACAAGGCTGCATTCTTGAATATTTCTTCTGGGCTGGAGAGTGAACAATGTTCGCTTCATCTTCTTTCCTCACCGAAGTAGATGAAGATGTAGCCGTGAAATGGCTCGCTTCAGCTGCTAGCTCCTAATTTATGCCATCGACTGTGTTTGGCTATATTCACGACCTTATCGAATCCTGCTCATTTCGGGTGGATACTATTGCCGCCGGTCGCTGTCCAATTAGCATGTTTGGTGTAAATATTGATTTTCGTTTTATTTTTCCATTTTTCCAATACCCTGCGGAATATGTTGCCGAGCGCAGAGGGCAATCCACGACGCGCGTGGTCATTTTTGACGTTGTTGGGATGAGTTGTAAGTTTTTTTTTCTTCTATTGCTCAGGTGATGTTGGTGGGTTGAATACTGCAGCGAACGACACACGCTGCCAATCGTACCCGTTATCGAAGGCGGCGCTCAAACCTTGTCCAAATTTTCGATCACGATCGAATGGTCGTACCCGGGCAGGGGAGCCTCGTGACGCAGCTCGCCATTGATGGCAATGTAGCGTGCCTCAGGTTCCGTGCCGTCCTCTACGACGGTCCAGACATCGGGATTCCCGGCCGAGCGCAGGTAGTCCGAGGGCAACTGGTTACCATCCAGCGCCACCGGATTCCAGCCTTGGCGAAGGTCGGTCTGTACAACGGGCGGAAGCTGCTGTAGTCCCTCTGTGCCCGCGGCCAGCCCCAGGTTCTCGATCAACACCGACTGGGTGTGTCCCGGGAGGGACGCTTCGTGGCGTGCTCCCGGATTGACGGCTACGTACTTCGCTTCCGTTACGGGTCCGGCGGCATTGGACGTGGAAGCGCTGCTGACCGACGAAGAGGACGAGAATTCGTTTCCGGTCGATGCCGGAGGTCCGTACACGGCCGCGGGCACAACCGGAGCTGGAGGGCCGTACTCTGGCACGGGAGCAACCGGGACGACATGCTCCGGAACGGGCGCAACCGGAGCTGGGGTGTCGACACAATCCGGCACGGGAACGGCTGGCTCGGGTTCATGGGGCAACTCGTGGACGGCGGGAGGATACGGTGCGGAGGGAACGGCGCTTGCCTGATGGTGCACCTGCACCACACCGCCGGTAGTGTGCTTGGGCAGTAGTTTCAGCAGAGGATGCTGCTGCAGCAGCGGATGTTTCATGAACGCGCCGAGGTCGGGCAGGAACTTGCCGTGGCTGAATGGCTCCACGAGGGGCAGGAGCTGGTGGTGTGGAACGGTGTGGGGCAGCACCTGGTGGTAGGGCTCGACGGGCGTGTACACGACGACCGTTTCGGTCTCGGGCGGGGAAAAATGTCTGTCGACCAGCTTTTTCACCACATGCTTCGTGACCAACAGTGGGCTCGCCGTGCAGAGCGAGGCCAACGTTGCCAGCGAGATCGCAAGTACGATTGTTAGCTGTGGGAAGGAGGCAGGCGGATGGTTAACCAAATGTTTAGAACGATAAATGTTCCTCTAGTTCACTTACCTTCATACTGCTGACCTGGACCGATTCCAAATTGGGTGGAATTGAATGCGCGACTCAATGCAACGTGTGTATCCTACAGGAGGACCAAATGCTTTCTGTATCCATCCATCGTCGGAAGGTGTCCTATTTAAATGGGTCACACCGATGGGCCACGTCTCCCACCGGCTCCGCAAACCGGACCGTGCATCCCCCGCAGGTGTTAAGGTCACCTCGACGCCACCCGAAATCTCTACGCAAAAACCGGTCATTAAGGCATTCGGTTGTGCAGTTACACAAGTAACTACTAGCACTATCAAATAGTTCATATCATGTGTGCGTTTGCGTTGCCCTCCGGGCGGAGACACAAAAATGCTGTTCCGGCGCGCCACCTGAAACGAAACCTGGCCGCCCAAAAACCCTGCAAAAATCGTGTGTCCATATCATCCCGTGGGCCTTCCAGCGCCGCGAACCTGTAAGGCATCGGAAGGGTCCGACCCCACAGAGGGCCTTCGTGACTGCAGGTCGTTCTTTCGGGCGGGGGCAACTTTTGCATCACCGCATGGACTTGTCGTGACTCGAACGGCGCGGGGGTGGTTTCGTTAGATAATTGTATAAAATTGCATAGCTCCCGAATGCTTGTTGTGTAAGAAGTGCAATACAATGGTTGTTTTCTCTTTCTGGCTTGCTATCTTATTTAAAAAAAAAATCCATTTCTCCCATCGATCGAGAGAGGTGTAATCGTTTCAATGCCATTACAGTATGTACCACGGAGATATAACGAAAAAAAAAACCTAACTTCAATTTGTGTGTAATTTGCATGATTCGCCGGTTTATTGGTTGCAGGCAGGAATGTTGATTAATTCGAATCAGAGCAGGAAGAAAGGAGAAGCAGCATTTTATGCAGGAAGGAACAGTGAAATACGCCAAAAGAAATGGGGCTTCATAGTATGCTTTATGTGTTGATTATAACCCGAAAAAAGGGCCCGATGTTTTAAAATGAAACAGTTGGGGCTGCTATCTGCAATGTAATTGTTATAATAACCTTCGCTAGTTGGTCTTACATTTCCAGTAGAATACAGATTGATCTCCAACGTATGTTAACCAAACCAAATTTAACGGATGGAAAGGTTCGGGTAAAGAGTAATTTTATAATAACTTCGTGACTCTTCTCTTTTACGCTGAGCAATCATGAGAAACATACTTCATCTTGCAGATTTGTGCCGTCTTTTCCGTTGTCTCCTAGGGCATCCAAAGGAACGGACCCATAATCATCTTGCGACTCGTTAGTGGTCGCGGTCGTCGTACACCTGATGCCAACAAATGCCTAACCAAAGATGATGCATTAGACAACATTCTCCGCCGGGACAGACACATATGTGCGTGCTTTAAAGCAAGAGAGAAAGAGAGAGCCTTCTTTTGCCGTTTGCCACAAAGTCTGTCGCTGTGATTGAGGAAGTTTTCTATGCGTTTGGCGTTACTCTGCTTACATCTATGAGGCCCGCAGTCTAAGTGACCGGGAAACCTTCCCCCAAAGGAACGCCAAAGAACCCCGTTTTGCGCTCGCTTGTCGGGCCGATTTGTCACAGCGCGTCTCCGCCAGCTCGTCCTCGCTGTGCGCTGTGATTGTAGCATGTACTGACAGATTCTCCGAAGACGACGCCGACGACGAGGGCGCGATTTACATTCGGCGGAAAATCTATTATTATCAGGGGAAAGAGAGATTCCCGCTTCTTTGGCACGGGTGGACACAATTCCCACAGTTCGTTCGTCTCTTGCTGCCTTTCGATGTAGAATTCCAACCGCTTGTCGTCTTTTTCGTTTCATGTAAACATGGTAACCATATTTTCTGCATGCACTGTTTGCTAGTCATCTCGCAAAAATTAATGAAAATAAAGCTCAGTCCATTAGATCGACTTTTTCGGAAATAACGGTAACATTCGCCAATGCGATGTTTATTTCCGCTAAATAATAATCTAGAGCAATGAAAATATTCCGAACAGTCCTTCGAAAAGAAGCGCCAAAGCTTTCCGCCGTGAAACAGCTGTTTGATCGCTTAACGAATGCATTCGATTAGACGGTTTCTTTCGTGCAACGACTGCATTACACTACTGCACACATGTATGCACTTACTGGTGACGCCTTGCGGGCCTTATTATAACCGCTGTGGTCGTCGTGCGGTGGACTTTGCGCTCTGGCGTCGTTGATCGCGGCACAGCATCACCTCCCGATCTCGTGCATCGCTCCCACCGGCTCTTCCATTCTTCCGCTTCGCTCGCCTCGAACTCCTATTCGATGAGATTTGCATCTTAATCGACCACAGAGACACTTGGTCGTCGTCGTCGTCGTCAAGCTTCTCTCGTGGACTCGTGGATCGACGCCAGCGTAAAGAAATAAAAGTGTAATAAGCTTCGATAGAAAGAGAAACCCCTGAAACTGTTGCTTCAGCGCCGTGAACTGAGATGTATTAGGAAGCGGGAAGCACGCTTAGCAAAATAGAGATTCGTAGCCGGAGTCGATGAAGCGAACAGGAACGTTTCGATCGTTGCATCCCGAGTTTGTCTGGTTGCATTCTTTTTTATTTCTCGTTTTTCGTTGAAGCAAAGCATGAACAACCCATTCCACGTGCAGCATCCATCCCGATTTGGTGAGGAAGGAATTTCCCAGGTAGGAAAAGCTACGAGGGGCTGGTGAGGAGTTTCTCAGGGGAATTGGACATATGGCTGAAGAGAGCAGTGTGTCGGGAAAGAACGTTTTTCCGATCTTTAATTACCTGCTCCATTGCGCGAAATCGATGCATCTCTGATTTTCCGAGCGCGCTGCACGTCTCTGTGTGTGTGTGTGGTTGTGAGAAAGAGAGGTGGAGGGTGATTTCTTTTTTCTAGGGATTCGCAATCACTCGATTGCAATTTTTCGTCAGCCTATCAGTCTATCGTATCGTTTTCGGCGGTTCGGTTGTTCGGTTTTTTGTGACACATGTGCAATCTCTACTTGCCGCCATTCTAATAAAATAAACTTCTTCGAGACCAGCTTAAGGCTCCATCATTTGTTCTTGCTTGCTGGGAAAAAAGAAAAGCAATGTATATTTTGTCACCTCAAGCAATCGCAATCAAGTGCATCGTTGTGCGACGGTGATCGATTTGATTTGCTCCGATCTTGAAATTATGTAATGAATCCGCGCCTGTGTGTATTGTGATCGTGGGGTGTTATCGTTTGAAGTATTGATGCCGATTGGCAGCGGTGTACCAACCCGACCCCGATTCAATTCGAGACAAAGCGGTGCGACGGGTGGATGTATGCAAATGTAGTTTCCCTACTAATTCTGTTTCGAAAGAAAAGAAACACCATTTAAAAATCACCATGATCAACACGATGGAGTCGTTTGCGATGCGTCTTCCGTAAGTATTTGGGGGGCAGCACTTATATCGCCAGAGGTGGATGTCTCTTTTTGTGAGCAATTTTCCGATCACCGCCACGCGCTCGCGAAATCGCGAAAATAGCACATCGAGTGTCGTACGCGTGTGTTTGTGTTCTTGTGTGTATCCCATTGTCCGCCGCACACACCGTGTCCCCGTACCGTCGTCGTCGTCGTCGTCGTCGTCGTCTTCGTCTGTCTGCCGAATTGTCTTGTACGAGAAACGGTCGTATCTTAATCACCCGTAGTGTCAGTGAGTTTGATGCGATATGGGGAAGAATTTTAGAAGTTGCTTTCTTCTCTTTTTTTCCACCTGGCTGTCTTTCTTTGTTTACGATGTAACGGTTTTTATGTGTATGTGTTAATGTTACGGGTTACGGATGGAAATGTTGTAAAATACATCATTTGCGATCATCAGCGATGGATCAAGATGGGAATTGCGAAACAGAACATTATTTAATTGTATGCTTGAACTGTCCAGGGTCGCTCAAACCAACACGGCTTAATTTAATTAATGCATGGCTCATGCAAAACTATTTCCTCCCTAACGTACGAAACGTATCGTTTCCATCGTACCTCACTGTATTTTCCTGTGTTTTATTTTGCGAAATCCAAACGCTGGGATAAAGAAACGGCTTCGATTTCTTTTTGAGAAGTGAAGGAAAACTGCTTTCGGTGGCCGGCCGCTAATTTTATCGCACGTGAATCGCAGCGGCGGACATTCTTGTTTCTTGTTCCTTGTGGTTCTCCCTGTTTTCTGGTCTCTAGTCATAGATTTTCGTTTTTGTTCACTTGCCGATGGACCGACAGATCTGGGTGTCGTCTATCTGGCTAGCGGTGTCCCCAAGAGCACTTTAGCGAAGAGCAGGAATTTATTTGGATGTGTTCCGAGAATTGTTCACGCACCTTCATACATGTGTGGTCGATGAGGGCTCGCTCTTCTCTCGCGTTCCCGTTCCCTTACACCGTTGCCATTAATTACCAGTTGTTGCTCAAACTGAACATATTTTGTCGACGAAATGTTGACGCTTTTCTGTGTGCGGTGTTGCTGTTTTAATATCCTTCGGTTTACCTTACCGACACTTTTTATCCTGCGTTCTTGGCATTGTTTCCCCTCTTTCTTTTTGCGCTACAGGCAAACCATTGCTTCGTTATGTTCTGCCATGTTGTCAGCCAAGAGTCCAACCCTTTTTATGATTGTGTGTTTTTTTTTCGTTTGCATTTAAGAGATATTCCCTCCGCTGGCCAAAGGAAACATTTCGCCCTCCCATTCGACACTAATCACCTCGGTGCAGTTGTGGGTCCGCACGCCGTTAATAACATTGGCCGCAAATATCAGGAAGCGCAGCGGGGAAAATGTAGCAGCAAGCAAGCACCAATCAAGAGTTTCTAATTGCAGCACGATGCACAATCATGCGATGACGGCCAACACACCGACATGGCCGGTATACGATGAATTGTGGGGCGGTTGGCAAGGAATGAGTCAAGGATAGCACGCGCGCGAACTCCAGTCGATTGATGATGAAGGAGGGAAGTGTCTAGGGTTGGGAAAAAAAAAGGAAGAAAGTATCCTGACCAACGGTGGTTAACGGGTTTTTCCTCCGATCGAAATCGACAGTACGATGAAGGACGCCCGATTTGGAGGTCGGTGGCGTTCAAGGTGTGTCAGAGTGAGTGCTGTAAAAAGTGAAACAAACGTTGTAGGGAAAAACAGTCGTTTCATGTTGAACGCTGAAGAAATGTATGGACGGAAAGTAGCACAGATCTGCAGATTATCAATGTGGTGTTTGCAAAAGTGTTTAAAGTTACTCGAAGGAACTGACATGGCAGTCCTTCTTCAAACTAATTTCTGCTCAATATTTGGATTGATCCAACTAGATCGATTGAACAAAGATATTTACTGTTGTAGGAATGCTATGATTTAGATAGGCAGCATTATGTTTGACTAATTTACGCCACGAAAAACTGTACGCCCTATGCAAGGTAGTACATTTTCTACGGCAAGAAAAATCATCGCGCAGCAATGGAGCAGGAGGGAAGAAAAAAAAAGAGGTTTTATTCTAACGAGTACTGAGAATAACTATCTCCATCTGACGACCTTATCAATCTCTCTGGCGCCCTTCCGATGCCGTGCCTCCCCTCTCTACCGTGTTCTACGGAATTATTGGCAAACATCAATCGTCATCCAATTATCATGCCTCAGCAGCATAGCGTGCGAGAAGTTGCCAGCATTCCCCGATGCGGTTGCTGCACTTTTACCATGCACACCTTCCATCGTCTATCGGCCGTACGCGTTGCTGCAATCTCGGCGACTGGCGTTGCCTCACGATGATGATGAGCTGTGGCCAGGAGTGGAGGAACGAGTAGGACAAATTAGAACGACATATAAACACTGGACACTGTGGCCGGGGTGCAGAGCGTCGTCATCGGCATAGTCGATCTACTCCGGCACGCGCTCCATTGGCACCGTGGAATCGATGGCGGAAACGCACCGGTGAAACCTTCACGCGCGACATTATGCTGATGGACATGTGGCAAAAAAAGAGAACGGTATGCGATCGTGAACTCCCCCCCTCGTCTTTCTCGCACAAAATGCGGGAGATGCGGCGCACGATGGAACGCAGCGAATATAAGTACAAGTTGTTTGCAAATGAATCCGTCACTCCGTCAACGGGCGCAATGTGGGTAGTATAGGATTAAAAGAAACCGTTACCCCATTCGTTAGTTGGCGAGGAGTGAACCGTGTGTGTGTTTTGAGTTCTAACGATCCACGGAATGGTACTTTTTTTTTTACTTCGCTTACTCTTGACTCAAGCGTACTCAATTAACCTTTTGCTGTTCGCACGCTCTATTGGCGAAGGAAAACTTGGATACAGACCAGTGAGGACTTGCTGGCCAATTTGCTATAATATAATTTGACTCATATTTCAGCAACGTGCTGATTAACTCCTTATTTATTGTGGCGGTAATTAATTTTCCAGCTCCCCGTACCGTGCAGGTTCTGTTTTTTATTCCGTGTATTCTATGCTTCGTTTTATGATAAACTTTTTCTGCGATAAAAGCGTGCATAATTTTCATTTAATTCTCGTATTTTTATGTGTCAAAGCTAACCCCAAACGGCTCCTGGCTATCAAACTTTCCGCCTAGCCTAACTTCTTCCTCACGCAATCTGTAACACGTCTCCATCCGCAGCATCTTGGGGTGTTTGACAAATGAAGAAATGGCCATTTGCCCAGAGTTTTGATGGGATCCATCGTCCTACATCCAGTGGCTGATGGCGTGTTGCGCTTTACCAAACGTGCATATAGGAGTACGCTTGCCTTGCGTCCAATAAACGATGCTGACGGTGACGATGATGGTGATGATGATGCTGACGACGATGGAGCCATTTCCTTTAAGTGCTTTATAAATATATTAAGCCTTGGCTTGTCTCGGTTTGCCCCGGACGCGCTGCTCGTTCGTTTGCCATTTGGCGATCGAAGTCCATGAGGTGCTGGTGGATGCACCAGGAATGGCCATTTCTTGTCGTTCGAATCTTTAAACGGCACTTGAGTGGCGGCGAAGGGTGGGGTGAGGCGTAGATTTTGCAAAGCGCCTTCCGTGGCCGTGGGTGGATATGCAATTGCACGCCTTACCTTGGCTGGATTGCTTACGCCGATTTTCCCCACGTTTCATGTGTCAGAAACGGAGAGTGCGGATATATTCTTCGAACCATCCGAATCAGACTCACTGACCCCTGGATTTGTCGCTGTTTGTATTCGCTGGCGTAATTTTCTCCCTTTTGGCAGCATGTAATGGGAGATTTGTTGAGGGAATATGGAGCAAATTGGCTTATCGAGCTTCCCCGAAGTGATCTTGTGCGCGCTCGTAAGACATGCGATCTTATCGGTACGGGTCGTTTTACCCTTCTTCTTCTTCCTCTCTTTTGCCTTTTAAGCTAGCAATTTGTCTGCACGCTCGAGCACCATCGAAGGTGACCGAGATTTGGTCTTGTGGCGTCGGCGGGAAATGGATTCCGCTTGCCTCCCCTCTGCGACGGGCCCCAAAACGAGATATGTTTATTTTACTCTCCAACTATGAGCCTCACACCTCACGTTCGCTCACTCCCGGGCACTTCTCGGGGGGAAAGCATATTTTCAACCGGGAAAAGGGGGAGACGTGCACCATCGTGTTGGTATGTTTGTGTACTTGCTACATTTATCGATCGGTAGAAGACGATCGCCAAGAGCGATCGGGAAAAAGAAATTGAACAGCAGAAGAAAATGCCTGGATTTCGAACGCGGTGGAGTGTTGTCGCCGGTTTGTCGGCGATTCGGTCGCGTGTGCTCGTTTCTCCCGCCGCACCACCCTCCTGCCACCGGTGATCGAGGCTCCTGGCGGTGGATGTGGAGTATCCCCTTCGCCATAGTCGGCCCAAGACAGACTAACTGTGTTATGATGATCGCGTTCCGTTACGAGTTGGTCGGCCCGCGTACACCGGTCTTACATTTAAGATCAGCATCGGAGGGATGGTGCTTCGATGGAAAACGGACGGAAAATGCAGCAGCAACGAGGGAGCAGGGGTAGTGCCGCAGGCTCGCAACATAAAACGGCACGGCAGCAGCATCCTTCATACCACCGCGCCGGCACCTGATTTGTCGGCCGACACGATCATATCATTTATAGACGATTGCCAGTCGACAGTCCTATCTCTTGCCTCTATTAGCTGGCTTGACCGTCCCCGGATGCCACGCGACCGAAGATAACGCGATTCGCCGGTGAGCTTTCGTACCTAATGTGCCCATTTGCCGAGCATTTACGTGACACGATAAAACCAATCGTTCCATTAGCTATTCACACGCAATGGATTTGAGTACGGGCTGCGGTAAACGAGGGGAAGATTTTATTTTTAACACATTCTTCAAAGTGTTACCTAAGATCAGTAAAAATACACAACGATTCAACTGTCCTAAGTCAATTGAGTTGTTCATGGAAAACCCTGGCTCAAGTAGGTTTGGTACAAATTCCAACCCTTCACCGTTTCGTTTCGCAGGCGTTTGATGGAGTTAAAAGAAAACTAAGGTTGCAACATAATGTTTTCCAAGAGGAAACGTCTCACTTCCTGCGATGGTAAAGATGACGACAACAGCACAACAGGTTTTTCGCGGAAGGTGAGCGGTTTGTGTTATGGTCAAAACAAGTAGCAGCACCCCGAACCGGGACCGGTGGCGATCGATCATTTTATGTTCCATTTTTGCATCGCGGCGCGGATGCACACGTGCAGCTATTTATGTTGCCAAGAAAGGGCAAGATGATGCGAAGACGCGCGCAGGAGGGCGATTGCTGCGTGCGTGAGCAAATGAGTCCTCCTTCCGGCGACTGGCGCCAGTCCAGGAGGAGTTTCCCAGTGGAGTCAATTTGTACCAGAATAGGCGTTGGGCAAAGGTGGACCTTTCGCAAGCGTGATCAGCTAGAGTTTGTTAACCATCGAAAACTGAGACGAAATATCGGTAATCGGGAAGTGAGTTGATGTGGAGGAGCAAAAAAGCAAATAAAATCATCGAGACAGACGACGGTTCTCAAACTCTTCAACTGTTCGATGTTCAACGCCTGGTCACGTAGGAGTTAATTTACTCCTCTTTCCGATAAGACAACGCTCCAACGACTTTTCTGGCCAGTTTTGGATGTGGTTCTGGTTCCCTTTGCCGGCTTTCAATTGTCGTCGTTGTCATTAAACCGACGTGGCATTCTTTTTCGAAGGGGTTTGACATAATTTAATTTGATTTGTTGGCGAGGAATAAAACGTACATTTATTATGTTTATTACTTCTCCAATTGATCGACGCGTTCTTCGGGATGTACACTTTTTGTCTGTGTTCCCTGCCCGCCTTTCTGCTATTAATAAAGCACCGTGCTCGTGCAGGCACCCTTCGTCGCAATATCATTGACCTCTCATCTGTTGCATCGCGTGCGCTTGTGTTGGCGTTTTTTTGTGCATGTCTTCTGCACTCGCGTACATCATCGTAAGCGCCATGCGCTAGCTGCTTTTCACCGTGGGGCATAATGTTCCGTTGTCGATGATGTCCGCCGCTTGCCGCGCGTGTTGTCGCCAGTAATATGTTTACTACCCTTCCTTTCCTTGCCTGCCGCCACTTCCTCTCCTCCTCACCCGCGCCAGGTGGTGGTCAGTCAGCATAACCCGTTGGGGTGTGCTGCGGTGGGGTGGGGTGCTGCTCAGTGTCCTCATCGGTCTCGGTCCACTTTTTCGCTTCGACGGCGACATTCGTCATTTGGGGGTTGTCGTTTTATGCGAAAGTGCGTTGGGAACCTCGCACCAGGGTGCGCAGTGAGCAGGAATAAAAGGGAGGAGGACGGTAGGGGAACGCACGTTTATGCACTCGCACACAGCAATCGTCGGCCACGGTGCGGCGGTTGTCGTCTGCGGCGTGCGTTTCGTGATTTATGCGTTTTGCGTCGGAAAAGGTGTATGATGCAGCACCGGGAATGGTCCCGGTCAATTTTATGTTTCATGAGCACGCTGTGCAATGTACGGATCGGAACGAATCATCGTCATGTTCTACGCGGGGCATGTATGGTGCCCTTTTTTCTATTTTTTAGAATCCTAAGAAGCATTAATTTCCTCTTGATGTGGACGATTAATTTTAGAATAATACTACACGAACTCATTGGAATAATCTTAAGGTTTTGAATGTTGGTCATCGTAATTGTTTTGCTTTTCGTGGCTCCAGCAACATGTAAAATTGGATGGGGAACTCTAAGATATTCCTCAGACTTCCCTTGGTACATCTTATTGTTACTTATAGACAGGTCCATTTCTTTCTTTTGCCCATTAAACCAACATTAAAGCTCCCCGGGCTAATAGCCGATGAAAACAAATCGTAAAGCAATCGAAGAACTATCAGATGTACACCGGCGCACGAATTAATGGAACCCATTTTCTACCCAAGGCACGAAGCACGAGTATAAAAATGCTCCCGTTCAAGTTTCTCGATCACGTTTCGATCGGTTCGAATTATTACATTACGCTGCACTTACAACCCACATTCGCCAACCGAAGGCTTGGCTCCCAAGGAGTAGCGGTGGCAGATACAGAGAACCCCGTTTTCAGCTGTCGGAGTTCATCTCGTTTCCAATTGCTCCCGTGGGTGGGGGGAGCAATTCCTCCTTGGGGCAGTCAAAATGATGATGAGAAAATGCGGTTCCAGCTAGGAAGGAAGAAGGCTACCATAATCGGTGCGCCACCATTTGGTGCGCGTTTTCTATACGTTAGCCTTTAGGATCAGACCTTTTCACGCATTTCCCTCGCGGTTCCTCTAGCTCTTGCCCACGGCGCGGTGGCACAATTGAGTGCAAACTCGATCATTGACTGCAGATAGAGCATGATTGAGATTTTTGCTTTTTGTTTTTAAAGTCAGTGTGTTGGCTCTGGCTCCCTGTGTGTGTGTTGTCTGGCTTTTCAGAAGAAAACGGTTTGAAAGTGGGAAGAACTCTGTTTTCCCTAACATCGATCCCAACTGTTGCGAGCGAAGCTGCTGTTGTTTGCGGTTTGCAACCGAAGCAGCCCAGCAGCTTTGGCAGCTTTTCCTTAGCGCAACCGAGTGTGGACCACCGATTATTATTGTTATTGCTGCCCCATCTGAAGAGCTTCTTCCCACGCGGCATCGGCAGCAGCGCATTCAATACACAAACAGGCACAGCATAAAATAAACACCGAAGCGGACGACTGGAGACTGCAATCGGGGAGGGGCGCACAGCATAATGCTGCTTTGTGCTAGGGGATGGGAGGGTTTGTGCCTGACGGGGTGGGCGAGGTTTGTTAAATATTTAGCCAGAGGGGTACCATTGGCAAGGCGCCCTTTCGTTCATGTGGCGTTTGTTGCAACACAATCCAGGGCATGCATGCGCATAAATGACGTCCGTCGTCGGCGTCATCGTTTGCCGGAGCGGGTATTGGAGCAGCGAGCTTCGCTGTTTAATGTAGAATGTTAAATAGACCAACTCATAACTCACCAACGTTTTTTTTCTCCGTCGGTTTGGGCTCGTAATAAATGCAATGAATAATGTCGTGCAAATCGCATGAGGTGATCCTACATTTGTTCATTATTGTGCGTCATTTGAAACCAGGAATAAACTGCAACAGAGAAATTCTTGAAATCGATAGCAAAAACATTAAATTTCATACGATATTTTCGATTCGTTTTGGCAAACGGAGATGCAGAAGTGAAGAAAGAGTTTGAATCTCCGGTTGGAATGAACAGAAAAGCATAACTCCATAACATTTTGACTTGCTGCGAACGTTTTAGACGTTCCGCGTTCCGCAACGATCCAAATCCGATTAGTTAAGCTGCTTATAGCCCTTCAAAGGACGGAGCTTCCGTTTGGTAGGAAAAAGTGCCACCAAATCGTGGCTCGGGTACTTTACCGAGTGGTTTGGTAGGAACGGAGTTTCCTTAAACTTCTTCGCTTGGTAAGAAGAGCACGAGGGCTTGCGACGAGGACGCGAGATTCTCTCTCGAATCTCTCGTACACGATCGTACGCGCCAATTAGACGACACGGATAACCGTCAACCACGGATGACACTGCTACCTGCTTTCTCACCGTTGGATGCAATCCCCCCTTCGTCCATCGTCACCCCTTTACCTCCTTGGCGCCATATCAAACCGTTTGTGATGGAGATCCACGGGACGCGGCCCGACAGTGTGGGGAGAAAGAAAGTATGATTGACTTGATCGGCCAGTTTGCTTGTCATACGCTTTTTTCCTCCTCTCTCTTTCTCGCTCTCTCGCTCTCGCATGTGCGCACCCTTTCTACGTAAACACGCGTAAAGTCGCGGGCGCGCGCGCGCTTCCCGTTACGCCGTTTTGCGGAGTCTAGCTGCTCACCTTAGCCTCCTCCACGGACGAAAAAGGAAAGGAATAGAGTGAAGATCCCCCCCATCTTCCACCCCCACTGCCCTTCCACGAGAAGGAATCGATAGAGGAGGTGCTTTGGCGGGATTTTCTTGCTTTTTTTTTCTTGTTGCTTCTTAAATACTATTCTCTCCATGCCCCCGCATCTGCTGTCCCCGTCGCCGATGTGATGTGATCGATCGTGTACGCCTTTCTCGATCGGGGGTTGCGGGGTCCATTCGATCTGTTTTCTCTCGGCCGGAGCGGCTGGGACGAGGAAAAAGCTTGTTTGGAAAGGTAAAAGGGTGCCACACGAGGGAATTGGGGAGGGGGGTTACGGTGGAGAACCGACAGGAACGGCTGACGAAGTTCGTTCGATCGTTTGCTCGCTGGTTCGTTCGTTCGTTCGTTCGTCTGTTGCTTCGTTCTTTCGCGGCGCTGATGTTTAATGGACAAACGCGAACGCAGTGGATGGGTAAAGGGAGTGAGGGGGGGGGGGGTGTACACACATCTTAAACCCGTCGTGGCTTTTTCTGCCCCGGCCGGACTGACTGGCCGCGCTGAACCGCCAATCCAATCAGTTCTCGATTCGATCGCGTCGCGTTCACGTCGGCGCGCGCTTCTCGTTGCTCCGGCTGCGTCTGTTCCTTGCGAGTGTGTTTTCCGCGTCGAGGTTTCGCCTTTGATGCTTCTGTACGAAATAAGATTCATCCAAAAGACGCCTGAAACTGTGACAACATATCCAAGAGTTCAGAGCTCCGAAGCGAGCACAAAAAGTCAAGCAGAATCTAAGCGATTTGGTAGTGCTTTCTGAAACGTGTATTGTTGCATATTTAGGAGCCGAATGCGATTGATCGTGAGACTTTACGCACGGATGTGGTAGCATCAGAAGACGTTTACTTCGTTCACCGTCCCGCGAATCCAGTGAAACGCGCCTAACACACGCTCGCAAGAGATCAAGGATCGATTGATTAGTTTCGCAATTCTTGAAGAGGGAGCAAAAAAAAATGTGCTCAATTACTTCTATTCGATATTGCAAACCGAATGCATTCCTCCGCCCATCGATCCTAATGGAGCAAATCGAAGAAAAAACACGCAACTAGTGCTCGCTATCTTGATACAAAACCGATGATGATGATGATGATGATGATGGTTGTGTCGATCGTTGAAGAAAGAACCTTTTTTCTCTTCAATGTTCCTTGGCGGTGCTGGATGAAGGAGGAGGAAATGGGTCCGGACTGAGGGAAAGTGTTGTTGTGTGTGGCGCCAGTCGTCGTCGCCGTCGTCGTCGTGGTTTGCGCGCGCGGTATCGATCATCAATGTTTGATTCCGATTGCCCACTCCTCCTCTCCTCCTCGCCCACCACCCACTCGCCGTCGATCTGGTCGATCTTCGAGTCGACGTGATTTAGAACAGATTCGATTCTTGTTCTATCGGGGGGGTTTTTTTTTCTTTCTTCTGTTGCCTTCGCTTTTCTCGCCCTTCATATTTTCTTCCAGCAGTAGGCAAACGTTGTTGTAGCCCTTCTCGCGCTCGTATCTGAAAGAGCAACGCGAACGACGAGGAAGAAAGGAAGAGAGAGAGAACGCGCGAACCCCGGCGTCAGCGTCTTCTGTGCGCGTTCGGAATATATATTTGTTTACTTTGTAAAGCGTAAACCGCGCAAGCACAACAACATAACGCACCCACCACCCCCTCCGTGCAACATCAGAAGGAAAAGGAAGACGCTGGAAAAAGGTGGCGGACGCAGCTGCTAGGCTGGCGGGGGAACGAGCGGGGGGGGAAAGGAATTTGTTTATTTTGATTGCCGTCTTCTATTGACATTAGATACCGCCACCTTCGACGGCGATGGCCGGCGGGAGTTGTGGAAGGTGAAAAGTGCATAAACCCGGCGTGTTGGCGAAGACGAGCTGAAGGAAGTGTCAAAAAGCGCTACCAGCCAGCACACCGGTGGCAGCAGCGAAGCAGCGTTGAAGCCTTTTTATGGCGCGCGGGTTTTGGGGCTTGAAAAAGAAGTTAAACATCTTCTCTCGTCTGCCCAACACTTTTCCGGCTCTTGCAAAGGTGGTTGGGGTGTCATTGACCGCGCGGGGTGACACGATTTTTGGATCGATCGACCGCAAATTCGCGGTTCCATCGATCTTTGTCCACTTCCTTTTTTTTTTTCAAAGCAATTTTTCTCTGTCACCAAAATTTGTTTAGAAGAAATCAGCCTTTTTCACGCTTATCGTTCGATTTTGTTCGACTGGTCGAATGCAAGCGTTGAAGTATGGACGATTTCGTTGGCCAATTCTAAGCAAACGATAGGTTTCTAATTGGCAGAAAATAACTGAGTTTGGTACGCCCCGTTTGCTACGAGACGCGGCCTGGATGCGCGCAATAAATCATTCACTCTTTCGCCTGTCGCCGTGGAAGGCGTGGAAACCTCAAACCACCCTCATTATCACGCTTTGACGGGATCGAATTGCGAGTAGCGGCTTCGCAGCGGCTGTTTTTCCCCCCTTTTTCTGTTAGCTTCTGTCAGACTCTGGTCTGTTCTCGAAATCTCTCGTTTGGGGGCGCCAGCAATTGATAAGGCTGTGCGGAGGGATTTCTGTTTGCCGCCGGGCAGAATTTAGTGACCTAACCTGTTGCGGATTCGAATATACGAAAAGGGATGCTGCTCGAGGGAGAGGTTCCGATGGTCAGTGTTTTTTGTTTCTTCTTCTCCGAAGCATGCCTCACCAATTTGCTCTAAGCATAAAACAAAACTAATAAATTGAAACGCTGATAACGTACGCATCGAAGGCCACGAGCAGTAGCTTTCGGGGTTTTGTGTGACCCAGTTGATTAATTCTATGTACAAAAAACTCCTCCCCCCGTGGGCCACCGATAACCTTTAGCATAATAAAACATTGTTTTCGTTTTGCCATTTCAAATGTTTGCCGATGGTTTGTTGTTAGGTGAGCCGCGGCTACCGTGTGATAAGGGGAGGGGTTCCGAGTGGCTGCTTCTTGGTTTGTTTTGCCAAATAGTTTATTGCCGGCATAAAGGGGTCAATCATTTGTCCGATGCGATGTCACTCTGCCTTTACCCACCCCCTTTTTGCTTCGGTGCTTGGGAGAACTGTTCCCTCGGTCGCCGCCGCTGCCGAGGCGTCATGTAAATTTGCCTGACAAAATGATGCGGCCTCTATCGTTGACCTCGAAAAACGCCGCTTTAAACTATCCGATGTCGACAGCGCACGAATGAAGCGATAAAGTTTATTCGCTGTCCACAGCGCTCGGGGCAAGGAAGGACGAGCGAGGCCTAAACCAAAAATCCTATCCCCCTGGTTATGGTCGAGATCTGCCATGAAGTTTATGAGCCAAACTTGGTTCTCCGATGTCCGGTTCGAGCCAACCGCACGCGATGATCAAAACATGTCATTTTATATCTCTATCGTCGTATGTTAGCAGTTTGATAGCGTCAATTTGCTCTTCCTCCAGCTCCACCGTAGGTTCAGCTTTTTTTGGGGCTTTTTTGTCCGATTCTTAGCGATGTTCATGCCTTAGGTCTTCAACATCAAACATCAGCTTGTGCGTTGGTTTCTGGTGTGTGTCGTAATTGCATAACTATTTGTCCGGATAACTTGGCCTTTCCATTACCATTTGCGACATTAATAACTGAGGCGAGTGAGAAGTAATCGAAAAACAGAATCCAAAGGGGGGCGTTGGAGCTAAGGAACTCCCCTTCCTCGAGATTGCATTTCACCGGCGGACGAAGGAACAGATGGCAGGATTTGCAGCTTATCCTAGTTTGGAACCTCCGTCTCGCGCCGGACCGCTTTCTGCCTGGTCTGGCCAAGTGCCAGCTAATGGAGGGAAATTATACGACCAATAAATAATATCGACGATTTAATTCTATCATTCAACCGGTCGCCTTTGCCCCCCGGGTGTCGTTTTGGTTTTGCATACCGAAACGGGGGGTTTGTCGCGAAAATCCCGTTCCTTGCGGTGGAATAACTTTCTTATTCTTTCCTTCTTAAGCTACATCAACGAACGAGGGTTTTTGTGTGTGCTATGAAACCGAATAAATACACGAGCTTGTGTTCGCTCGTGCTTAAAAAGATGATCGCGGAAGCATAATCAGTCGATTCCTCCGAAGGTGTTACCTTTTTGAGTACGTTCGCGTGCAACGGACTTATGGACAGGCAAATGGTGTTGAATCCCACTTTAATGCTGCTACCGGTCTTGGCAGCTTTAGTGTACCTCTCGCACCAACCAACATTATCGTCGTCATCAGGATCACCATCACCATCATCATCATCATCATCTGCTTTTCCTTTTTTTCTCCAACGTCTTTGCAACGAAGTGAAATCCAATTATCGTGTTGCTTCTTCGTACGATTTTCTGATAGCGATTAAAGGGGTGAACCACTCCATCAGTGGGAGGAGGAGAAGGTTTTAAGCTAGCTGAGAAGAAGGTCTGAAGATCTGAGATCGGAAGGAATGAAATATGTTTCCAATGGCGCGCGCGTTTAGAAGTGACTGCAAGGTGTGAAAAAAAGTGAGGATAATTGTGCGAATCAAAAAGTATAACCCGTTTTGATCTTCTTCCCTTTTCGACCGGTGTGTTCGGCTTCGGTGCTTAGGTTGTGCATGCAAAGTAAACTAAATTGTTAATGTGTGTGCTCTCTTGGAAATGATTCCCAGTAATCCAAACACTGAACGTTGAATAAATGTGTTTTGATCTGTCGACTCGTACCGCACAGAAGAAAGCATAATCCGTCAAGTACTACACTGCTTTATGTTGCATGACGTGTGAGAAAGAGTTAGTGAACGAGTGGATATATTTGTTTGTGAATCTGACCTCTTCATCCTCATCGTTGTAAGGACACGTGAACCCATTTGCCCGTTTCAATGCTGCATTCACTGGATTATAACACACCGTCCGGGGCAGAGATGGCGAGTTACGGAAATGGTTAGTTTGGGTTTCTTGTTGCTGATTAATATAATGACGATTGCTATTTGTTCAAAGTTTAGGAAAAGTTTAATATTGTCTACAATATAATACGCAGTTGAGAGCTGGCAGCTTGAATAGAATTTTTAGTAATTTCAATATATATTTTATTTCCATCTTGCTATAAGTAAACGCTTGGAATGTTTACGTTGTACATAGTTCTTTTAACAATGTCGACGTTAGGTCGGCTGCGATAAGCCTTCGATCGTTCTTGTGCTATGCAAAAGCAAGCCCGGTTGGGATGTTTTTTTTTTCAAACCCATTTTTTCTAACGAAAATATCTGCATTGATGCTGGACGTTGGCCGGTTATTTTTGCTGCTTTGAAATGCCTTCGTTGTGTTCGTTGGTACGGTTTAAAAAAGCATACACACTCCGGAGCGCCATGCCGGTCAGTCTGTCGGTATGCTAATATTTATAGCAGAGTTTGTTTTAGATGTTTGCCAGGAGTGGCAAAATAAAAATATACCACCATAGCAAAACTTATCATAAAACAAACAAGTGTTTTCTAACGCTAGTTTTTCACGTTGGTCTTTTTGCATTTGATCCCCTTCGCCATGCAGTTGCTGTTTATGGGTTTATAGGTTCTGTTGCTAAAATGAATAAATTGTACTTATGTGTTGGCGTTGCCCTTTCGAGTCTGTCCTTCTTTGCTTTATTTCTGTTGTATAAAAATGCCACTGATGCAAAACCTCAGTCAGTTATGAAATTTTGATTCTTTTTGTTGGCTCCAGGAAACAACATTTAAAATCCATTTGTTTATTTGATACTCCTTGATTTCTCCTTCATGTTATGTTTGGACTTGTAGTACTACTTCTACACTTGCTTGTTCATAATCTATCGTTGCCGTACGATGTTGATAAACCATCTGGGATAATGTTTGCACGGCGGAACATCACCCGAGGAAGGGCAGAGTCCAAACCATTGGGTTTCCCTTTCGACAAGTGGCGTTTATCATCGTTGCATCTCGCCAAAAAGCACGCAGTACTTACCAGCATGCTCTCGGTACCTTGGCTCACCAGCCCGCTCACTTGCCCCGTGCATCTGGGTTATGTTTTATTGCCACCGATCGCAGATTAGCAGCCGAACAAAGTGCGCTTTAATCTGCGTCCGTCAGGGCAATAAACATGAATTAATGGTTGTACGCGCGATCGCCTCCCCGCCATTAGAGCCACACTCCACGCTGTGTTCCGTACACCTGTTATGGGTTGTTTGCGCTTGCGCCGATCGACCCCACTGGTCTGGTCCTCGGGTGTGGGCAAGATCAGGTTATTAAGCGATATTTTACAACCTCTTCTCACGCCTCTACGGGTGAGTGCGCGAAGCTGGCTAACTTTTGCGGGGCGCATTTTCTCCGGTTGCACTTGGCTAAAAGCATTTTTATGGACCAAAGTGCACCTGGTGCTCCCATAACGTTGGCAATACACATGCGAACAGCAAGGGTAATGTTTGAAAAATCGGCATAACAGTAAACGATTGATCGTAACATAAAGTACACCAATGATAGAAAAGTGACCCAAACTACTCGACCCGACCTTTAGCCTTAGAGGTTTTCTCGTTCTCTAATATCTTTCGCACGTACCCTCACACGAGACAGGTTTCTTTTGCTTCTATCAAACTTGGCCCCAGGGTGAGAGGGAGCGAAGCGATTAGTGCTTCGGCACTTAGTTATTAGTGTAATAAATTGTTTAATCACCATTCAATGTGACAACACGCAATGCAATTAACATAAAAGCGCATGCGCTCGCAACTTACAAACTCTAGCCTCCCCGTTTGCAAAGAAGACAATTAGTCGCTTCCATCCAACGATCGCCGATCTACTGGTGGCATGGGTGCGGACAAAGTTGTCACCAGAAATCTGGCGCAACAAGTAGATTATGATCGTGGAAACGGTTCACCTCGAAATAACGCTTATAATAGCGCCCGGAACGTTAACTATTTAATCACCGTTCTTCTGTTTGGATCAACCGTTTGGTTCTAGTCTACGCGTGCTAGACTCAGTTATCCTTCGTCATCTCTGCATGCCGCCCGGTGGAGTTCATGCTGTTCTATTTTGCTTCACTGTGACTTGCTTCCAATCTCCCTTCACGCGCCAACATTCGACGATGGTTCGATAAGGTTCGGCTTGGGGCGTACAGGCGTACCCATTAGAATTCGAATGGAGGAAGCAAGCGTCTGGGTCACGCGGGCTCTTGAAGGGGATACAAAGCGCGGGAAAACACACCTCCCCTCGATTGAAGAAAGCACCTAACACAAGCCATACCGGGACCAGCCCGAACACCTTGCGTCCCGTGTGCGATAAGATAAATAATGGGTTGCTTTCTTTGCCTAGGGCGTTTGTTGCGTAATTCAAACCGTGGTGTGGAGTACGCCAGCGACCCAATTTTTGTTTCATGTAGGTTTTTTTTCTTTCTTTCGTTTTGTCTGATTCGGTTGCTGGGTAAGGGGAGGGAAAAGGGCAAACGGGCACGACGATTGCAGCTTGATTGATACGCGCGGAGCTTGTCAATAAATGGGTTCAGTGTGTGTGCATGCGGAGGATAAGGACAATGTTAACGGCATCCATCGTAGGAACTGTTTAACCGTCTACTGACGCATGGGATGGATTGAGCTGCATGATGTTGCGTTTCTAGAAGGTCAATGGCGCGCCTGAACGTTAATGTTCTCGACGACACGAGCAATATGATGTTCTCATTTGATATGGAAGGTTTTTCGGAAAGTGATTACCTTCACCCGAAATTCTCTCGCTTGAAGAATTTGAACGTCACATGTACACAGCATAAACAACATACGGTTGGTTTGTTATTCCTCTGAATATGGTAAATCTTACCACCTATGATTGTATGACTTCTCTAGTAAGTGATAGATCAGAGCTTTAAATCGAACGATGGTTTACCAGGTTATGGCTATCTTAAATGTACATGCAACAGCTTCCCCAAACGAGCTTATTTGCAAATCTTTGCCGACCACAATAGCACCCAAGGCTTAATCGTCGAGTGCGATTCGCTTCCCATCGCCCGATCAACACGTCCCACGCAACGAGAGCGATTTGTTTGTTTTCAATTAATTTTCATAACCAAGCAAACAGCCATCCGGCTATTGTGCAGAGGGGCGGCCTTTTTCTGTGCCGCTGTGACCCGTGCCGGCAGTAGCTGTGTGATGGCTGCCCATCATGGTCCCGGCCGGTATCAAGCCATGCCCATCAGCATCGACGGTGCACGCGGAGGATGTGTGCAGTTTGATCCCCGCCCGACGACGACGGCGTTCGGACCGGATGAGCGCCGCCCGATGGTGGTGGCTCATTATGTGTCGATGAATGAGCGCGGAAGGGATTACCGCGATTATCGCATCGCGATGTGTTTTTGTTTGGATTTCGCAGCGGGTAAAAGTAAACTAATCAGTGCAATGTTTTCGCTACTTCCTTTTGCCGCTAGCAGTGCCGTCGCGCGGCGAGCAGAAGTGATGAGCGAAGCTTTCTTATCTCGACGGATGCAATTCGTGTCCGTGGGGTTGCACCGTTTATCGAACCGTGGCAGACTGTGGGGATGTTTTGACAAGCACAGCGCGAGCCCTTCCGTGATGTATTAATTAACGGTAAGAGACTGTCGATGCGATCGAGGCGCCGCTGATCATGCATTGTCCACATGAATCTTTCAAATCCAAGTTTTGTTGGAAATATTTGAGATGCGAAATAAGAGTTATAATATCTTGAATGAGGATCAACATTGTCTCGTTTGAACATGAAGTGAATGGATCGACCCTGCATTTTGTTTTCTGCCGATACCGATTTCAGAATGGTGTTTTTTTTTTTTTAAATCGTTCCACAGATTACTACTTCACGATGGACACCGACGATGTGGAATCCTCGAGCAGTAGCACGATGTCGAGCCTAAACAGTCTGTTTTCGTTCACCAGCCCGGCGGTGAAGAAGCTGCTCGGCTGGAAGCAGGGTGACGAGGAGGAAAAGTGGGCCGAAAAGGCGGTCGACAGTCTGGTGAAGAAACTAAAGAAACGGAAGGGCGCGATCGAAGAGCTCGAGCGGGCCCTTTCCTGCCCGGGGCAGCCCTCGAAATGCGTCACCATACCGCGATCGCTCGATGGTCGACTGCAGGTAAGTTGCGAGTTTGCGCATGGAAACGAAGGAAATGGAATGGATGGACAATGGATGGTCTCACGCTTGGCTTTCTGGTTGTAGGTATCGCACCGAAAGGGGCTTCCGCACGTGATCTATTGCCGTGTCTGGCGCTGGCCCGATCTACAAAGTCACCATGAGCTGAAACCGATCGAAACGTGCCAGTATCCGTTCAGCGCCAAGCAGAAGGAGGTGTGCATCAACCCGTACCACTACAAGCGCGTGGAGAGCCCAGTGCTGCCACCGGTGCTGGTGCCGCGCCATTCGGAGTTCGCCCCGGGTCACTCGCTGCTGCCATTCCATCAGATGAACGAACCGAACATGCCGCACAACGTAAACTACTCGAACACGGGCTTCAACAACTCGCACATGGGCAGTGGTGGCGGAGGAGCTGGCGGTGGTGCCGGCGGGAACGGTGGTAGTGGTGGCAATGGAGGAGGTGGTGGAGGGGGCGGTGGTGGACCCAACTCGCCCATCTCGTCCCATATGGGCCCAAACAGTCCGATGTCGTCCGTTTCGAGTCCCGGGCCAATCAATTCCAATCCCCAGAGTCCATATGGAGCACTCCCGGAGACGCCACCACCGGCCTACAGTCCCCCGGAGGAGGGTAATACGGTGGGTGGGGCCCAGGACGGCAATCAGATGGACACGAACCAGATGCACGGGGAGGTGGCACCGGTAAGCTATCAGGAGCCACCGTACTGGGCCAGTATAGCGTACTACGAGCTGAACTGTCGCGTCGGCGAGGTGTTCCACTGCACCAACACGTCCATCATCGTGGACGGGTTCACGAATCCTTCGAACAACTCGGATCGCTTCTGCCTCGGTCAGCTGAGCAACGTCAACCGGAACAGCACGATCGAGAACACGCGGCGCCACATCGGCAAGGGTGTACACCTGTACTACGTCGGCGGCGAGGTGTACGCGGAATGTCTCTCCGACTCGGCGATCTTCGTGCAGAGTCGCAACTGCAACCACCATCACGGGTTCCATCCGAGCACGGTGTGCAAGATTCCGCCCGGCTGCTCGCTGAAGATCTTCAACAATCAGGAGTTTGCCCAGCTGCTCTCACAGTCCGTCAACCACGGCTTCGAGGCAGTGTACGAGCTGACGAAGATGTGCACGATACGGATGAGCTTCGTCAAAGGCTGGGGTGCCGAGTATCACCGGCAGGACGTCACCTCGACGCCTTGCTGGATCGAGATCCACTTGCACGGACCGCTCCAGTGGCTCGACAAGGTGCTGATGCAGATGGGCTCCCCGCACAACGCGATCAGTTCAGTGTCGTAAGCACCACCACCGGCATGGCAGCGCTGGCGACTCGGATCATCCTGCTCCCGGCATCACGAGCAGCAGCAACGCCACGTGGTTTCTTCAGCCGCTTGCTAGCAGAATTACTCGAAGGAAGGAAGGAAGGATATCATCGACAAGCGCGTATGAAGTGCAACTAATTTTCCTCGTTTCGTCGCCAAGGGGTGCATCACTCAGCTCCCGGGTTTGGATGGATATGCGGAGAGAGAGAGAGAGAGAGAGAGAGAGCGAAAGAGGATAAAACACACCGTACATTATCACTGATTACGCTGGCTGCTGTTGTCTGTGGTTGTTGGGAGGTTACTAGGGAGCGATACAAAAATTTCAACAGATTTCAATCGATGCAAATCACAATTCTGCCGCTGTTCCCCGATCCGTGCAGTTGCATCGGCAATGGTGGCAAGATATATCCGATTTATTGTAAGACATCAACACAAACAAAGCTTCTTGAGCCAGGAAATCATAGCTATTTTCTGTGTACCGAAAGCTAAGGAATTAAGGCTAGGGGAATATGCTTGCAGACCATCGTCGATTTGCTGGCTACTTTCTTCTGCTGCTCTGTGCATTGATCATGTGCGTATTTATGTTGACCGTACAAGCGTCCTCAACGTAGCAAGAACACTTTCATTTCGCTCAGTAATTGATTCTAGGACAAATATGTTAAGCATGTAAGGTTAAGGTCTCATGTCGCGATAAACTTCTGTTTGAGTTAATTTAGATATTTTACGGTTCCGTTCCCCGATAATCGCACCGGCGCTCCATCAATGGTCGCCCAGTGTTGAAGGTGTCGGTTTTAGTGTGCAGAACATATTTCACCGTGTTCATTTGTCTGCGTACAAACCTATGGATGTATATTCGGCCAAGGGAAAGGATCTAATTTTAACAAAGTTTTTTGTCAAGCCATTTCCATTGAGCGATATCTGAAATAAGAGGGAGAGATTTCATTTGATGCACCGTATTAGGAATAAATAGGACTAACGCTAAATCAAACGAAGGCAAACGGTTTACTGTGTGCCGATCGATAGTTTGGCACTGCTACGAAATCATTTAATGGCAAGCAAGTTTTGTTAAAAAAAACCTGGGGACGGTTCATTCTTTCAAAATGACTGCAGTACCTGTGGGGTTGGATTATCCCAAGAAAACTGGAAAACTAACATGTCAAAAACCCATTTTAAGCTGCAGCGAACACGATGAAGAGCTGGGAACGCCAAGGTAAAGTAGATATGAACGCGATCGATTACAATGCCTTTTTTGCAATCAAATGAACGTTAGTCGATGGTATATGTTTTAAATTCGACTAGCACAGCCTCACACGCAGGTACGGGCACCCTATTGAACCTTCTTTTGCGGATCGTGTAGAATAAGTCAAGCGTGTGCAATTTCGTTTTAACTTCGACGTGTCTCGAACCTCCGAAGTTCCCCCCCTAAAGTTTCCGTGTAATGTGATTAATATTCTGATGCCATCAAACGCGAAACTGAAACGGTTATAATTTTAAGTCCCGAATGGATCATAAAGATCGTCTTTATACATATTTTTATTTTACATAACTATCACCCCTACATTTGTAGGGTCACAATGGAACGTGCAGATTATGTTTTAGGTGATATAGAGCAAAGAAATACAGAAGACGAACTTACTAGTACTAAGTTTTCTTGAAAATGTGGCAAAAATTTACTCTTACTTTGTTTAAAACAAGTGTAATTTACCTTTCTGTTGTTTAAACATTCGTTGATTTTTAACCGCAAATCGGTGTGAGTTATGCGATGAAAAAGATTTATATTTGGTTTGCAGCAAGAACCGCTTAGTGGATAAGTTTTAAGTGTAGCTGAACGTACGAATAGTTTTTACTTGTAGCCGACGATTGAACGTTACGTTACATTGCTACAGCTTTCGCGCTTCCGCTTGAACACTTCCGCGGAGATCTATTTTTTTCGGAAGAGGTCAAACCCCTTCAAATGCCAATTATGCTTAACGGACGGCTTAACTCAGTAAATTAGAAACCCGCTTATGGTAACAACAAAATAAAACTACATGATAACAGTAAAGCATGAAATCGGAAAAGAAAATCTTCACACTTAGTATTCCTCACCAAATAGACACGAAAAAGAGAAATTCATTATCCCCTTTCCTTTCCGTAACGATAGGAATTTCGAAAAGAACATGAAAACTCGACGGCCTTTCAATCTCTTAGTATTTACTATGATCCTTCTGGAACAGTTAATACGTGCCTCAAAATTGTTGATTATGTTTAAACATAAATATAACAGTTTAAACATAAACTGGACGCTGAATTTTATAGTTTCGATTAGGAATGATACTTTTGTGACAGATTCAATAAGATGGCCTTAAATGAAATTCAGTCGAGATATTTTTTTACATGCAGTGCCTCATTAAAATTAGCCAACAAACAAAAACACTGAGCCGACAATGGGCTGGACTAGCTGCTATTCAAAAGTGCATTATACTCTTCACGGAGAATCGTGAGGATATTTCAAATAGTTTGAAAGTGTACAATAATATTGTGGGATTTTAAAACAAAACAAACAAATTCGTCAATGTAACGGACAACAAAACTTCTCGAAACAATGTTACATCACAGACAGAATGGCCTTTTGTGTAATGCCTTTGCGTTTTCAGAAAGTAAAACAGATATGCAGCGCCTTATTATGTAGCGAGAGGGAGCAATGGAACTTTGAAAGCGATCTACCCCAAGCAGTTTTATTTGTTACAGGTCCGTTTGCTTAGGTAATTTGATCTGTGTCTAATATTGCGTCTTTTATTTTGTATTGTAAAAAAACGATGGAAAATATGTTTATCGAAACCGGTGTGTAGAGATAGTATTTTTCCGAACTGACGTCGGACTAGCACTACAAATATATGGTAGATCGGTTTATTCTAACGTAGCTAATTGATGCTCCTTCGTGTGTGCGCGCTTCGTGCCTTTGAACTGTGTTTGCGACTGTGCGCGCGCGTTTCTGTGTGTATGTGTTTATGAATGTGTAAGTAAACGGTAATTTGTAGCTCTTCTGTTTTTACTTGTAAGACCTAAGCGAAACAATCAAATAAAGCATGGAACATTAAAGTAACATAGAAAAACGGAAAATTAAGGAAAAAAAACTTATCTATTCAACCGTGCAACCATCCAACGCAGCAACTCGAATGAATAAAGCGTGCGTCGGTCCCCGAATGTATTAAGAAAAACGTGAAGAATGAAGAGGACAAACAAATAAATGAATACACATAAACGAAAAAAAAAATGAAATCAACAAAGTGTTGAACTATATTTTGCTCACTTAGAATAAACTATCTTCAGAACGCGGTTCAGTCGCTAAAGAACGTGCATATTTTTAATAATAACTCATTGTGAAAGGAGCGAAGAAGATAAAATGTAAACAATGAGATCCTTTGAGGAACAATGGCAATGAAACAGCGTAAACCGAAGCAGAACAACAATGTCAAAAAAGTAACAACTAAGCTCAGACATGCAAACATACACTATACAGATAAACTTCTACATTGCCGTTAGATTAAAGAGGGAAACGAAACAGAACGCTATCACAAGGCGGCATATTGAGGATTCCGTTTTTCCGGGAAATGAAACGATACTATCAGATTGCACACAAGATCGAAACATTGGCAAACAAATAACTTGGACGGAGCGAGCAATGCACTTAATGCACAGAATAGCCTGATTATATTGATATGTATTTGTATGTGGTGTGTGTAGAGCTAAAGAAAATATGAACGTGCATTTGATGATTGTGTGAAGAGAAAACCGTTTCGAAAATCGATGAAAAATTGGTACAAAATTATGACGAAAATTATTAAAAAATCTTAATAAACTCAATTTCACATCAACAAGGATTATCATGCAAGCATGCAACCAAATGAAAGCTGAACACACTCAATCCATTATTAAGTCCAGGATTTAACGACGGCTTTCAAAATAAAACACACCATGAACCCATTGAAAATGAGATTAAACATCCGCCAGATACTATGCTCAACAGCCATTTCCATTTTGCTTGATTGAGGCAGCCGGTTTAGAGGCAAGTGCGAAATAATGACAGATTCGTGATCCTGTTCAATCCTTCCTTTTTAAGACCAAATTATCCTAATGCGAAGTTCCACAACCGATAATGCGTTCACCTACCGACGTCCTTACCGACTTTGTCACGACAAACGAACTAGGTGTAGTTCGGACGCAGTTTAGCTTTTATTTACGAGACTGTAGTGCATAAGAAGATGGAAAAAAGAGGCGTTAAATGCGTTTTTGTGAGTGTGTGTCTGTGGAGGTGTTAATGCATGATGCTAAAGCAGAGAAGATGATGCCGAACGCATCTTTGCAATAGAAAATGCTGCTCTCGATATTATCGCGTCGAATGTTTAAATTTCATTGTCCGTTTTGGCCGTGGGTATGAGCTTCCCTGAAACACACGTAACAACTCGTACATCTAGATGATCTCAAGTGAAATAATAAAAATACTTACTTTTGACTGTTCATTTTTTATAATATGCCATTCGTTCCATTTCAAACAGTTCGGCGTGTTTTTTTAAGTAGCTTAGAAAAGAACGCTTCGCTATCGGCAACGAAGGCGACCGGGTTAAAAGATACAGCTGGGCGCTTCAATCTGGAGTTTAAACTGGGAAAACGAAATCGAATTGGATCCTCGCTGGATCCTGCACACCCTCAACGTAATTAGTGGCCATACGGAACAGACACAGAAAAGCAGCGATTGGACGTGACAGAGCACTTTAGACAAGATTTGGTATAGAAGCCCGCCCGTTCTGCAAGTGTATAATTTTTAATCATGCGTTTTTAAAACACATTTTTGTTATGCAAGCGGTCTGAACATATGATTGTACAGAAAAATTATAAAGATACAACTAGAAAACTATCTTACAAGCAACAATGCAAGAAAATATATCCAAAAACGGATGGACAATGCAAGCAGATGAGTAGTTTATGGTTTATGATTAAATTTGAAAATTTAAGTTTTGCTCTTAAACTGACAGTTGGGTTGACGTGCGAAAATATCATTAATCGTAATTGAGGATGCGGTTGCGAAGGGCAGACATCAAGGGACAAACCTTAAACAATATGTGCGCTCCTAGGCTAAGAATGGTAAATACAATAAATAAAATCAAAACACAAAAAGAAACGTGTTTCACATTTCGAGCTAGTTTTCCAACACAATTTATACATTTACAGTATACGTCCCACGTGAAAGCCCAAGGTGTTCACAAGGAAGCTGTACCGCGTGAGCGCGAAACCGTTCCGTTGCGTTATGATGCTCGGCCCGCATCGTTACCCGGAGCAACCGACCGCACCAACACAAAAACACAAGTGCTCTTACCTGCCATCATCGCAGCAGGCGTTGACTTCGATGATGCCGATCATGGTTCACCTGCATCGGCTGTGGCACCGGTGTCCACGTTCTCTCCCTCTCTCTCTCTAGCTTTCCCATCGGTGATTATGCTGCGATGCTGCTTCTGGTGCTGTTGTGATGCTTTTCGTTATGCTTCTTTCAGTTCCGCTTGCTGTCGGGTTGCTTACACAGAATCGAACCGGCAGGGCTGGGATCGCTTTGAATATTAAATCTTTCAACCGGTGCCAATACGCTCGAAGGCTATAATTACCGTTTGTGTTCGTCGAGAGGTACAAAAACCGGTCCTCGGGGTTGCTGGCCCTGCATGCTTGTTAACCAACCATTTAAACTTCCAAAGACATTCGATGAATAAAGGATGCTCTAGCCATTGGTTCTATATGCAGGAAGAATAGGATTAAACGGGAATTGTAAGCCGTTCTGAATTTTTCTTACATTTTAAACCACTTCAAAATCGCCAATGTGACTGTCACTACTGCGAGGGTCGATTATGTTGTATTTTTCATTGAAACTTCTGAAACGTAGAGCCGAGTAAAGGATAATAAAGACAAACATATCGGACCTTTTTGGGGAATTCTAATTTATGTTTCTGCACCTTCGCGTGCATGATGAATGGACACGGGCACACCATTGCAAAAGCACCAAGGTGGAGTGCAACTGCAAAGATTGCAAAGGTATCCACCCCAGCGTTGTCCGTTGTTGGCGAGCGCGAGCATAAACAAACCCTTGTGCTCCCCCGGGGCGGTAGCATAAATAGGGGAGCACCAGCATGGGACGGTACGGGCGCGTCAGATCGGGCGCAGCGGAATGTTTTGGTGGCGGTCGTCGGCAGCATATTTTATGCTACGCGCGCGCTCACCACCCTGTCGAACTTCGGTGGGAAAAGGGCGGGGGATGGACTGTTGCACGCTTTGCTGGGTTGAAGGTTGGCAGACAACGGTGCTGCTGATTGTTATGATGATGGCGATGATGATAATGGTAGGGTGAGGTATAAGGTTGGCGTTTGCGCACGACGCGGTTTTCGTACGTGTGCACATTGCGCTCGCCATGCTTTACGTTTTGGTTTTAGGGGGTGAAAGCGAGAGCATCGTCGTTATAAAACAAATGCTCCAAACCGAATGGTATGGGATAGGAGCGAGAAGGGGCTGTTCTGGACGGGCCTGAAACGGAGCATGCACGAGATGAAAATCTGCGAATGTTTTGAGCATTGCACATCGATTATGCTCCATTACCGCTGCGGCACAATGAAAACATAGTTTCCATGTACCGAATAAAAACACTCTTTAATTTCCGTATGGATTGTTTTTGAAACGAGCTATACAAACTCCGTTTTTCATGTTAAAAAATTCAAATTTATTTGCATTTTGTTCTCGCTTCACACCTGTAAAGCTTCAGTTAGATTTCTTTAACGAAATAAAATGGGTTTCCTTCACCGCTCGTGCACGGCCTAGACCGGTCAACATGAACATTCGAGCATGTTTCTTCGTTCGATGATCAAATCACCTGCAGACCGCCGGAAAGTGAGAAGCAGAGGTAGGAGAAAATGGGGAATGAAAAATTGGTCATTTTCTTTCCCCTTCCATCTCCATCCGAAACGCGTTGTTCCACGAAGGAGAGCATGCAAACGCGTTTGCTCTCACTCTCTTTCCGTGGAACCCGCGGTTTTCCCCGCTTTTCTCGGAATGGCGAGTATTGTTTCTCACTGGTTTTCCATTCCGACGCTCCATCCATCCCGCTCCATCGGACGGGGGATACGTTTGTTCTCCTTCTTCGGTTCCCTCCAGGGTAAGGAGACACCGTAGTGGAATGAAAGAAAAAGCCACGCCGCAGTTAGCTGGGAAGGAATAACAGAGACGGAGAATGCACATTGAGCCTTCGGCCGGAAACCTTCGCCAGATCCGAAAATTGTGAAAGCTTTTTTGCCTCGGACGCGTGCGTTCGCGGCCGTGAAGGGGAAATCGCGGCGCGTCAATGAAAAGAGCGCAGCGGAAGGGCGAGGTGAGGCGCGCGGACACACAATTCGAGCAGTTGAGCGTGCCGTCGTTGTGGACCTCGACAGCAAAACCTTCGGCCAGCCGTTTCCGAGGAGAGCCTCGCAGTTTCACGCCAGCTTCGGTATCGATCAGAGGCAGACACAACGCAGGACCCTCGGAAGACGGAGCCAGGTTCCGTTGGCCGGTTTCGCGCGGATCTATCGGTCGAACAGGATTACTGTACACGGTCCGTGTGCAGGCACACGTACACAAACACAAGCAAACGCAAAATTCATACGGTGAACGGTGGTCGGTGTAATACACGTCGTCCGTAGACGGGAAGACGGCAGCAGCTTGAGTGAGAGTGAGTCAGTGTTGGTGTGCGGGTGTTGAACGGTTGAATGCGATAGTGGTGGTGGTGGAAGGGCTGTGAAAAGCGGGAAAAACATCACTCCTTTTAAACGCTGATGTGGGCAATGTGTGCAATCGGATTAACTGCCGAAGGATGTCGTTTGAAGTTTTCTACTGATTTTTTTTTTAATATTCACTCTGACGAGGAGTACGAAGCTCTAACGTTGGAAAATTTTTAACTGTTGTTTGGAGGAGTATGTGTGGCTATGTGACGGTGACGTGATGGCAAAGGATTAGAATTCCTGTGGGCTTTTTTTTTTTGCAACAGTGCAAGGGGGTGCGAGTGAAACAAAACCTCAACGCACGTGAAAGTAAATTGAAACATGTGACCTGAGCCTGAGCTTTATACGAGAAACAAAATGCGCGACAGATCAATTGTTAAATTGGTAGGCTTGGGGAAATTATTGGAGGATGCAAAGCTTGTCAATGATCATAGTAGGCACAACGCACCAGTATAATCGAAGTATACTGTTTACTAATTGTGGATTATGATTTTCATTCCAATACGAAACTTCTTACGAAGCAGACGCTTCAATTAAAATGTAGTTGTTCGTTAAACTATTTTCCGGCTATTTCCATTTTCAATCATAATCCCAATAGAAATGCAGTAGTTGTTTGAACTGTCAAAAATGAATTTTTGTTAACTAAAAAAACCAAAGAGGAAATAGTGCTGAAAATGAAGAAAAAGGAATAGAAACAAAAGACAAAGCAACCGTGCAGTGCAAAAAATGAAGAGAAAACAGAGAAGAACACGCTCAAATTCAATAGAAAACGGCCGAATCCACACAAAAAAACCAACAAGTTTCTAAGCGCAAAAAAAAGCGGTAGAAACTAAGGGTGAAAGAAGAGAATCGATTGTTTTGAGGGAATTGGGAAATTGAGCGACGTTCCATTGGTGATTGTGTGCACTCCAGTGAATGGCTTCAAAGGGATTTTATGACACAAAAATGTAATTTTTTTGAAAGCAACGTATTTGTGGTTCGCCGAAGCGTTTCAGCTGCAAAAGGATAACGGAAGCATCCAGGGTATAATTCCTTTTAATTGTTTAGAATTATTGAACTTTTCTAACATTCATTCTACTTTAATTTATCCTTTTCAACATGGTTGGAAAGAAGAAGCAATCGATAACGGATGGCCTGTCGTCCCGATGGTGGAATACTGCGTCATAAACCTGCGGCCATCGGATTGAATGTCTGGCGACGTACTTGTCCGTGCCTGTTCGCTGGGGACATTACTAATTGAAGCTTGCGCTACGGGTATTTCCGTATCCAATTTTATCGATTCCGTTGCCTCCGGTGTGTTTTTCGGTGGATTCGTGGATCGGTAGAGTTTGCTGGCGTGTTCCGGTGCGCGCAGGCACAAAGGCGTCTTCGCTGAAAATAGCCAAGAAAAGCAGGATGGCAAGAAAACAAAGTTCAACAAAACCGACGAACCGTAGATCCTAGCTGGCTTCCCGCGGGTCCCCCACGCTTCTTGTCACCGGGCTACCGCTAGCCTTAAAACGGTGCCAATAATTGAAATTAAATTTTTCATTTTGCCATCGTGCGCTCGATTCCTCGATGTGACTTCTATTCCTTCGTGGTACGAGCAAATCTGCGCCATTGCGCTAGATACTGTACAGCGATAGATTTTTTTTTCTTGTTTCCAGTTAGCACCTGTCGCAGTGGGGACTTTTTCAGTTTTACCAACCAGACGGCTGACCAAGATGTTCCAGTATTATTGCGCTTGCTTTCGAACAGTCAACGTAGTGTAGGGTATCTTCCTTTCCATGGTTAAAATTGGCCACCGCTTACCAACTGTCCATCAATCCGACTGCCCGAGTTCCCAGCTGTACTGGTACATCTATTTGATAAATGAAATCCAGAGCTTCAGCTCCAAAAAAATAAAATAAAACAGGAAGCAAAAGGGACGCGAACACGCAAACACCAGCAAGAAATTTAATGAAACATTCTATTTTGTACGTCGTTGTCCGTCTTGGGCTGCTTTCACTTGGAAGCGCCAAGTTTGGTAACCGGTAGTTGGTACGGTACATCGTTAAAGCAAGTACTTTTCTCGGCGGCACAGTCCTGCTGTTCTTCGCCATCGCGTCACCGACGTCCAGGCACTTGATTGGCTTCGTTCGTTGGCTCTCCATCCATTTCTCTACATCCTGACTAGCCTGAGGCAGAGCCAGCTTTTTTTCGTTTTCGTAGCGAAGAATCACTACCAAACCTGGGTTTTGGTATACTTTTTGTGTGTGTTTGGTGTAAAGAAAACTTTTCTTTAGACAATTCTTTTGCTTCATCACGTGATGTTACTCTCTAACAAACTCTCCAAGTTTAAGCGAGAAGAATACGACAGGATCCTAAAATTCTTCGAATGAAAAGTTAAATCGTCTCTCATAGTTCTTATCATTTTCTCAGGCTTCTTTGAGAAAGCTAGCTTGTTTTATGTTTGACTACCCCAGTGCATTTGCATCTTAATGCAGAAAATTCCACTTTCCTGTCATCTGCCTTATCTCCTGTTGCCCCGAACCTGTCGCTCTCCCTTGTCACCGTTGACAGCAAGGTGTAAATGACCCTTTGAACTGGCAATTAAATCCCAAATCGCGCCATTGCATCGGATGGTAATCTCGTGCGATGTGCAGAGATTGGAGAAACAAAAGGAAAAGGAAACTTGCACTTTCCATCCCATTCACCTGCCACCTGTCAAATGGCGAGCTTTTGGCCAATGTTGCCATTGGCGCCGGTGAATGAATCGAGATAAAAGGCAATGGGGGAGCAAAAAAAAAAAACACCTGCCGGCCACGTCGGGCTGACGTCGGGTCTTTGACGTTTTGTCGGCACTGGTAATTACACATTATCGCGCCTTGTGGTGAAGGGGAAGCAGGGCAGTTGCGAATCTTGGCCTAAACGTTTGCCGAACTATACTGCGAGTGACGTTTAGCGGCATTTTTTATTGCAAGGTGCGCCCCCCGGGCGTTTATGTAATTAATGATTTTTGAAGGTTTCGTTCGCGATGTCAAAGGCGACGGGAAGTTTGGACCGTTCGGAGTGCAAGACGGTGAGTCACAGACTTCGTGGAACAGAGATGGCCGTTACGCTATGGTGACAAACTTAAATAATACATGAACGCTGCGGGGGGATGAGGCGAGAAAATTTATTCGAAAGTATGTCTGTATCTTTGCGATTGTAGTTTATTCTGCTGTCTTGCCTTTTGCTACTCGTATTGCTCACGCTGCCTTCAGCCAGGTCCCGCATGTCGCATGGCGTCGCATTGTGTACAATCACCATCGTAATAATTGGGTAAAAGAAGACGTGTGAGCAGGGCATCTCTTTTAAGTTTTAATTTTGAATTTTATTTCTTACTTTCAGCAATCACTGTTGGCTTTTGAGCAACCTTTTTTCCATGGAACCATTTTTCCCTCAAGCGCTCCAGGCAAAACTTTCGGACCGTACCTTTGTTGGCTGAAGAAGATGTTATCAAATCGTCAGCTATAACAATTGCTTTTCGGTTTGTTTATAGCAGCTATTGTTTTGGGCAGGGTGGTTAGTTTATTGTGGAAGAATAAACTTATCTTGTAACTTGTAAATTGCGAAGCCTTCATGAAAAATTTATGGTTAATTTATGAGTCAGAGTTTAAGATTTGCTTAATGTTGCGTTCAATTAATGTTTTTTTACCATCGCCGGGCTTTATTCATTGGTAGATCATATCTTATCGACTGAATACACAATTGTTGAGCCTCAAGGGTTGTAAGGGTTATTCATTTCTTATATTCTGATTTTATGGATTTGCTAGGAAGTAGAAAAATCCTGGGAGTGTTGATTTTGTGATCTCTGCTAACTCAAACCATTAATTATGCCATTGGGCGAAGGCAAATACTTTGCAGGCAAGATGAGTTTCCAACCCTTTGAAATGATATTGGTAAAATATTGCCTTCAGAAAGAAAGCAGGGAGAAATCGTTGAAAGCAACAGCTAAAAAGCAGACAAGAATCGAGCAGAGCATTTTTCTCCGATGGCGTTGCAAAGCGATGTAGATGTTATAGGAGCCCCAGGCTCCATGAGCTGTTTCGGAAATCAGGGAGTGGCTGGGAAAGAAAACGGAGAAACAGGAAAACAAATCCATTACGCGAACAATTTCCGAAGGGTTCACCCGCGGGCCGAATCTTTTTTGCGGATTGGCGCAGAAACATTAACCGCTTCGCTCTAAAATACAAACCAGGAAGAAAAGTGCCAGTAATTCCACCCGGGGAGCGATAGCAAAGGCGAAAAATCGATCATCGAAAAACCCTATGCAGCATGCTCTTGCCTGTCGAAACTTTGCTTTATTTTTAAAACAAAGCTACCAAGATGTATTCAGCAGGGCTCGCCGAAGGATGACAGAGGAGCCCTGGGAAGCACATCGTTTGTTGGTGTGCGTGGTTGTTCTCTTTTCTGACTGCTCCCCATAACTGTTGCCATATTGTTTTCAGGCCTGCTACAGCAAGCCTAATCGAGGCAGGCAAAGATTTTTGCAAAGCTGAAATTACTGATAAATTAGCAGAAAAAGTTAATCTCCGGTGCCGTTGCGATTCGTGCTAGCAACGCGGGCAGCGATGGTGCAGAGCATCGCTGTGTGTGTGTGCATGAGATAAACGAGATAATCGTCTGCGGGAATCTCCGTCCATCATCAGGAGACGAAGAAGAAGTAGTTTGCCAGTGCAGAAAAGGGATATTTTGCTGCGAGCCTTCATCATTGCGGGCTGGAACTCACGACGAATTGGAAGATCGCGTATCTATCAGCGTCAGCCTGCGAACGTGACCACCGGTTCGGGCTGATCGACTGTTGGCAAAGTTTAGAGATATAATGGAGAAACAAATTTGGCGGTGCCAATAATTCGTTGCCGGGGTGCATAACATAACGGTGTCCGATAACTTTCCCGGCGGTGTGCGAGCAGGAAGGAAGTGGATGGAAGCAAAGGTGCAGAAGAAGAAAAAAAACCCTAGTGCCTTTAACTAATGGCCAGCATCTAAGACGGTAAGAAAGTGAGAGTGTTTTGCCGAAAAAACAGAAGAAAAGAAAAAAAGCCTCTCAAACCGAACAGATTGAAAAGAAAAGTCATCATCTCGTTTCCACAGGCAACGGAAGCAAAGCAATGTTGGATAGGAAATAGTAAGCCGGCAAGCAAAATGTATGCTCTGTAGCGCTCTTGTGGAGGTAAACAAAAAAAAAATTGTCTAAACAGTCATTCCATTCCGGTGGCTGACCTGGCGGAAAACCCCACCAGTCCCGAGACAGAGCTCGTAATAATCAAGCGGCGAAGAAAGTGAGTCGCGCGGCAAGCGTATCGACATGACGATGGCAGTGAAGAAAGCCATCCAATGATCATTTGATTTGGAGTGGCCCGATGAAACCATAGAGATCGCAGCGAGCGCTGGAGACCACTTTCAGGCGGTCAGTCGTCATTTGGAAGCCGGCGCGTTTCGTGCAGCATCAAACGGACAGCAGAAACACTACTTCAGCCTTTCGCTCGGCTCGGTTTCGAAGTGCTAGCAACCGACTGTCGGAGAGAGAGAGAGAGAGTGAGATATAAGCGCAAAGTTACAGGGAAACAAGAAGGGCAGTCCGCCTGTGGATCCCCGTGTGGATAGTAATGACAGCATCCCGGAGGAGATAGGTGAGCTGACAGACAGTCCCGCAGCTTGCTCCACGCGATCTCACGTGTTATGCTGCTTGCCATATTTGTTGCAGCTGAGATTTGTCGCCGGTGAGGACGGTGGGTTAAATCTTTTTCGTTTTCGCCTTGGCTGCCAACGATCCCCGCGGGTGCTCTGTCACAGCGGGGATAAGCAAGAGTGAGCGTGATTTGATGACAGATGACGGTCAGACCGCGTTTGACTTTTGCGTGCCACCTGAGATCGGTTTGTCATTACCGTTTTTTTTCCCTCACAACCACAGTTATTAGTGCTGAACCCGCACGAAAGTGAAATAAGCAGCTAGGGGGTTATGCGCCGAAAGGAAGGTGCTTTTATGACGCGCCTGAGCAAATACGGGGCTTAGTGAGAAGTGATTGTAATGAAGTGAGTAAAGCAAAAAACAAAAACAAAAAAGTCAAAATGGATAATGCAGCCAGTGGTTGTAGGTGTTGTTAGGTGCGGTCAGGTCGAAACCCCAAACACAGCCCCTGCTTCTTCGGCCAGGGAAGGGAAAGGTGAAGAGGTAGAAAGTAACCTCATCGTTTGGCTGATGAGTTTTAATCAAAAGTGCCCCCAGAGGTAACGAGCACTCACTCGACGTAACGCGAAACGCAACGCAGCCTCCCAAGTAGCCATTGCGTCGCCGTTGCAATAGCCAGTATCGTAGTAGAGATGCAGACACCCTACGGCTTTTGCTTTCTTCCTTGATTTTAATGTGGTGAAATCCTTCGTTGCAGAGTGTTGTTCGTTCGTTCGTTCGTGCACACGCTTCCACGGTGAAGAAGGCTGCGGCATCGGAAATTCCGTATGGAGATCGGCTTGCGCCGATTGCCGTCTTGTGTTTGAGTTTGGTGTTGTTTTCGCGTTTTGTGTGTTTCACCCTGAGTTTACTTGTGCTTTCGTCCATCCCGTGCCGTCGCAGCGGTGATTGTTTTATTGAAATTTTCTCACCTCTGGCTCCGTTCAATTAGTGCTGAATTCCTCGGTGAAGCGCGGTGATATTGCGATGCGTTAATGTGGCAACCGCGGGTTGCTTTGATTGGCCCAAGTGAAAAGCTCGCAACTCAGCATTAGCGAAGTGAAATTATTCTACGTGGCCCTAGCGGCGCGGCACTATGGGTCGACAATTGTGATTTTTAACAGAAGATAGTCGGTGAAACGGTATAATATTTTCGTGCATGGTGTGAACAGTAGTAGCTGGTACTTGGTACGACGCGAGTCAGCTGACTTGTACCGTTTTGGTAATGACTTCGATTTGAGACAGCGTTGATTTTGGTATTACGGAGCGAATCGCTGCACTAAAGACACATTCTGCACAACAATGTCTAAGGTAAGAGAACATTTCCTCATAAGAATATTATCCCATCTATATTATGATTCTTTAACTATTTAAAATAATTTCTGTTCTAATGTGAATATCTTATATGTTGAGGAAAAACTTTCCAACAATCAAACGATTACTAGAGGACATGGATCATGAAAAGTAACGATTTTTGGAAAAGGTTAATACTGCTCTAACTTACGTACATCTAAAACGAACCTCGATGCCCTTATGTAAGGTTCTGGCGCAGCTGATCATTTTTTGAAAGCGCAAGATATCCTTTGTCAAAAACGCCAAAGAGTCACTAAGCTTAATGTATTTTGCTTCTTATCCCACTGGGGGGGAAAGGTAATTGTCAACGTATCGCAAAAAGTACACGTTCGTACAGGGCATGAAAGGTTCACCTATTTCCCAAAAGGGTTTCGCATCGAAAGGCCAGCAGCAGCATCAGCCACTCGAGCGATTGAACATCGGCCCTATTTTTTTTATTGTTAAGAGATTCCCCACGTCAATCGGCGCGAGTTGGATACGGTTGACTGAATCCAAAACGTTTTTTGATATCTCATTTTTCCATTCGCTTCACGCTTGCCAGCAGCAGCCATTGTTCGCCGGCCGGATTCTGCCGCCAAACTCACGTGCAGCATAGGTCTCCTCCTATCTTATCCATATCTTCGCCACCGTTGCTCTGATAGTCGTGGTGAAAGGTTTGTCAATAGCTTGTTGTCTCCCGGCAGGACGTGTATACGCCCCCGTTGGGGTAGTAGGAACACGATCCAGCATCTGCACTGGAATCTGTGTCCGTCCCTGGTGTGGGGATGCCGGTTGGCAACAAGAAGGTGTGTTTGTTCTGCGTGCGCGGCGCCAAAGCTGCCAGACGTGCGTCGTAAATGGAGCGCGGCGAAAACCGTTCAATCCCTAGAAAACGTCTATCGGGCAGCTTCGATTTGAGTGACTATTCTTTATCTGAAGATTCGAAGATGGAGAAGATTCGGTTATGCACAGATGAGCTCTAGTGGACCGTTTATTTTTCTTATCTACGGAACTTCACAATTTCTATACGCGTTTTTTTTTTCTTTTGATTCTCGCATTTTCCTATGACTCTTATGGGAATGACAGAAAAAAAAGGATTCTTTTCACTGCCGGTGGCGGGAGGGAAGCGAGTGATGATTTAATTTGTGCTTCAACAAATGTCCTGGCTGCAAAGCTTCGCTCTTGTCCCCCCCCCCCCCCCCCCCGCCCCCGATTGAGGCGGCAAGACCGCGGTGCCCAAGCAACGGACCAACGGTTCTGACTCGATAAATTGTCTGCAAGGAATCTGGGAGACTGGGAGCCGTAAAAAAGTTCGCCCATAAAGCTGCTCGCTTAGGGGCGCAATAAAGTGGATTTTCTTTCCTTCTTCCTCCATTGCCCTGGGAAAGTATTCCTCAAGTCGATTTTCTTGCAAAGTGTTGCGACAGTGCATTTTTTTTCTCTCGCCGATGGAAATGACGAAAATCGACGTGACGAAAGACGCTCCCAAATCCCAGTAAAAGCATCTTCCATGTGTTTGCGAAGCGATGGAGAAAATGTGACGAGCTATGGGTACGGGAAAATGGCTTTCGTAAGGCGTAAAGTTGATCCGGCCGTTAATTGAAAACCCTAAAATAAGATTAACCGTACCGAAATGCAAACGAAAGCGCGAGTAACTGTTTACTGTCTCATCCAGCGTGTTTAGTGAAGTGAGATTTGGGTTTGTTAAAACCTTTGGCACGATTGCATTTTTCTTTCCGCTGGAGAGGCTTGTCGTCGGAAGGAAGGCAGCGCTCAAGAAACTTCCCGTCCTCTAAAGGCAGTGATGTTTAATCCATTTCCTTGCACGGCATTTGTGCCGTGGTTCAGAGGGATTAGTTTTGGTTATTTTGATGTCTGATAATACCACTATGGAAGATCAGTTCTACAAGAGCATTTTGAAGAAGTCTGAAAAAAGGGAACAAACTCCCGAATAGTTTTTCAATCAGCAGTTCTTTACATTAAGATCTGGAAGCACCATTTTTATGAAAGGAAATCCTGACATTGCGGAAAACTTCTAGTCAAAACTGCAATAATGCCACCATGTAACATATCATGGGTATTTAGACGTGTTATGATAATCACACTAGATATAACACCATTTAAAATGTTTAAGTGTTTGGGAAAACACTCAATCGTTGAACCAGATTGGCGCAGGTGGTAAGAAAGTTTAAATGAGTTGTACACAATTTTTTAAACAATACACAGCACGATGGCATGCATACTTGTCACGTGTGCGAGTTGGAGGAATAAGATTTGCCCGTTTCGGTTCGCCGCACGCGAGGCAAGCCGTTTCGTGCGTGTGGAAATGGATTGTAGCCGGTGCTGTAATGTACCGAAGTTAACTGGATGTTTTGTTGTTTGTTGCTGGAGGCAATGTTTTGAATTGCGTTGCAGTGCGTTTCAAATGCTATCTGGCGGGAGGGGTATGGACTCCCCGGCTATGTTGTTTGCAGGAAACCGAAACCATAACCAGTATCATAACTCTATGGAACATTCAAAACATTTCGCCTGCATTTTCCCCATTTTTCCCGAGTTGACTGGAAACAAACAAACAAACAAACAAACAAACGAACAAACAAGCCAACTCCGGTAGCCATTTCGAGCCGAGGCGTTGATAGCTAACAAACCACTTTTCCATACATTTCGCATCCGCCAACTTTCGTTATCAACTGGCATGCACCGTTCGCAACGGTAAGCGAGTTTTGCGAGCGATAATGGCGCCGGTTTGCAGTTTGCAACCTTTTGATATGTGTTTGGTAAAATGGAGCGAAAGGAGAAGAAAAAATCGAACAAGATAAAAGATATCAGAAAACAATACGGCTAGCATCACTAGCATTATGCTTCGGCGGCACCCTGTAGGCATTCGATGTTCACACGCGAGGCTAGCGTACGTTGCAGCGAAAACAACGAATAAAAAAAAAACACCTCTATGTTTTCTTTTGACTTTATGCTGGTACAGGTTGAAGCTATGTTAATGATTGGTGCTGAAGGCATGGCGATCCAAGCTCTTGAAGACCCAGATAATGGGGTGCAAGCAAAACGGGAAACAAAATGGTTAACCTCTTCCCCGTTCCCGTTTCCGTACCAAATAAGGAACCGTACATGTATGTGTGTGTGTGTGTGAGAGAGAGAGAGAGGAGAGGAAGTTAGCATAGTCATGATGATTGTTTGATTGAATTTCCAACATCATTTCAGAATTTAATGAGATAAATTCTACGGTTTCAAAGCGAGCGTACATACAACAAAAACGTTATGTTACGTTCGCGGGAAATTCGTCTGGTTCGATTAAGTATTGGGTTGGAGTTGTTTTTAACAAACCAATGTGAATTTTGGCGTCCCAGCTCAACATTTTTCCTATGCTTATTAAGGTTAATTAACATTGGGAGTACGGACAACAACATGGATTTTCTTCCCTTTTTTAAACGAAATTAAGGTAGTGGGAAAGGATTATGCATTTGTATTTTTTTAAGTTGGAATTTACATTAGAGTAAAATATTAGAAAAAACGGTTAATTTTTTACGTAAAAATATGTATTGAAAATGTTCACGTCTTTTTTGTGTAACCAACTACGTGTTGCTCGAGATTGATAGTTAGTTCAAGGATTTGTATGCTGGCAGAAATTTCCAATGAATCAGCTCGAACGTGATAGGAAAATCATTAATCTTTTGGACCCTATACACAATTCGTGCCTGTAGTTTTACTCTTCTTCTACGTGTCGGTGGGTTTATTTTGGAGGCCAACCTTTTCCTTTCCTTTTCACCGCCTTGTACCGCGCCGATGAATTTCGTGTGTACTTATGCTGAGAGGAAAAACGGTTTCCACTGTGTGATTGATTAGGTGACGCTATGAAGCTACAGAAACAGACGGAGCTACCTATCTTCCAGCCCACGGGTGTGGATTCCTCTTGGAAAATTCGCCATGGACATTCACATCCATCCGACCCAATCGTTGGACGAGATGAAAAGTGTATCCATCTGGTCGGATGGTTCGAAGGTTGGCGTAGGATGGAGCTCCCGGTGTACCTACCTTTTTCGAGAGAAGAAAATGCCACGTCCCGAGAAAAATGTTTTTTCCTTCCGATTTCATGTTTCACTTTCTTTATTGTGGTTTCGGGCTTTCCTGGAATGGAAAGTGTGTTGATCGTCCGTCGAATAGAGAGAAACGAAAAGTAGTGAAAAAAAAAATCCCACCACCTATCGATTGAAAAGCAATATCGTCGGCTGTCGAGCTCGGGACGTGTGAATTTTATCGATTTTAAATTAGCATACCCAATTTTTGCAAATCCATGCAGCAGCGTCACGAGTTTTACCTTTTGCTCCGCCAGCGGCATGGGAACGGAAAAGAAAGAAGCAGCAAGCACGTTGCCCAGGGAGGGTTGCTTTGGGAAGCATGGTATCTGCAAGAGCATCTTGCCGAACGCCGACGATGTGCAGACACACGGGTCGATTTTATGGGGAATTTATATGTAAACGATAAAATTTAACCAGTTCTCCAGCGTGGAGCCTGATTTTGCGGATCAGTTGCTGGCTGCTGCCGCTGCCGGAAGGAAGATGCAATATGGCTTCAAAGATTGGCCCGGATTGTTGTTTTATTTATACACAATCACATTTTTATTCATGAAGTAATATTGGTGTCGACGGATTGTTTAGTTCGGGATTAAGCTGGGAGAATTGTTATTGTTTATGGATATCAATTTTGTTAGGGAACAAAAATAAGTTTTAAGAGCACTAAAAAAAAAGCAAAAAAAAAGCACTAGAAAAAAAATTACACGAAGGGCATGGCTAATTTTACCTTTACAGCAATTACACACTACCGATTGCTGTTCAACTCAGCACCATTTATTCGAGGCGGCTTTCCGAAAGTTGTACAAGCTGCTTCACGATTATTGCCCTTTTTCTAAGAAATCAAATCAAGCACCTGCTGCCGTACCGTAATCGTATTTTTGATAATTTTCTCTTTCTGCTCACCTTGGAGAGGACGGAAAATGTGTCGCTTGCCAGAAAGAAATTAGTTCCACCGTGTCTGCCCACTTGCTTTGGTTACCGACTTTTCATCGTAACGGCGATGTTGCTCGTCGTTGTTGAACGCTTTTTTTTTGTCACAAACATCCTGAAAACGCTCACAAGCTCCGTGGCTGGGTGTTGAAATAATGAAATTAGAAAAATGACTGCCGTTGAACTCAGGCGGAAGGAAGTTGTTGTTAATTTAACTTCGCTGCTTTCCTGTGTCCCGGCGCTTTTGAGGCGCTCAAGAGCAAGATTATTGTCGCTCGGTGGCCTACAGAATGCGGGCGGAAAACCAACCCACGGAAGGGAGGGTTAGGTTGGTAAACCCGTAAAATCTGACTTTGTGGGGCTTTGTGTGATGAAAGCTTACACCTTTTATTTTTGCGTTGGTTCGTTGTTTCCCACTGTGACTGAACACGCTTGCCTTTTCTTCAATGAAGGTGGCATTTAGCGGAGAGTTAAACAATTATCAGACCTCACCGATGGTTCTTTCGCATTAGCGTCGCCAGGTGAGGATATTTGGTGCGGCTTTTCATCGTCGTGGCTTGAAGGATTTCGGTAACGCAGGACCAGCATACGCTAGGCTGTGCAATGTGCCATAAGGTCCACCCGGTCCGTGCGTCCTACTGAAGCTCTACGAGTGGAATGTGCAAAAGGGAAAGCCTTCCCGGGAAAGTAATTTAATTTTGTCACCCGAACGAGTGGTTAGCGATGTGAAAAATTCGTACCTGTTTCCGTTTAAGGGCTTCAAAACTGCGCTCGCTGCCCATTAGGTTGTCCGACGGCGAAGGAGTAGAAACTGCTTGCTTTGGGAAGTAGGGGGGGTTGGAGGCGGTGGTATACGAGAGAGTTTTTAACATGAATGTTTGCCCTTTTCTCCGTTTGACCCGTTTTGGGACGGTAATGATTTTATGGGACCACGCCAATAAATTCGTTTAAGTTTTCGATGTCCGTAGGTTGTGATTATTGATTTTTATTTGTACCGTTTCCATCGTTCCATCTGATCGGTGTAGAACGTTACGGATGTGGGAAACTTGAGAAAATAAACAATTTATTTGATTTAGTAAAATTTCTCTGTGCCATATACAGGATGGAAGGATGGAATGGAAATTGTAGGGCTGAAAAAAGATAAATGACATACGTTTTCCTAAAGCATAGTTTGTTGATCTAATCGAGTGGGGCGTGTGGATCATGCTGCGCATGATTTATTAAACGCTCCAGCTGCTTTCACACCACGCGTCCGTCTACTCTGGATAGCCATCTAAAATATGGAATCGATGTAGTATTATAACTGTAAAAAAATAAGCAACTCTTTCGTCTATTTTCCTGCGCGCCTTACCGAACCAGTTTAATACTTAGCTTTTCGATTTCCTATTTCTGACAAAGTCCGCTATCGTACCTCCAGAACCGCTTCGATCTAGGGAAAGGTCGGCGATTATCTTGTGCGAACGGTAAACGAAACGACCAACTCCACCGAGGATTAGGCCACATGATGCCGTTCGATAAAATCATTTAGCTGAAATTGGCTTTGTCATGGACGTCAGCTTCCTTGTCGAACACAATCCGACACCATCCTCCCCATAATCATTCTAATGCACCGTTGATTAAGTTATTCCCTCGCCCCGTGAGACGCTCGCGATCCGTGGCTGTCAACCCCGGTTTGCTCGCGGAGGTGTACACTTTCTACGGGCGACGTCTCGCGGCCGCCCGACTTCCCGACGCGAACGGGATTTACATGGACCAGTGGCAAAGAAAAAGAAAGCAGGGGAAAGGAAGCAAACACAAAATCAATACCAGCCGCTTCTCAAGCTTCTTAAGTTTGACCTGAATGCTCTCGCTTTTGAGCATAAGCAATGGGTGCGTTGCCCCGGGCAGATCGTTTCGTGCTGCGGTACGTCGTGTTTCCACGTGGATTGCACTTAATGTTAGCTTTTGGGCAACGTTTCATTTCCCGTTCTCCGTACGATTAGGCTGACAGTCACAGGGCGATGCTAGGTAACTCTTCCGTTTTAAGATGCTCGAATCGAATTAGTTTAATTGTTTAATTGCCGCACACTTTCCCCGCAAATTGTTCGTGACAGTTGTATCACACTTTAGCTCTGCTGGTTAGTTTGTGTCGGCTCTGGAGTTTCTAAACCGTTCCCAACACCGCACGGGAATGAGTAGAAAGTGAAATGGGAATTTTTGCCAGTTTGTTAGTGCATCACTTTAATGGAAAACCCTACGGCAACTGAATTGTGTTGTCTCAAGACTCAAGGAGAAACTATGAAGAAACGTGTAATCTTTCGTTGCTGTGCCATGTGTAATCGTTCAAACAATCGATTGTTTAGGGCGGTTCGTGATTGGAGTTGGTGTTGTTCGGTTCTGAAATAGGCCGTTTGTCGATTTGTTTGACCATTCCAATTTTACTATGCAGGTCAGCACCGCAAAGCTCCAACTGCCAATATATTGTGTTGAAAAGTAGATTGCTACCACAACGGTAGTTTTGCAGACTTTATAGGCCTCACAGTTTATCTATTGCTACGATTCCCTCTGTTTTCAGATACCTTTCCTTCGTCAAACGAAAGGATAAGCTGAACGAAGATAAGGTAGAAGGAAAAAAAAAAATATCCTCCTGTGTGCGAAATGGTTCACGATAGAATTCTCATTGATGACCATCAACGGTTGCCGGTTGAAAAGGATACGCAACCTTTTCTCGCCGCTGTCGCAAAACTCATCCTTCGTGCTTCAGAAGCTAAAGATATCCGAACGATCGGACAGCAAATCAAATTAAGAAATCATTACTGCACGTGGCTTCGATTGGAGGGCGCCGAACAATGAGATTATTCTACATCAATCTTCCAGACAGAAACTATCACAAGGTTACACGATGATCGCTGTTTGCTTGCTTGGCGGATTGGGTTCGAAAAGAAAATGCTCCCTCGGTGGCATTTTTATTGGTTTTCAAGGGAAGCATTTCTGCTTTATTTTACAGCCTTTTTCCGGATCATAAATCAATTATCGCTTGACGTTTATCGATAATTTTCCCCATTAAATCGGGGGAAAATGCTTGACGAACGGTGCTCAAAGTGCGAACGTGAACAGTGCGCTTTTTGTGGTACCGATGCTGTTGAGCCGGGGAAGTTTGCACGTGCACAACCCGTCCCTGAACCCCGCTCCATGCCCTTCGGTGGGGTTAGTTTTCGTTGGCAAGGATTTTTCGCGGGTACGAAAGCTTCAGTGTGCACCGATTGCGCTAGCGCCAGTGATAATGATGAATTGTTGGGCATTGGTCCTCGGGCAAAGGTGCAACTGCGCTTTCCATCGGTATCCGGCTAGATTCGAGCGCATTCTTTCGAGCCGTCACTGTCGGAGCACACACCGGCGGCATTTGCATCGTGATTTGTGCCGCGCCAAGTTGTTATTTATTCACGCCCCCCGGGCTCTCGAAGTGCCTTTTTGCTTTGAATCGCCCGACGGCAAACAAACTACAATCGATTGCGAGGCCTCGAGAACTCGGTTCGGGCGTACAATTGCATTCCCTTCAATCAATCGCCCCGGCAACGGCGTAGCCTAATGGCGGTAGACAAACGAAACGTATAATGTCCTAGATACTGCAGCACGTCGAACGGGGCACAATGCTTCGACGACCCTAAGGGCGGCAACTAAGGGGCATGCTAATGGGGCGAGGAGTGGGACCGAAAAGGCAAATCCGGGAGCTGGTGAGGGAGTGGAAAATCGATATTCCATTTTCAGCGTCGTCCGCAATCCGACGTTAGCCCCAGCGCCAACGACCGAGGGCAACCTACATTTGTTTTCCATACCTACAGTTTTTCCTGCTGAAGCCCAACGGCGTGCGGAAAAAGCATTCACCCACTCGAAGGAGGCCACCGCAACACACGTGTATGTGTGTTTGTACGTGCTCGCATAGGTTGGATAAAAGCCCTACGATGGTATGTGCTCGACGGCGGAGGCTCAGTGTGACTTAACTGTCAATATGATTAAAAATTCATTTTTATCCATCAACGGATAGCGTGCGAATTGGTAGAAGGAAGAAAAAAAAAAACGGCCTTAGCATCTGGATCGCCAAGGGAAGCACCGTCGAACGTTGCGCTTGTATCACGGTGAATCTCTGCCGATGAAGCTGGAGACACTACTTCCGCTAGGGCTCGTATCGATTCCGTTAAACGCCTGTCGTAAAATAGGAAGTGGAATGAAACGGATGTCGATTATACGGCCCTTGGAATCAGAGTCTGGAGGCGAGTCCTTTATGGTTTCGATATCCAATCAGCCCTGGTGGCGACTGCCTGAGCTATTTTTATCGTCTTCTAGTAAACGGGTAATTGTGAATCGATAGGGAGTCGAGTCGGTTTGATAGTTCATGTTTGAATACTTGGCAAGAATATTCGTGAAAAATATACCTTTAGTTTTCTGCTTGATCCTTGAGCATATCAGTTGACACTGTCTTCGAAAGTAAACCAGGCAATCTTAACTTAAGATTTTGGGTCTCCTATTAACCTCCATTGCATGGCTGGGGAGTCAAAGGCCCTAGCGTTGAAAGTCACTGACCGACTGACCTAACGCGTTTTGCGAGGATGTCTCCTGACGCGGCCTGTGGCGACGACAAGTCAGGAATTTAATAAGCCCATTATGGCCATTATAATTTCACCATTGGGCTACCAGCTGTTGAAATGGGCCCAAGACGTCCGGCTAGGTTCTTTAGTTGCACGCAAACAGCTCGTTTCCCTTTTTTTTTTTGCCCCAACTATAGGCGCCAACTCTTGTCCTTTTGTAGGTTAATGCCTGCAGATGTTGTGGCATTTTTTCCTAAGGTGGCATATCCGAATGCGAGAAAATAACGGGTCAACGGGACGCAGGAAAAACACACGTTTTAGGAAAACCCCTTTCGGTGTGTTTGTGGTAAGGAACATGAAATTTAGCACGCCATGAACCCGTTTAGGACTCGTTGACCTGTGGGCGATGCGACAGTAATGAGTTCTATTAGTACCAATGAACTCTCAAGGATGGCCACACGAGCATACGGAACACGTGAAGGAGTTCTGGACAAGCAGGATAGCATCGCACATTCCACCGGTTTTTAATTAAGTGTCGTGGTTTTCCCCCCAACAACAGACGCTTCGTCTTGGCATCTTCCGTCTCACAGAATTTCCTCTGGTACTGGGCTGACGTCACGAATTGGAGCTCGCGATCGTTCCTGTGGTATGCTGGACCAAGTGAGAACTTTCCGGGAAAGTTTTCAAATAAATTGTGCCCCCACTTTTCTATTTCCGCTGCACGGTAAGCTTTGGTATTGGGTTAGGAACATACAGTCATGAGTAGTTTTTCTCCTCTTTGTCTATCATCCTGTCCTGCCCAGAAGCTTATGGCCGTTGGCAGCAGCAGCTTGAGAAACTGCTGCTGCATCCATGCTGAAGAAATATTCCGCTACTGGGGTCTAGCTAGCGTGTGTGTGTGTGTGCTTCGCTTAACTTTGTCGTGCGTGCTGGTGGGAAATAACGTGTGAAGAATACATTTAACTCGGTGCCTCTTCCAGCGTGCGAAGCGATGCACGCGAGTAGAAGGGTGGTTTTCAAAGAAAAACGCCCCGTAAGGAACCGGCGACGCGCGCGCACGGATAATGGAAGGTGTAGATTTTCGCTTCGCGATAAAACGCAGTATCAGCCGGCGTCAGAATGCTTCTAATTTATAATTTTATAACAGCTGAAGGTCACCGCGTTGAGCTTTTCCGACTCGCTGATCCTCACGATATTTTGGCTGCAGGGATTCACTTCCAGAATTATGAAGTTGCGTAAAGGATTGGCTAGGCAGAAGTTTTCCTACGCAATTAGTCAAACTGCGTCCGTCTACCCAAGCTGGCTAGTTTTCATTAGGCTAGGACTCTAGTTTATTTGCATTGGTAGGACGAAGAAATTGATTAAATTTGAATAAAAGTTTACAGCACACTTTTACGAAACAAATGCACGTGTTTGGAGTTATTGTGGAAATTTTAATAAGCCACCATAAATTATCCTTGAAAAACTTGAAGCAAAATTGAAATGAGAGTTTGTTGGAAAAAAACGTTTGCGTCACCATCTTAGAACGACAGGGGATGTTTCTACATTCCATCGTCGCCAGATGTTGGCCTTCCGCGTTTCTCAACGCTAGTTCAGGGTATAAAATCTTTCCAAAAGTGTAGCACAATCGAACCTATTGTTTGGCTTGCCCTGTAGAAGCAACAGCTCTTCGTGCATTGAGCAATATCTTGTGCACTGTTAGATAGAAGCTTTGTCATTACTAATACCAACGGCGTGCATGAAAAACCCACAAATTGCTGTGCTCTGTAACCAGCAATGAATCATGTGTCGTTTTCCAGCGCTGGAACGGACGCTGTCTGTGGTGTGCGTGAAGCGTTTCGTTTCGTGCCACATCGTTCACGGTTCAGTTGCAGTAGAAGTTGCAACGCGCTATGCACCGCCGACTGCGTGACATAGACGTTCAAGAGAGCACACCTAAAGCCAACGACAAGCGCGCCGGCTCTTTCCGGCTCCAAGCGAGTTGGGTGCTCCAGCGTGGAAATCTTGTTGAGACAGCGTGAACCTTTGGCTGGTGGAAGACGTTCAGCCGGCAATAGATTCAGATCTAGCGGCTTAAATGATGTACTGAATAGATAAACACTGATGCAAATCCGCCATCTGGAGCGGCGTGCTAGTGGAAAAAAAAATCTATGCTTCTGATAGACGATGGCACAAACTGCACTGTATAAAACATGCCGCGTTCTCAGCCTCGAATACTTGAACTGGCTGGAAGGGCTATTTTCTTCTTGCATGCTTTCTGCCACTCGTCCGTTGAACGAGAGATTGTTGCGGGCTGTGTCGTGCGAGGATTATCGGAGCGGACGATGCGCATTTCTTTCTCCCCGTGTGTGTATGTGTGGAAAATCTACGTTCGAAAATCTCCTGGTACTCGAATTGTGCAATGTGACAATTTCAGCACATTGCGCTCTCGGTGCATTATTGATTCAGTTCAGCATTTTTCCGCACGTTGTCCTTCCGCATAAGTAAACGAGTGCATAGACACACTCACACACATACATGATGGGAGCAACGGTGTCGCTCTGTTATTGTTGTGGCAAACATATGGTGAAATATGCAGTCAACTCGTCTGAAAGAGATTCCCAATCGCTCGTTGCAATTGCACGGATACTATTTTCTTCCTCATCCGGGAGGACGTGAACAGGATGCTTGAGTACATTCCGTCAGTTGCTCAAAAAAAATGGAAATATGTGCTTCATTTTATACGTCCCGTTCGCGTTGTCCTTCCAGCGCTTCATGTGTGCATTAAAATTTAATAAAAAAGGGCTTTCAATGTGTCGTCAAAAAGTCAGATTTGATGTTCTATACCTGCCGTAATTTATATACTATAATTTAAACAATTTGTGTTACATCTTACTCATTGAACAAGTATAGTACTGTTGCTTTTGAATAAACAGGTTATTTTAAGTTTTACATAAGCATAAAATATAATACGATTCGTTCTTGTTATTTAATTATTCCATTTATGACTTGTAGCAATTAACAGTGGCTCGAAAGTAACCATAAACCAATGAAATTAATTAACCGACAACACGCAAATTTCCAGCCAGGCGCCTCGTGTGTTCCGATCTGTTTCGTTGCCTTTTGCTGCACTGGCCGGGTGCACTTTATTGTGCGCTTCGAATTAGCGAAATGTAGTCACCATATTTTAGGTCGTACAAAGTATACGTTCTCATGAGCTATCCAGCAATGAACTCCTCTGTTTACTGTGCGAAAAAAATGGAACAAAAAAACCCGAGATGATCATTTGTCAAACCAGTTCACCGGTTTCAGTCTACAAGTGCATTAGATGGGATGAAAAACGGAACCTCGTACCGTTGTGTAATTAAGTGTAGTTTTAATTGAAAGCAATTAAAGTTTCCTCCTCTGAGGGGGTGGGTTTTCAGGGTTTACATTTTCAGTCCTCGTTTTTGCACTGGCCCTAGTGGAACTTGTGGTTGGGTACAATCCTATAGCGAGCGATACGTCACATTTTTGTAAGATCTGTAAGCTCATAATGCATGGATGCAAGAAGCATGATCGTCTTAATTTGCGCTCCAGAAAGTCCCGTTGTGTTGATGTGAAGATGCTCTTAATGCGTTGATTTTTTTAAATTGTCATCGCGTTTTGCGGGCGATACGATGTAAGTGTTGGTTTGGCTAAAGTTTAGCTACGATGGTAATTAGTACCGTACGATAAGCTTGCCTGCTCTAAAATGTGTTCGCTCGTTAGCAACGTGCCATAGAGTTAATGTTAGGAAGCTGAGCTAAGACAATAAGCTTGACGCTATATTGTCCCCTGACTTTATCGGAGCAAAATTATACATCGATTAGGTTTGCATACTAACAGTGTTAATTTGACAAAAGTACATCCAATCAAGATGGGTGTTTGCTAGGAAATCTTCCCGAAGTTTTGCGCATTAAGAATAGTGAAAAATAAAACAAAAATACAAATTCTGTATGTGGAATTAACTTGTCCAACTTTTTCGCAGGTGCAAATTAATGAGGAAAACTGCACAGAATAAGAGTTTATTCTCAATACTGTTGTTGCTTGAGAAAGCATGGCGCTATGTTTAATTTATTCACTCGGAGCAAAGCGTATAGTCCGTCTCGTTCCGTGGAAACTCGTCTGTGTCTTCTTTGTTGACCTAGTTATATCGTCAGCTGAAAATGTCTGTATGATGGACTGTGAATGGAAAACATGTGATCGGATGCGGCTACACGGGGTTGGAATGCGAGCAGCGCGATGAGACGTGTTTATGTACACCCAGTTTGATGTTGATGCGATGACGAAGGAAAAGTAGAATCTCGCTAGCCATTGCATAATTCTCACTTGGTTGGCCCCCGATGTAACATCGTGCCTTGGTGCGACGGGACGTGGGCGAGATGGTGACATTCATCTGTCAAATTGTAGGCCAGAGCGACAATTCTGACGACGAATTGGTTCGGAGCTTGTCGGAGATGTTTGCGCATGTAGTTTCTTTCCCTTTGTTTTTTTTTTTGGTATTCGTCTGAGGGGAGTCTACTTGTATCAAGCGTAGAGGCCTGTTAATGACGCTTTGAAAACGTGCTCAATTTTCCACCTGTTTGATTTTGCTTTACGGAGCAAGTCATGCTATTTTCAACAGGGCATTCATGGGTGTGTTCTGATCTACCAAATAGAGTTCATAAAGGTTTTTCCAAGCATCGGTGCTGCTAAAAGATTGTTCATTATGCGGGTTGGAAGTTACACTATGTGCGCACTGAAAAACAAAAACTCATCGTCGTTGAAACATGGAAAACTCATTTTCACCCCTAAACGATCAACCCGGGCAAGCAATTAACCTAACCGAGGCACCATTGATTGCCCTTGTAATCTGTTACAGTGTACGAAAAGCTCAGATTTCAGGATCTCTTAGCCCGTAACGAGATCGGATTGGAGGGATTGGAGACGAGAAAATACGGATTTCCATGTTTACAATATGTAACTTACCCAAGGACGAACGCGTCTACCGTACGAAGCATAGCATTTGAATTCAAACGAGTTGAAATGAGTGATGGTGAAATGGTATCTTGTCCCACACTCTGTTAAATACGGCTAGAACTACTTCATTGATATGGTCATCAGCCTGAATACCTACTTTCCTCCTTAGATCGATCGTTGTACGAAACCTTCTCCGAGATACTGTTGCATACAAACAACTTTTCTTTGACATACTTCCATGTTATGTGCTGAACTAAAGATAATATTTTTTTGTCATGGGTAGGTTTTATTAACGAGTTACTCATTTTTGCTGAGTCCAGATAGTAGAGAACAGTACATTATTCAGGAAACTTTGTCAACAATTACCACAATTTGAATGGACGATTTTGGACCCTTCGACTAGACTACATGTTTCTTTCCACCGTAGCTTCACCTGCCCCACAGAAAAGAAAACAACAACCAAGTCTATTTATGTAGCGCCTAAAGGAAGAAGGAGAGCGTGCCGACGCGAGCTCACAGTGCGTTGTCGGTGCTGCCCTTCTCTGTTGTTGATCTGTTTTTTTTAATATTAACATTCGCTTGGGTCAGCCGCGAGCTGTACCGTCTGGCCATCACTAGAATCACTAGCGGTCAGGAGCGGAAAATCGCCCGAGTCTTAAAATAACGTTAAAATTGTTGACCGGCGGTGCATCGCATAGCGGGAAGGAGGAAATTTGTTTGCGGTTGTACCGCTGCAGCTGCATCGGAACTGTGGGGACCAGGATAAAAGGGGGAGCGGGCAAGCGGGAAAAAAGAAAAGTTGTGGGGAAAATGAGTCAGGTTTACAGACGTGAGCACAGGGTCGGGGCCATGCTGAGCCGGCCGGTGGTTCAAAAAATTACTCCCAGTCGAGCGCCGGTTCGCTCAGTTCGTTCGCGAGCAGCATTGCGGACGCCACGCGCGGTTTTCCTCGTGGTTTGCTTTTCCATTCTGTTGGTTTGTCGAAAGTTGGTGCCACTTATTTTGTTTTGTTCTTCACAACCGGTTCACCATGTGGCGAATGCCAGCTCAACTGGAATGTTAACATAATAGCAAGCAGAAAGAAACAGAAGGGAGAAAAACAATACAAAACCTTAGCTCCTGCGGGGGTGTAGTAAAATCGAAAGTGACCCTATTTTCCCCCCATCGAAGGTGTAAATGGACCTCCCAAAGTGGAGCACAATTTGGCGTGCAATCGTTTGTGGAACAAATGGGAGCAATTTCGCGATAAGGCAACATGCTGGATGAAATACGTTCCATTGAAGAAGGTAAAATTATACTTTTGGTGTTTGCGGTGCGACCTTCTTGAATAATGGCAACTGCAGGTTGAAAAAGAGTTCGGCTACAATAATTCACAACAGAATGTAAAATAAGGTCACAGAATACAGGGTGGGTTTGGTGTGTGTATGCTCATTAGGAGAAAATGCAGAAAATCCGAATCTGTGCTAGTGCTCGAAAAGGGGGTCAAAGATTCGTCCAACCATCGTTTGGGTGGTGAGGAGGTCGCGAATCGGCGATCGACATTTTAGTGACCGAGAAAAAAGGAAAACCTCGGCCAAGTGCGCGACTGTATAAGTGTGCAAAGCGCTAAAATAAAAACCGCTAGTTTAGTTACACATCGAGTGAGAAGTGACCGATTGACCTAAGAGAAATAGGGAGAGAGCGAGATCGAGTGAATGAGTGAAAGACACATGCTGTAAAGGGAGCTACACCACACACAGGGCTAGGCTAGTCAGTCGGTGCGTCTTCAAATTTGATTAATGCCATTAACCGCGTTGCATTCATGCGTGCCAGCATGAGGGTGGCGTCGGAAAGGGAAGTCGGCTAATGGGGTAGCTGGGTATGCACACGATCTCAAGACGTTGCCCCGGTTGCGGCTGAGCATATCGAAGCATCGAGTCGTTCCCGAACCATCCGATGTTGAGGCGGTTGTCGACGTAGTCGTCGTCGTCGTCTGCGTACAGCAGGTTACCGGGTAAGGTTAGTATGTTGATTGGTTTTTAACGACAGCCTGACGACCGACGTTGAAAAAATCCACTCCGCTTTTTGTTGACGACACATAAAAAAGTCTTACAAGCTCCGTTACACGGCGCTAAATGGGAACAGGGAGTAGATTTTGGTGTCGATAGCCCTAGGTGGCGTTCTCTCTAATGCAAAACCGTAATAACGGTGCAGAGGAAATTAAGTCAGTGTGCGCCTCAGAACAACGATATGCTGTGCACAAAAGGGCTGTGAAGAGTAAAGGAAAATGAAATAAACGAAGAATCACTGAAGACGCCTGGGAGGGTTGAACAGATCTAAGAACCTAGGAGACAGCCACCTGTTCAAAAAGTTTGTAGTAAAAATAAAGTTTTTTCTTTCCCTTCCGCGGCGTGATCGGGTACCGTTTTGGCGAACTGAGGGAATGGGAGGATGGTTTTGCACTTACATAATTACAGCAATCATTACTTTCTATGCATTGGGCGTGACTGAGCTTCAGGTGTGCCGTAATAACCTTTAATCCTCTCTGGGTTACATGGCTAGTACGAAATTTGATCTGAGAAATACGCAACTATGTAACAATATTATAGGTTTTTTTTTGTCAAGAAACTCTCTTTAATACAGTTTGTATTCTTCTGTCTTAAAACTTTGTAGTTCTGTTATTTCTTTTTTGATAAACTTTTACTTCTTTATCAAATCAAATGAAAATACCAAGTAATAACCAAAAAAGGAAGGAAAGGAAAGGAAAGGAATTATACAATGGGAAATTATTAGTGTATATCACTCGTGAAGAGTAATAAGTGTAAACATTTACATTTTATAGCTATTTTTGGTGAGATATAAATAAATATTGATAGAAATAAATATTGGGCATTATTGCTAGGACATTAACACGAAGTTATTGTTTTCTTAAGAGCAGTTTTTTTTTCGAAGCTTTGATGAATAAGATCATTGTTTTTGCTTGGTGCAGCAATATGCAAACTTCTTTTAGTCACGAATCGTAAGTAACTTATAATGAAGAGTTTTTTTTTCAAATAAAAAATCCAATTTAAGGTTTCGTGTAAAAATGTTTTTATTGTTGCCTCTCTCATTGTGGTGTAACTATTTGATGCCGTTTAACGACGTACTGATGGCGTGATCGTTAAAATGAACATCATAAAGCCATCGTTACCTGTAGGCGCAGTATACTCGTGGTGTCATGAGAAGATCGGTGCGAAATAAAGGAGTGCCAATCAAATTTTTAGCAATGAAGCAACACAGAGCAAAAGCCGCCGACCCGGGAAAATGTCAGGAAAATGGTCAGAAAAAACGTTTGATTTCGCACCGAAAGGAAGACCGTTTTTTTTTCGACCGACATCTCACCAAACGCGACCAGCCATCGTCATTGTTGCACCTTTATGGTTATGATAGTTATTATGTTGAAACGTGAATTTTCTTTTTGATTTCACCCAGTCGTAAAGGATGAAGTCTGCCCGGGAGGGAACAGATTTTCCGCTTATTATCACTATGGTCGGGAATTACGATTTTAATGGTCGTGAAACGAAGACGACCCAAATGTCATTTCCGTGAGGGAGTATTGACCGATACCATCTTATTATTTAGCTTGCACAAACTGCACATGGTAACTTGAACTTTCCCTTTGATTTTTTTAGTTCTCTTGCAATATCAGGTTAGTCACCGTGCAATTCGTGTTTTTCATTCCAATGTTCGCCCAAAGGATTTTAATGGACTGCATTATAATGTTTGTCTGTTCGAAGGCTCTTGCCAGCGATGTTATCTAACGCGACTTCTTTCCAATTATAATCAAAGGTTTTGGAAGGGAAGTTTATACCCCATAAAGTTGACGCAAACTCGTGGGTGATGTCAGCATTCAAGAGCTGTTGAGGATATTATCCCCCTACACGTATCTTAATCTTCCCGCTTTCTCCTGTCCTTAACTCAATTTGCACCTAACGCCTGGCATATTTGTTATTACGTTGCGCAAAGAAAAATTCTCATTGAGACCATTTCGGTGCGCATTCACGTGTTCAGTGTTTCTTTTTGCGCTTGTACTTTCCGTGGAGGCGTTGAAAGAAGACACGGCATTTTCTTGTGTTCCTCAAGCTGTTGCCAGGGCGGAAAAAGACGTTGCCATTCGCTTGCTGTCGACCCTTTTTGTGTGCGGGCGTTGCGAATAGGATTCGAAGAAAAGAGAAGGAGTGTAGAGAGTGGAGATAAGAAATTTACGCGGCTCACCGTGAAAATGCGGGCTTTATTTGATTGTAACAATCATGAAGGTTGACAGGATCGAAAGCTCGCTAAAGGGATGTTATTCCGAAGAGGGTTCCTTATCAATTGAAGCTTTGCCATTTGTGCTGATTGGAAACCCGTGAGCGAGAGGGAAGCGCCTTCTTGACAAATCTCACCGTCAAATGTGGAAGGCATTGTCCGATTGTCTTGCCCCTACTTTAACATTATCCACCACAACAAAAACACGTTCGCCCGACGTCTTGCAGCAACATAAGTATACTGAATTTAAAAATACCTCAAACCGCTGAAGCTCATGCTTCGCAAGGTCGTGGAACGACACGCCCAGCACCGTCAGCGGAACGTGTTTCCACGTACGATCGGCGCATTATCCGAAGCTCTTGGTGTGTAAAGTGGTACCGTTTCTGTTGAAAAAAGTGTAAACCTGAGGAGCAGTAGGTTGTCTCCCTACGTAGAAATAAGTTATCACCTGGGAGTATTTACGGTAGGCCATGGAATGTTGGGTAATTGGGGCTTAGCAGGTTTGAGGAAAATATGATAGTCCGCCCTTGATGAGTTTCGCGCATAATTGTGATTCGTAGGGATCGAGTTTCGCGATACTCAGTCAACCCTGTTTGCTTTCCTTAAACGATACCTCCTTCTGGATTTTTTAAAAGATTTTCCAAGGTCAATCCAAAAAAGGGTATGGTCAGACCTTTCATGGCTACAGAATCCAGAGCATCAGTTCATAGTTGATGATGGAGAGATTTGTAGACAACTCTTTAGTGTAAAATTTTCAGGTTACCTCAAGAACCACAAGGGGTTTGGCGGTTGTTTTCATTTGGGAGCAAACAAACGGTCGGAAGGTTTCTTCATAAATACCATTAAAAACCTAAATGGAAATTTGCTGTCCGAGAACCCTCCGAGCTCGATGAACGGCCCCAGATGCCCTTTGGGGAATTCTTGTTATGGTTCTTTGTGTGAAATTTGGGCCGACCGGCGAGTTAGGGACTTCCATCCGCATGTATAAGCTCATACTGGGTTTAACAAATGAATAAACTCGAAGCGACGTGAAGGATAATTCCTCCTCCACACAGAAAGTCCGTCCGCCAGGGGATGGAAGTGAGAGTTTACCATTGGTGGCGGAACGAAAATTTCAAATTTGCATCACACACAAACCTTTACAAATCGGCCCGGGGCGTTGTAATTTTAGCGAATGGGTACTGATTCCCTGCTCGACAGGAGACTGCCCGGGTCGGCACTGCAATTCGGGCAGGATTTGCATTTCAATGGGGGGTGAACTGTCGGTGCATGTGCATGATGCGCAGATAAAAGCTAATGGGACACCCTGCCGAAGGATCACCGGACGAAGGGTATGTGATGTGGTATTGCGGTTGCATACTGTTTTTCGTTCCGTTTCCGGGAAATGGGTTGGAGTAATGGATTCCAAATGGAATACAATACGATGAGATATCCCGCTGGGGGTCTTCGCGTTTCCGGTGTTTCATTTAAATCCGATTCGGGCTCTACACAGCAGGAAAGTCACTGTGGAGGGGCTTTTTTGTTTAAGTAAACATGCGCTTGGGGATTTTGAGTTATTTGTTCCTTACCAGTGTTGAAATGCGACTGGAATCCTTCTTTTCTGCTGCTCAACAAAGCGTCCAAACAATTATTTTCTGACTGTTTTGGAACTACGCTTGGAGAGCTTTTCATCTCTTCGTTATGTTATTTTTTTTTGTGGCCTGCGTTACTGTGGCCCGACCGTAAGACGGTCGGAAAATCCGATCGATCGCCGTTGGCGCCAGCTATCCTTCGCGACAGACCGATGGCCTTTGCAGATCTGACAGGCGGTTGGCTGCGGCGGAAATATGAAAAATACCGACAGACATAATAAATGTATCGGCCCACAGCACGTCCCCGAGCACACTTCAAACGAGGCTGCGATTAGAAACGATGGAATATAGTGCCACCCACCACCATCAATTTCTCCCTTCTTTTGGCCTTCGGGATTGTCAATCTCACGAGAAAATCGCTTTGTCCTTGCTCTGTTGTGGTTAGTTTCGGGTCGAGCGCACCAGCCACCAGACCGTAGATTTTTCAGTGGAGCGTTTTAGCTTGAGTTTTATGCGTTGTTTGTGCTACAGGGGAGAAAGAGTGATAGTGTGTAGATAGTTTGTTGAATGAAATAGAAGAGTTTTTTTTAAATCCACCCTCTGAACTTGTTATGCAATCTCCCCGAAAAGGGATATAAGTGCAGCATGCATTTAAAAGCCGTTAAACGTTACAAATGACTATAACACTGAATGATAGTTAAACTCTTTATGTGTAATTCAAAACAATGAATTTGAGAGAAGACCAGCTTTTTGTATGGAAAATTAAGAGGTTTAGTATGCATTTATCTAAAAATCTTTGTAGATATATTTATTGTAACATTTATACTCCTTAAAACTTTCTAACATCAGTCATTAAGCACTAAATGTTGGAACACAATGTTGGCAAGAATTTAAAAGTTTAAGCTTAACCTAAAGAGACTTATAATTCGCGACGCGTCCTATAAATTGCATTGTTATCGAGCTTCAGCATCCTCCTTTTGCACCCCGTTTTCGCTGAAGTTTTCTCTACGGTTTAAGAACATCGCCCCGAACGGAGCACATAAGGCTGGCAACGTGTAAACGGAAAAATGGACTTGAGATCCACCGAGATACGGCACGTCCTCTCTGTTTGAACAGCTTGGGTAAACTTCGTCTGAAATATGGCCTCCGTGTGGGAAAGTTGGAATTTGTTTTTATCTCACTCTTGTGCTCACTGCTGTGTGGTACTGCAGTTGTATTTGGGTTTTTTGGGCCCTCGGTTTTGAGGTGGTGTAGGGGGGTCCATTGCTGTAGGTGGGTTGTAATTGAAAATATTATCACTAATTTGCGGGAAATCTGATAAATTCGGCAGTTCGATAGATTTCCATCCAGGGGGAAGCACAGACACCATTGGTTGGCGTTGGAACAGTTTATTAATTTTATAATCGATATTTATTTGATTATTGCTTTCAGACTCAGACTATTCCGTCTTATGCAGCTCATAAGTTCAGAATATTCCGTTTATTAATTCATTATTCCGTTCCGTTTATTCCGTTCATAACTCATTAAGTTCAGAATATTGTATGATGTCTCCGTGATAAATAACAGCATACATGTCAGCCTGGCATATTTACCATCCCTATAGTATCCTTGTAGTATAGTACAGTATAAGATTCTGCTGTCATATGTTTACTTCATCGCAAGCAATCACACTTCATAGTTGATAATGGCACTCGCCATGGGTCTGTAATCAATCAGTCATTCACCTCGCGCGACGTTCATCATTGTGACATAAGGAACGTTCTAGCATGGCGCATGGCGTGCCTTTCCCAACTCGCTAGATGTTTCCACCGCATGGAAATGTGAAGAGCACTCGAAAACTTTTTTCTGGAATATTGCAGCCCACGTTGGGTCGAACGTCTACCGGATAAGGATTTTTTTTCTTTCTCTTTCGGAACGACATAAAAATGGTGGTCGTACGTACTAGCTTATGGTTTGCTGCTCTTCCTGGTATTGTCAGGCTGGATTCAAAACAGTTTTTTTCAAACACACATGCCTCCGTTGGGCTCCCTTAGCGCATGCGTCACACTGTTGGGTGAGGTGTATGTGTGTGTGCATTTTTTTTTACCCGCCTGCTGGTCCAAAGCTCCAGCTGGGTGAATTCCTTTTTTCCTCGGTTGGTATCCACAGCATTTTCCATTTCCGCCCGCTCTTAACGCGCGCGTATACCAGAGGTAAACGGTATAACGTGGGAAAAGGACACTCGAGTGTACCGCTGTTCGTGCATGTGTGACATCATCGGTTGAGTGAAATAGTTTCTACACGACATATTCAACCCGTGTCGAGATTACTGTTGAGAGTTGGGCTTTTATCTCGTGCGTTCCTTTTTTGCTGAGTGTGAGCGTGACGATTCACGCGTGTATACGTGTGTGTAAGGATCTGTTCACGTTAATGCTCCGTTGGGAAGCGTTAAAAACGACGATAAAAGTGTAAAAGCTTCTCCGAGGTTGAAATGCCGGACAGCAGCTAAAATTAGCCGGATGCAAATTTGTGTGTTAGTTTTATCTTTTTGTAAATCACGAGCATGAGTTTTATGGCGTAACTGTGGATGCTAATTTGGGGATATTAAATCAACATGAATTTGAATAAAGTTGTTGCACATCAATTCAATCAATTCGTTTTTGTGTTAAGGGACTTTTTTTTAATAAAATCGGCCAATATTTATCAAGCCTGTGTCAAAAAAAATTAAAATGTGAAGAAATCCCCATCATACCAGGTTTTTGCGAAAAGATTTGGCAAACGTTGGATTTTTTACTTTTACCGCCACCAATCAACTAAACAACCAAGTAAAAGTGCTCTCGCGAGGATAATTAAGTGCAGAAATCACAAGTCTCCCTAGATGATGGAATGTTTCCCCTTCGCAAATCGATAGAGCGTCTGGAGACGGTAAGGATTTTTTTTTTTTCATTTGAAGAGTCTTGGTTAGAGGACTGCATAAAAATGAAGCTTGTTCAAGTTATTCAGGACTAGCAACCAGTGGATTTTTGAGTTCCGTTGGTACAAAGCGTTGCATTCTTGGGAGCCGTGGAGCCAATGGAAAATCAATTACCAGGAGTGGCCCTTTGGCTGTTCAATTTCCCGACGGCGTGGCATTCGTTTGTAGATTGGTTTATTTTCGTTCGTATTTGCTCTCCATCACACTGCATCGTTAATAATAATCCCATTGGGGTTTGGTTGAAACTATCTACCCCATAAATTCAGCCCCAAGCGTCCGGCTTTTGTGTGTCTTCCCCGATGGCAATTATCCGATAAGTCTGTGTAAGCATTATTAATTGCAATAAATTCAGTGATGCGCCGGGCGAAGTTAGAACCCTGAGTGCATCGTCGGTTACCAGGAGTGAACAGGCGGTGGTGCTTCCGGGATAGGATGGAAAGTTGCGCCAAGTTCCAGCGGGGTGAACATCCTGCTAGTTGAAGTGTTTCTTTGACCATTCTCTAGTGAAGCGGTTGTAAGACCTGGGTGAAGGGTGTGGGTTTATGCTTTCTGCGTTATTACCGACATTCGATGTACACAGGTCTTCGGTCCATGAGGAACCGAACCCCGTTTGCGCCACGAACTCCCTCAGTCAACCTCGGTAGGAAAGGAAACGATGAACGAGGTCAAGTTTCGACAGTGACTTCGCAGTGTGTACCAGCTGCTCTTTTCCTTTTCATATAGGGCCCGGGGGGACTTGTGGTCCCTACAGCTCCTTCCGGTCATACGTTTCGTGTTTCGTGGATGATTCGCTCACAATACGATTCAAAATTACTCCAACCCTGCTACACTTAGAGTGCTTTGACGTATAATATTTCAAGGAAATTTGAGGAAACCGCTCACTTGTGCTTAGCCCCCCCTTCCGCTCCATTGAGCCTGGTCGTGTCGTCCAAACAGCGAACGGTAGCTCGCGTATCCTGGCCCACTTTTTGAAGAAGAAACAGCTTCCCTGCAGTTTTGTTACGTAACTGCTGCTGCATTTCTGCCGGCGCCATTTAAACTGGTGCGAGGGTTGAATGAGAACTACGCCATACGGATGCTCCTATTCTTGCTTGCTCACTTACTTTACCATTCCTGTCCCGGTTTATTCTTCGTAGTTCTTTGTTGGTGTGCTTTAGGTAAAAAGTGCTCACTTCAAGAGCACCGTCATCATCATAATGGATGATTGAAAATGCCCCACAGCGACGTTCAGATGTATATTCAGCATTTTGGAGGAGTTCTGAGCTGTAGCTCGACCTGCACGAGGTGAGGTGATGAAGATAATGGTCGTTGTAACGAGGTGCATTGTTGTTTAAATAAACTGTACATATTTTACAGATAGCTGTGCAAAAGAATGACCTTCTGAATTTTTGAAACCTGCTTCTGTTTACTGGTGCTTCTTCTTGTAAACAATATGAGGATAATGGTCTTGTTCTGTACTATATTTTTATTATTTGCGTACTTTATTTAGGACGTGTTCGTATTTCCTAAAGAAGACATTTCCGAAGATCTATGGGAAAAGCCGTCTTCGATTCAACCTGTTCGTGAGGATCAGCTCGCTTTGTTGATTTCGCTTAATAATAACCGACGAGGCTGCACCACTGACCCGACACATATATTCCGGTAGCCCCGGAGGGAGCCTCTAATTAACCTGAAACGTGTTTCTTTCAGACGCCATGCCTCATATATCCATTAGCTATATCCGAAGGCTTGAAGCAAAGCCGCCGCCGCCCATTAACGAAGTAATTGTTTTCAATTTCGGGCTTTTACGTATACAGAAGAAAAACGAAGGAAAATGCAAAAACGTGCAACGTAATGTGTACCGTAATGAAAATTGAACAACTCATCCGTTACCGCACGTCAAACGTGCCGGCATACCGCCAGCAGCCATATTCCCATGGCTCACACGGTGCAAACTGCATTCACCCACGCCCCCTTGATGCTCTTTTGTGCTTGTGGGCCGCGTGTGCCCTGCATGCGAGCGGTGTGAAGCCAATCGCGTTATGCAAGTATCCCGATTGTGGGTGTGCGAGGCACGGCAAAAAAGATGGTCCAAATCTCCCCGCACGAATGATATACTTTTTGCAAGTTTTATTTCCTGCTCTCCGAAATTGGTGGAAAATTGAGCGAAATGTGAACAACACATAAATCTTGGTGTGGAATACTCGGTTGCTGTGTTGATGTGTGTTATGTCTTTTCATTCATTTATGCTTCTCTCTCCGCGATGTGTTTGATTGTGCATCGAGGCTTGCATTCAATGGATGCCAAAATAACGAACGGTTTTTGCGTACCAATGATTGATTTTCATGTAGTGCATGCAAGCAACCGTATGTGCTCTGATCCAACCCTCTTCGATGTGTACCAGTTATGCTTTTTGTCTCCGTTTATTTTTTTTCCAAAAGCCACGTCGAAATGCACTTTCCAAATATTTGTACGCTGTTGTTAAACGGTGTGGATGTGTTGCTACAGATGTGACGTTCAGCAATGGCGTAATTCCATGATGGAAAGGGATGAGTTTTATTTTAGTTTTATTGATTGTAGAATGAAATTGTAAAACATCGCTTAACGAAAGGTTTTTTAAAATTAAATTTCGATGAAGACTGAACCTTGTTGAAGGTTTCCCTGGCATCTTGAAGTTGTTGTTTTCATTGCTTTAATAGAGAGAAATTTGTGTTGTTTATTTTCAAACCTTATGGCAATCAGTTTTTTCATTTTACAGATATTCGTTCAAAAGTATCAGTCCAGTATTTGCATATATTCCCAGTTCAAAGAAAGCTTTAAACTTTTGACCGATCTCTGTTCTCCGTTGTTCGAGTGAGCCAAGGCAAAGGTCACTAGACGTTATCATAATTCCCATCGGAAGAATCTTTATTTGAGACAGCCGAACTAGCTCTTCCCTTTTGATAAAACGAATGGAGAAACTTTTCCGGTTTTACGACCGCATGCCCGTGAAATTATGTTCAACAAATTCATTGGATTGGAAAGAATTTTCATTTCGCGTTTTTGAGTGGCCGACATTGTTGGATGCCGGAGCTTATTGACGTTAGTTCCGGTACCTACTCAAGATGTTTTCAGCTTTTCTTCGCTCTTCTGCCGCTCGTTTACATTTATTCCTGGTTGCTAGAAGTGCTTTTGTTGCAGTGAACAATTGGCAAAGTATCTTTTGAAGGGGTTTCAAATTAAGACATTTATCATTTTTATTGACTTTCGTTCAGCGTTGAAGAAAACTGTGAAATAACAGTTACGAGTTAGAGTTAGCAAAACCAAAATAGATTTTAGAAAACGGTCTATTTTTTGTTACACAAGAAACAAAATATTATTTTTATTTTGCCTCTTATCAGATTGGGTGGCTGATTATTTTATTACATATTACAATCTTATAAATTGAAAATAAAACATTGTAGGTTCTGAAACTTTTCACCGATTAGCTCGAGCTTGAGGGCGCAGATGATTTTTAGCTTAGCATACTTCGAGCGCAACTGAACAGTCTTTCACTTGCGGTATCATATTTCATGACCTGGAATCTATGGGATTAATTAACATAAATAAATTCCTCACTACTTCCCCCACATGGATGGCGAAGAAATGCTGAATTATTTGTGTATTTAAGATGAACAGAAACGCGTGTCCATGTCGTCGAATAATATCCCCCCCCGAATGCCAACAGCAATCACCTGGCCCTTTCCTTGCGCCGAATCACGGTTGAATTAATCCCGCATACATTACCGAGCTTGTGAATTTAAAGCGTATGTTTGATGTTCTTCCTTCAAACGTTGTTGTGGTTGTTGAAGGTTTCCCTGGCATCTTGAGGCACTTTCAATGCCTCCGTGGAGTTTGAAATGATAAATGACACAGTTGGGTGGCTTTTATCCCCAAACCTGGCGAGCTTTGCGTGGAGTTTTCATTTTTCGGGCTGTCCTCCGAGTTTCTTTCCCCCTCCCTCTGTCCCGTGCAAAACTTTGGAGCACGTCATGAGCAATGAATTCCACCGATTCGCTTGTTTTCGTAATTAATCGGTACATTTCGCTCTGTCCAAATGTGGTGCCCATGAAGATCGTGGTTCCGGAGATGAATCGCATGAATCGGACGACGTTACAGATTTCATACATAATTCCTGCGCTGGTACGACAGGGAACATGAAATATGTTTGAGGTTTATGAGTTCATACGTTTGATTGTGACATTTTACGAGCTTTTTATGTGGCTAAGAAACATATTAACTGCAAAAAGAACTAATAAAAATGATGAGCTGCCGTAATATAAAACTATTACTTTTCTGGTGGGTTTCGTGCTCAAGTGGGGCTTAGAGAAAATCATTTGCTTCATATAAATTCAAAAAGAAATGAACTTAGACTGGCAAACATTATTTATTATTGTGTATGAAAGTTGATATATATTTCGGGTGAATTCTTTTTAACTAGAAACAAGAAATTGCCAATGTACGAAATCTAACGAAAAAGAAAAGTCTTACGAAGTCTAGTAGTAAATTTGAAAAAAGCACATTCAACATTACCACTATCAATTGCTTGCCATCCGCTGGCTAGACCAATTGCGTTGCAATGTTTCCAATGCAAAATAACTATTCAACGGCAAGTCACCTTGTTGACCAACGTGACTTCAAACGGGAGCGGCAACCTTTGTACGGTTTCACAAGGTGCCTAAGCCTCTTGTCACTTCGCTTGGCGTTATCCGGTCCGTTCGTAAAATGCTGTAGCTAATTGTATTTGTTTCCTTCTGTTTCTCTTCTTTCTTTTAGGATTCTGCCCAATCGCGCATTCCACGACCGGACGGTGTTGGCAGTCGGATTCCGGTGCCGGGCAGCTTTCGCATCCCACTGAGCAACGCTTCCCGGCTTCCGGCGAAACGAGGGCCCCTCCAACCTCCGGCAACACCGATCGGTTTCCTGCGTCCTCCGTCACAGGCCCGCGGAATCGCACGCTCCTACTCCGGCGATAAGCTGTGTCATGGCGAACCGAGCCCCTTTCCGCCGTTGACTGCATCCACACCGGCTCCTGCACATCTCCGACTGGGGCTTTTGGGTGGCCCTAAGGCAGGAGGCGTTGGTGGCGTTGGTGGGTGTAGTGGACTGCCTTTTCTGAAAAAATTGGACTTGGTTACGTGCGGGACGACGGAGCGACTGGAGGACATTAAACTGTGCCGACGGGAGTTCGCGATCCCGAGCGACGACGACGACGATGATGAAGCGATGGACCCGATGGGCGGCGGTGCTACAGGGGCGGATGCGACGGTCCAGATGCTGGTAGACGAGTCGCTCGAGCTGGTCGGAGCACACAGCACGGACAACCTTCTGGATCCTCCTCCACCACCACCACCACCACCGACGGATCATGTTGGGCCCAGTGAGGCAAACAACACGGTGGTCATAGTGGGCAACAGTGCGTCAGCGTATCCCAGGAATGAACACACGGTGACCCTGCAGCGCGATGGCAATGTGACGTACGAGTTTCGTCGCAGTGGCACCTTCGTGAAGTCCTCCCGGGAGTCCTTGAACTCGCCTTCGGACGATCCACTCGTGCCGCGTCCCCGCCCACCGGTGATGGACCAGACGCATGCACGCAGTGCGACGGGCGGTTCCGCTAACGGGCCGCTGGCGCTCGGTCTAACGAGAACATTCCGCCGCGAGAGCACCGAAAGTCTTGACTCGCCCGTGCTCTTCGACCTGACCAGGTCGATGTCCTTCCGCCGGCCGTCGACCGGAGAGATGCTGCTGGAGGAGGAGGACGGGCGGCGGCTGATGCGACGTCCGGTGGTGCTCAACTCGACTATGGTCAACGAGCGTCTGTTGAACGCCACACAGAGCATTCCCAACATTACGCAGGAGCTGCAATACGCGGACGCCGAGCATGGTCCGTGCCCGGTGCCTGGCGATAGTGTGCTGAACAGGACACATTCGAAGGAGGTGCGAGAAGCTACAGTAGCCAGTAAATCGAAGTCAACCAGGCTGACGTTCAACCTGGAGGAGTCGTTGAATTTGATGCAGTTCAGCGAAGTGCGGGGAACGACTGCTGTGCAGCACAATCAAACGCAGGTCTTCAGCTCCACGTTACACTCCGAGTCGATGGTGATCCCGACGGTGGCAGGTGGCGGTGGTGCTGGTCAGCCCTTGGCCGGAAGTCACCCGAACAGCACAATGCTGCTGCTGGATGTCAGCTGCACACAGGACAGGACCCTGGTGCCGGCTGAAGAACATGAGGCCGAAAGTGAGGAGGATGAGGTGGATGCTTATGCGACGGAAAGGCGTCGGTTGAACGCGGCAGCCCTCGGCAAGCGGGAAACAAGCGTCGAGGCGGACGTGAGTGGAGGGAAGGAAATATTCGACCTGAGTCTCGACGAACCGGAACCGTTAGGCCATCAGGATTTACATGTCGTAGGCTGTGATGAGGACGTGGAGGAAGAGGAAGCGGAGGAGGAAGTAGTGATGCGGCGTAAGTCAGAAACGCGCCCGACGGCAGTTCCTTCGAAGCAGCGCTTCTCCTTCGGGCTAGATCTGACCGAGTGCACGCTCGACTGTTCGATCGAGCTGTGCGATTCTTCTCTGTCGCTGACGAAACCGGTCCACCTGAAGTCCCCTACGGCCTCGCTGGGGCACATCGGTTCGCTCACCAAGCAGGGCTCGTTCGAAATGGACGAGAGCCTCGGCATCCTGACGCCGGACCAGATGAAGGAGTTCCTTGACTCGACCACGACCAACACGAACAACACAAACAATGCGAACGCTGCGTCGGCCGGGCTGGAGCTGCAGCTGAACACGAGTCACGGCGGTGGAAGTATGGGCGGAGTAGGGCACCACCACCACAAACACGGCGCACTGCAGCACCACTGTCGCATCGATCAGACGCCTTCGCCCGAGGAGTTGCCGCTCGATCCGGTTGGTGTGAAGACGGACATGTCCGACATAATGCTCCCGGCGGAGCTGCTGCTGATGTCGGGCGGCGGTACGCAAGGATTTGGAGGACCGGGCGTCAGCGTAAGTGGTGCGAACGTCGGTGGTACCACGGGTGGTGGCGGTGGTATCAGTGAGGTTTCCCAGGCCGATTCCGACCCCAAGACGGACCAGATGAGCAAGTCGGCCACCTCGTCGAAAGTTTCGAACAGTTTCATCACGAGCATCACCAGCATCACGAGCCTGGACACGGGCTACCAGGGTGACGGGGAAATGTCACGCCCTGCCAGCCGCGGCGCCGACCATTCACCCTCGAATGGGCCGCGGCTAAAGTCGGCGAATGGCGGTGGAGGCGCCTGGCAGCCGTTGATGGCGGCAGCCGTCGCCGCGGTACCTCGCCGCCAGGATCCAATGACGGACTCGGACTTCTTCACCGAGAGCGACGCGGATGACGTGTTCAATCGAGGCGACGCGCGCCGAGCGCAAATCATCGACGGGCAGCTGTACGGTGGTGGCAACGGTGGTGGCCCACTGCATGGAGCTGGCGGTGTCGGTGGCGGACAGGGCGCGCTCTTCCATGCGATCAACGAGCACGAGGCGCACCACGAGGGACAGAACGAGGACTCGTGCATGGAATCGAGCGGGATCTTCACCGATGTGGAAAATCGTGCCGATGACGATCTCGTGCAGCGTCGTGCGGATGATCAGCAGGAGGCGGCAGCAGCGGCACAGGCCGCCGGGCACATCTTTGAGCGTGATGCCGGTGCGCACGGGGAGGAACAGCGCACGGACGACATGAGTCCGGACACCTCGACCGATACGATCAGTAGCAGTAACAGCCAGAACTTCGTGCGACCGTGCCCTGGTGGACACCCGGACGATGAATCGGCGAACGAGACGATCCGGCCGTACGCATCCACCGGTAGAGTAGGGACATCGGGTGGCGGTGGTGCATCGTTTATCGGACAGAACATCAGTCGTGCTGATACGAGCGGCAGCAGCGCTGGAGCAGCACTTGAAACTGACCAGGGTTGCGGCAGCGGAGTCGACGACGGCGGGTTGAAAGCGATCGGAGAGTCAGCGCACGGCGGAGCTTCCCCGGGACCCAGCAACGCAGTGTGTCAACGTGATCACTACTACCACGCCTGTGCTGGGGTTTCGTCTGCTGCAACGACAACGACGATTGTCGCCGGTGACGTCGGTGGCGTTGGTGATATTGGTGTCGGCAATCCAGCAGCTGTTGCCGTCGTCGGCGCTGCCATCGCCGCGGGTTCTGGTAGTGGTAGCGTCGTCGTCGCACTGGCTGCTGTTGCTGCTGCTGCTGCTGATGGAAGCGATGTTGTGCGCCGCGATGTGGATGCCTGCGGCTCGGCCGGTAGTAGCACACAGTCCCCCGGTAGTGGCGGTAGCGGAAAAAAATCTACATGCATCAGTGGCAGCAGTACCACGCGAAAGCAGCTCAAGAACGAAGTGAATCGCGGCCTCCGGAAGCATCAGCAGCATGGTGCCTTCAGTGAGGTGTCGTCCGCGTCGTCATCGTCGCGCGTAGAACGGTTGAGTAAGACGCGCCTGTCGAAGGACTCGCCGGAGAGTCCGGTGCCGCGCGGTACTGTGGAGCAGCAGCCCAATGCAGCCAGTTTGGTGTACGGTGATGGCAGTGCAGGTGATTGTGATCAGGAAAATACGCGTCCTAGCACCAGCAGTGTGATGGGAACGCGTAATGCCAGAAGTGGGGGAGTGGTGGGTCATGGTGCACGTGGTGTCGGTACGCCGACGGTAGGGGCCGGCTCCAATTTGAGTTTTGTGAAAAAATCGAGCACCCCGAACAAGTGGGACGCGGTGATGAACAAGATCGCGGAGAATAAGTCGGTGATGAAGCGCAATTTCAGCGACGTCAAGTCCCGAATCAGCTGCGGCGCAGGTGCACCAACGGCGGCCGCGATGGCGAAAACATCCTCGGTGTCAATTTCGCGGCGCGACTCACCGGCCACCTCGCTGAAGAGTCCCCCGTCCGAGTGCACCAGTGTTGCCAGCCGCGCTTCCGTGCACGGCAAGCGGACTATCTCCGGCTCGGTGAAACGGTAAGTACGGAAGTAGTCTCCTGGAATAACTCCCATTAGGTACAGCCATCAGGCTTGGCGTCTCTCAGCCTTCGACTTGGTTTTAGCCGTGCATTGTTGTGCAATAAGCGTGCGCCAGCCATGGTTGGATAGTTTTCTCACGTGCGCTCGCGATACGCACCGAGCTGGCCGATCGTTTATCAATCCGCGCAGGGCGATAGTCGACACACAAGCCTCAAGCTAGGCTATAGGCAGTCACTGCACTTTCGGGGTCAGGTTGTGGTGGTTATGTAAAGCGGATAACACCTTGGCCGCTCCCTTCCTCTCTCCCGGTCTACCCGGTCGGTCAATAGCTTGCCGCGTGGAGCAAACGCGCGCAAAGGTTAGCACGACTCGTTAGAGTGTTTGTGTGAGATCGACCTGCGCTTGAGTCGTTTGTCGGCTACTTTATCGGCACCGTCGCCGCCATCGTCATCATTATCTTCGACATCTACTCCGGAAAGTTGTTAGTATAGTTGTTGATATTGCCTGGTTAGTTGGCCCTCGAACCATCCCTGCCTCGGCTCGATGCTGCTGCTGTCTCCTTTTCTCGTGCATGCACTCTCGATCTCTGTCTCTCGCTCAGGTGGTTCCTAAGTATGTTGGCATGCAAGGATGTGGCGGGTGGCCCGATGAGGGAAGATATGCTGGAGCGTTTGATGTTTTGGCTGCGCTATGGTGCCACCGATGTGGTGGTGCGTGCCGGTTGAATGTCGATTTTGTGAAACGAAGAATTGATGTACAGCCCCACGCCCCTTCTCCACCTCATCTCATCCGCACCCAATCGATCTCATCGGAGTCGGGGGATGCTATACGCAATCAGCCGTTGGCAACGAACAAACAATCGAACATTACTTTGGGAACATTATTTCATGCAACGAATGTTTCGATCACCTAATTGTCTGCTTCGTGGGGGTTGGGTTGAATATTGTTCAAGCGCCGTTAGGCCATTTTCTTTGTTTCTGTGGAAAAGATTTTTTGTAAATGTATGGTACAAACACTTGGTCTTGGGAGATTTTTGAAGTTACCTTTCCACACTTTTATGTGACAACGACGTGTGAATTTCGAACAGCTCATGAGGCTGTAACAGGTATACGCAGAGGTGTCTCGTTTTATTTGTTTTATCTGTGTCTCGGATGGCATGTTTTCTCTGGTGTTGGTTGTCAAGCGCGGAACAGAGTTTCTCAACGGCTCGCCTGCCAAAATCACACTTCTTCTCAGACGTGATAAGAACCTAGCTCAATAACAATAAAGCAAGACCGGTTTTCTGTAGCATCATCGTCATTTTCTCTTCTACTCACGTTCGCAGCATGCGGCACTCGGTTAGTCTCTTCTCCATCGGTTCCGTTGCGGTTCATCCATCACTTAGCTATCCGGCAGCAGCAACCATAGTCTGTGCCGTGCATTTAGCATCAATTCTCAAGCTTGACGATATCGTCGCGATCGTCTCGATGTGTTTGTACACGCCTCAATTGCGTCATCGTGGAGTTATGGGGAGGTACCACAACAAGGTAGCACAATTTACATACCTTCAACATGCCGCCCGTCCGTTCCGTACGGTTTGCTGCGCTTGGTATTTGAATGTTTTATCTGTTCCGACTGATATTTAATGGATTTTTTGTTTGTCTGTCTATCTGGCTTTGAGCAAGAGCAGCTTAGGAAAGATGTGAGCCGTGTCTGGTTGTGTTCAACTAACGAGTTTCAACGAGTGGAATAAAACCAAAAGGAATATTATCAAAAAAAGCAAAATTTTCCTTCGTTTTGCGTTCATTTCTGTACGCTCAAGTATGACCACTTTTGGGTGGTAATCTTGTCAAAATAATTATTTTTAACTTGTTTTTTAAACGGTCTGTTCGTGCGTTTTACCTACAGCTCACTTTTTTGCATGATGTGTCCACATTTCCGTAGGCACAGGCACGTTCAATTACCCCCGGACCCACTACGTTTTACAGAGAAAGGAATATGGTATTGACGGTGGTGTTAATCTGCATGAGGAGCATTTAAATTCCCAGGACTAAAAAGTCCTAATCTCTTGAGAATTGTTTGCCTCCGTTTTGTATGCTACTCAAACAGTTTCGGTAAAGCCTGGAGATGTTCTCATCAAACATTTGCTGCTTCTGAAACTCTGGGGAAGTGCCAACAGACAATTTCAACCAAACATTTAAGGGTGACATTTTTTTTTGAATAGAACTGTTGCATCCTACCGTAGTCCTACCGTGAAGAAGGTCATACTTGAATGCTTCGTTGCTATCGATCTTTAAATCAATCGAGAATGTGACATGACACATTTACAGTTTAGTGTTTTTCAGAAAACATTTTCGATCATTCATTATACAAATACCAAACTTCTTCTTGTGAGAGTAGACTTACAAGCGTGTGTGTAATTTGGAGTGAAATTTGTTGACGGTTTGGCCCACGTCGTACGTCAGCTGATAATCTCAAGATTAAAAATTAGGTTGATAACTTATACTTATCATGTAGGTGAGGCATGGGGCCACCTCGGCGCTGATAAGTGTAATATGTAACTGTTGATAAGAAAAATGCATTTACCACTGACAAGACAGTTTATTTAAAGCACTTGTTTTCGCCTGCAGCTATCATTTTGCTCGGGATTTAATGAAGTCTTATCCCGTCCGTACTTTCTTCTGAAAGGCAGGTTGGTTGTATGTATATGGTGTCGTAGTGGCCCTCGTCCACTTATCACGCTAGGGCTTGGGCAGCTTAGTGGAAATGTGTGGATTATACTTTCAAATCACGCACCTCAAGTAGATGCATGAATGACGAACACTGCAAACAAAAATCGATCAAACAAAGCATCGTTAAAAAAATCGATCAGGTCATTGAGCATCCGGACTAACACATTTTTTTTGTTGAACTTTTCATTCGGATTTGATTGCAATTCCAATGGGACCCACGGCAACGGCTCCTGCAAGCGTTGGTCAAGTGTATCGCTATTCGGATCTGCGGGGCCATTAAGCGGTCAATTAAATCTAATGAATATTGATAATGCTCATCGATTTGCATCCAAAGTCAAACCCGCGCTGGACCGAAGGAGGTGGTGTCGGCTTGATGCGATGCATTTCAATCGCGGGACAGAATAACCACGATGAGAATTGCCACGCAAAAAAAAAAGGTTAGAAAAGGAAAAAACCATTGATGCATTCCCAACCATTTTGCCACGTGAGAGGCGCTTGATTATCGACCCTCTGATTGACAGTTGGGAATTAGAATCGGTTTAATTTTGATTGACGTTTGATGGTGATGGTGCGGCTGATGCGCTGCCAGCGGAACACGTGCTCTGGGAAGAAGCGCCGGAGAAAACCAAAAATGGAAACACGTGAAAACTTTTTACCTTCCGTTTTTCCGCATGCGTTTGATTAAGGCTCGTAGGTGTGTTTCTGAAGTATAAATATACATGTATGTCATTCACTTCAAACAAATAAGACTGTTTCTTAATAACTTCTACATGGACATTACGCCACTTCAACAGTGCGCAAAAGATGCAGTAGATAGAACCATCCATTGATAAATTTAATGATAAAAAAATTCGTGGGTCAAACGTACCCAGCGTCAGTGGCAACGCTGCGCATAAGAAGGTCATTTAAATTAATGAATCAACATTGTTATGTCAGCAATTTTAACCCCCCGGTGGAATGTTTCCAGCGTGTCTCAGTCGACGCCTGGGTTTTGGAAAAGAAACGCAAATTTCTCATAAAACCTCGTATCGCCCACGCCACCATATATGCTGAAATAAGTTGCGTGTGCCATGGCGCCTTCCGGCACACGCGCTCCTCGCACCGTGAACGCGGTTGGCGGCTCGAACGAGAGTGATGATGTTGATGGATGTGGATTACACGCTTGATTAGTTTTTACCGAGCTGGTACCCATCACCGCCTTTGCCCTCGGCTGATTGCATCGCTCATTCGGTGTTCTTTAAGTGCGTAATGGACAATTGTAGACGCATGAAATGGTGAAACACGGCGGCCGGTCTTGGAAAGGATTTAAAGCGGAAGTGGTAGTGCCTCCATGGGACTTAATTGCGAGAGGAAAACAATTACCTGTAAGTACACCGATGCAGGTCATTAACTCGAGGTTAAAGGTTGCAGAATTGAAACATATATTTTCCTCTACGTGAGAGCGAGCATTTTGCATACGGAATCCTTTGCAATATGGACTTAGGTCAGAAAATTATCTTTCCATGAATAATTGGTTCACAGAGCAAAACAAATCCTCTAAACTAAACGGTTCCAGGAAAGTGTTATCCTTCAATGTTGCCACCTGGTAGCGACCAACATTTGGTCAATAAACTCCCATTTGCAACCACAAGGGCACCGGTTTTCACGCACCTAGGATTTCTCTATGCGCAGCCCGGGTCTTCCGTATATAGTTGACCACCGGGTGTGCAAGCTTCGCTGCTCGGATAGTAGTATTTGTTTTGTGTCCATTTGGATTGTCTGGCGAAGGTAGTTGTTGAAAATTATTGGAAAACTGTTGACCGTCGCCTGCATCGTTCCTGCGCCCGGAAAACGGAATGGGATTTAGTCGGTTGGAGCTGCACGAAATATGACCATGGGCGACCAGAAGGACATTACGCGCCCTGAACTCTGGTGTGGGCAGCGCCAGTCAGGTGTAATAAAATTAGATTTATGTAACATTGTACCGTCGTTGGGCCGACGCCAGCAAAGCGGACTGTTGGCTCTAAACATAGGTAGCGCACATAAGCGCATAGGCACGGTAGATCCTGCGACAAGGTGACAGCCAGCCGGCCAGCTGTGTGGCCATTGATTTACTGCTAATCGGGTATGTATTTGTGTGTGCGTGTGTGTATGATTCAACGCCAGGGGTTCGGTTGTAATATTGTCTTTGCGGTCCTGGGGCATGTGGTTTTCCCATCCAGCCCACCTGCCACCCGATGATGAGGAGCGATCGAAAGGAAATGAAAGGAGCCTCACATTGCTCATCCAATGGCATGGATATATGGATATGAGGTGACACATAGAGCTGGGGGCGGTGTATCTAAACCGCCGCGCTATAAAATGGTCGTTATGTCCTTCCTAATACTTCGTTGCAGGGCAGAGGAAAATTTGTTGACAATGTGTCTGGTTAGGTTATCCATCTGTATGCGTGTGAGATAAGCTAGGATTTGCTCATCTATAAATGGACCTGATCGGGCTGTCGATACAGGCTTTCAACGATACGCTCCAGGCGACGATTATTCAAGGACAGGAATTTATGGCATTGATATTGAATTTGCACCCTTTGTTACACCCGTAGGTAGGTGTGTCCAGAAGAAAAGCGTGAAGCCAGCAGTATCAGTGCGTTTCTCTTATCTCTTCTTTGCGATCGAGCGATAGCTACAGAGTGGACAGCAGAACAGGTTTTGTACATGGTAAGCATACCTGCATAAAAACGCAGACGAAATCAATCATGGGCGTACATCGAGTTGTAATATTGTAATGTAAAGCATGAAGCCCAGCACAAAAATCGAAATAAAATAATTTGTGTGGAATGAGGCCGTATGATTTCAAACAAACCGTTTTAAGTTTCTAATAGATCCTTTCGATTGTCTTATTTCGCTGCAAATTTCAATGGGACTTTCCGAAGGTTGAAAGCTGGTTAAGTAATTGCACATTTGCATTTATCGCCAAACAATTTGACAACGTTCAACATACAACGGAATATCCCAATAAGAATTACCCGATAATAAACCAAAAATTAAACGCGGAAATGTCAAACAACAATACACAAATTGTGCGTGAACTTTCGTTACGGTTCATGTGGAACATTTTCGTGTTCGTTTCCAATTAGCTGGACTGATGACTTGTTCACATTGATTTAATGAAATGACACAACTCACCTGTGGAAATTGAGTTTTTCTCCTGTGAGGAGAAGCCATGCCCTGCCGTGTGGACATGCTGGTATGTCTTTCTAAGCCGTGTGTCTTTTCAAAACATTGGTCCAGTGTAGAACGCCTCGCCGTATGGTCAGTCGTGCGTGCGACCATGGCGTTCAATGCGCAGGGAAGTGTGAAGCTTGTAAGGAAGCGAGTGGCCGTCATCAATTGACCTTGACTGTCGGATCGTTGCGGGACGGTATTCACGTCGAACCTGAGAGATGCATCTCACCATCCTGTTCGCAAGAATGGCAAGAACTTGAAAAAACGTGACCGCAACGGGGATTTTTTTTTTCAAAACTCCTTCCGCCTTCTTGGGCTTGTTCTTGACTGCGGGTTCGTGCAGTTTTAATAGCCTATCTGCGAGATCATCTGTGTAGGAAAAAAGGAACAGAAAAAGTGTCGGAATGGGCTTGCAAAGAGTGATGTATGAACGAGAAATGACGCAAGCAGGTGGAATGTTTGCGATGTAACTGCCATTACCGGTGGTGCAAGCAGGGATAACAATTCTGGTTTGTTGTTGTGTCACACGTATCGTGTCTTCTTGTCCACCCGGGGCACCCAAGATAGTGCGGAACCTGACCATGGCTGGCTGCTGAGAAACGCTTCTTTTCTCACCATTTATCTCCGTCCCGCCCTGGAAATTGTGTTTGTTCACTTTACCGGCTGTATCGCAATGGCGTTCCAGCAAGAAACTGACTGACCGCATGTTGGCGCGGCATGCTTGATAAGCGTGGCAAAGGTGTTTGTTCTTGTTTTTATTCGTTTCGCGATTTTCTCCCTACTACGATGGTGGGAAAAGAGGGAACCTTTCCATATTTGCGTGTGTTGTAGGCTACGTTTACGCTTGTCGGTCTAAGCTGCGCTCGTTTGCATCCATCTTCCGACTGAGCCGCTCCAATGGCCGTGGTGATGGAATTGCCGCTGTGAATGTTGGTGACAAGTCGTCACTAACTCGTCTGCTGAGACGGCGGTAAATGTGTATTCAAGTCGTGTAGATACTTTCACTATCGCTGGCAGAATGACAAATTACCGTAAAGCGATTACTGAAAGGGAAAAAAATACAAGCTATTTTTACCTTACATGCATTACTCGCATACTCGCTACAGAGCCTCCTTATCTTATCGAATGGCGAAGCGCCACTTATTGCCAACGTTCTTGTGAGCATTTAAGTAAAATCGAAACCTTGACACGTTCGCTAGTCGCGGTTGTGACTACTTCATTTTAAAAGGGTAAAAGCTTACGATATACCACTTTTCATTCACAAAATTGTCTATCTGATAATGTTTCTTTTTTTAATTATTTTCCAGCGGACGAACCCACAGCAAAGACAGCCAGCAGAGCTCGTTGAGCGATCTCAGCCTCTCGGGAGGTTCACCAAAACTAACTCTAAAAGTGTCCAGCACCCGTAAGTACAAGAAATCCTTCTCGTCGCATTGTTTAAATATTTTGTATGATTTGGAAGATCTTCTGGATGCAATCCCAGGGGATTTGAAATGAACAGAAAAGCCTCGTTTTTCGCCCCCGAAACGTTAAACTCGTGGGAATTTTTGTTTTGAAAACTTTTATCGACGAAACTCTTGCCGGAGCTTTTCGACGAACACGGGCGGATTCGATCGAGCTGTGTGCTGTAGCGCCAGTTGCATACATTTTGGCGCATCAAACGGTTGTGCGAAGCAAGAGAAGCTCGAGTCTTTTTACCGACGAACTGGTTGGTAACGGAACGACTTTTCGACGGTTGGTAACGGAACGACGACGAAGTTTTCATTTCCGACCCAAGCGAACGATCGTTCCGGCCTATCTGCTATCCGCACAGCCACTTCCGGCAGGTGTGGGCGAGTGGTTGGCTCCCGTGCCGTGTTCCGTTGACGTCCATCTTCGGAGCAAAAGTTTCCTGACCGCAGGCAGAATTTGCTTGTGGGGGAGCGACGACAGCGTGATATTGGATTAGCTTATCGTGTCGTGGAAATTTGAATGGACAGGAAAAGCTGCCCTCCCCCGTCAAATGCGTCAAGCTGTTGTTGGCTCGACGCGGGTGAATGAAATTAGTTCCCAATTGTCGAGGGCACCTCACGATGTTCGGCGGTTGGCTTAATGAGCTTATCCTGATTGAATGTGGTGCCAGTGCGTTGGAGCTTCGTTAAAACTTTGTTAGGAGTCTTAGTGGATGCCCTTCTACTATGTTGGAATTGTTGATTGTTCAGCTTAATTTAATGATATCTCATTTTTATGTGAAACCATGCATCTTATTCAATTTATTATTATATCATTTCTTTGAAATCGTTGGGATTGTGCTTGTTACTCCGATCCACTGATGCGTACGTTTGCATATAGAATTGGTTTATATTCAGTGTGAGTTATTTATTTGTTGATATCATCTTCAAATTTTCCGATACATTGCAAATTATTGCTCCCAACACTTTTCTCCTGATAACACCGATTGTCTCTTGAAACCGTGGAAATCGCATCTTTCGATCGCACAAAATTTCACCAAAGGTGTGATACCGGTCACCCCGCGGCTCCTTACCATCGCACTGCACGGTTCAAGGACCGCTCGCATTTTAATTGTTGCTCTGTCCGCCGACTGAACATCGAAGCCATCTCGGTGTGGTTATCTCGGATCGGAACCAAACAAGCAAGCCTCCTCTTCGAATGGTCACGGATTCCGCTAGATGAAAGTTCACCGTCGTCCGCCTCCGTTCAGGTGATTCGCGGTACCGTTGGCTGTTGACGGCGAGAGCCGATCGAGTAGCAAATATAAATCACACAACTTATCAGCTCCACTAATGGACCAATTGGTCGAGCGGAAAAGAGAGCGTGCCTCTCCATGTTCCATGCTACGGAACAGCGATTCCATCTGGGGAGGGATTTTCAACGGCGTTGGGCTCGGGTTGTAGTTTATTTTTTATTACGAAATTTAATTAGTTAGCTCCCCATCACCCCTTCTTCAACCATGGCTCCATCACGATTGTGATGATGTTGTCACTTCGGTGAATTTTTCCTACCCATTGTTTTTCGGCGCCCCGTCGCTTCGGACCATGCAGGCGTATCTTGGATGCGTGCTGAGATTAATCTTCGGTGATGCGTCCAGTCCTCTCTGAAACACGTTTGGTCTGTGGCTCTGGTGATGGCTAATTTCCAAACTTTTCTCATTTTGTTTTCCCTCTACAGGATTACGTACAAGTGCGTTTTGTTAGGTGGTCTATTGTTTTACATTGTTGTGTGGGTAGAGGGTGGTGGTCCACTTTATGGTCGAAAGGAAGCTAACGCATTCCAAAAGGGTCATATTTAGGTTAATTTAGGAACTCATAATTACTGCTCCCCCAAACTTGCGAAAAGAGAATGTTATGAGCACGTGCGTAAGTGGATTTTGGCTGGTCAAATAGTAACTACGACAAGCTGCTGCGTCGTTTCAGGACATTAACGTTAACGTACGACTTTGAGCTAGTTTAGTTAAGTTTTAACGGCGTGAAGGGGTGTTAACTGGCACCGGTAAGGCTATAAAAAATAATTGTTTTTTCTCCCATTTGTCGGGCCCCGCATTAAATTGGGTTTATAACTACATGGTTTTTTTTTTGTAAGCGGTCACCGCATAAGAAAGCAGCTTTGCTCTCTTTATTTATCGACGATTTGTTTGAGAGATTTGGAGGCTCATCGAAGATTTTATTGGGGCTTGGCTTGTTGTTCACCATTTGCGGATATTTGATACTGCGATAATGTGATTATTTTATAACTAGGTGTTGTTGGCTTCTATTTTTTTGCGATTTTCCATTTTGATGTTTTGCTTTTTATGGTAGCTGGGATCATGTTTTATCTTGGTATCAATAACAATTAAAAAAGCCTACAAAAAGTATTGAAACAATCGCACCATCGATCAAACTTTCCGAAATAACGAATCTTATTTTCCAATTCATACTATTTTGAATGTCTCATCATTCGGCAATCAACTTCTCTGATCGGGAGTGATTTTTTTCAAGCGAAGTCATGCTCATTATTTTATTTAAATCTTAGAATAAGATGGATCACCCTGTGTTGCTTCAATTGTAACTTGATCAGCTGGCAACGACGGCGCAATTTGCATCAAGAGACTCAGCTCTCGCACCTTACGAAACGCACATGCTGTACAGGGGTCTGCGTTTGTGGCGCCGCGTTTCTCTACCGCCCAGGTGCATTCTCTCGATCTCTCTTCGGCTCTCGCGGGCTTTGTTATTAACGGCAGCGGGCCTGCGTTAGCGGAACCGCGGTGCTCTCAGACTTTCTATCCGCGGGCGAGGTTGTCTTTCCATTCCTTTTTCTCGCACTGTCCTGCTGCCCGTCTGATGACGAAAAAGAGAGAAAGGAAACTCCACTCGAAACGCGTGTCGTGCTCTGCGTTAGCGCAAGCCGGCTTTTCAGCGCTGGCGCAACGGATTCTCAGTCCGACGCGTCGTTTATTCGCGATCAGGTCGCTTGGGCTGTGTGCCTCCACGATCGATATTCCGCGGCAGTCGCGCGCCGGTGCCTCATCCCAGAGCAAGTGTTTTTCGGACCTTCGTTTGTGTTCTGTTTCGTTTTGCTGGTTCTCGCTCGTCGCGTCGATCGTCCTATCGTAGCGTGTCCGTTGTTGGCTGTAGCTGTTGCGTATATTGCCGGTGCGTACGCGTTGGGAGCTTGTTGAAGGGTGCGGACGCTGAAGGTCTGGTTCCCGTTGCGCCGGGAGTGTGGCGGGGCTGTGATTCGCAAATTTATGAGAAAAATAGGCCATTAGGGGTTGACTAGACCGCCGTCCACCGTCAGTATGGGACGCACACACACATACACAATGCGCCCAATGGTCGTACGTTCGGGAATGATGAGATTAATTTAGGAGATGCCTGTTTGAAGTTTCTATGACGGAAATCGGTCGAAAGTTAAAAAAGAGTTAAAGTGTGGATCAAAAATATGTCCTGACACTGTGAGCTTCTATACTCGTTTGAATAACGATGTAGCTGGGCTTAGTGATCTGGTGCTTTGCCGTCAGTGTGTTGTGCTTTGTGATTGATTACTGTTTGAAAAGTGTAACGTGAGCCATTTATCTCCGAGTGGGAGATATTCTCGACCCGATATAAAATAATATTCTTCCTTGCCCGGCAATGATCGTATTTCAACCGGGTCTCACAGAGTGTTATGTGTAATGGTCGCTTGTGATATACGCCGTCGATCGGCGCCGTGTGTTATCGTCTGTCAGTTGTTCAAAACTGGTAAAAGCAGCATCATCACCCTGTGACACCCCGTGGCGAGATATTTAAAATTCAGCGACTCAACAAGTTTTTGCGACAGGAATAAAAAGAAAACATGGAAGAAGATTCGCTGTCCTTAAAGCGCATGGAAACAGATTGACATGGATTGTGCATAAGCGAATCCAGAGACAGACGCGAATGTGTGTTTTTTTTCTTCTATTGAGGTTCTTATTGCTTTTCTTTTCTTTTGGTTTAGCTTTACGACAGAAATCGTATTCCACAAAATATTTGCATAAAATTTACGCGGTTTTAGTTTGCCTCAAACACGATTTGATGTGGCATTTCTACGTTCGATTTTTTTTTTCCTTGTCGTTCGATCTTGATTTTGTACTACGAACGTTTTTGCTGCATTGAGATTAGATAAGAATGTACGTGATGAGTCTTATGTTTTTAATTATCTTCTACAATCGGACACCGGTAGTTGCTACATTGATCGCATATCATGCGAGTAGGAGTAATTAAATTGACGGAAAAATTCCACGTACTCTGATAGCGCAAACATCCCGGGGACATTGACAATTTTTGAATGGTCAATTAGTTATAGACCGTTTTGACCATTTATCATTAAAGAACGTTGCATGATGGCTATGAAATCTATGTTTTTAAACCAACACCACACTGGGACCTTAATATCAGGAGGAAATGAGTTTTTTTTGTTGATATTTGCTTCTCTCTTGCATGATGGCAAATCTTAAATAGAAACCCCAAACATCCCACAGAATAAGCAGAACCGAACGAAAAACAAAACAGGAAGAGCATCTCAACGTTTTGGCGAATTGTTGGTCGTTTTCTTCGTTGACGATGGGATTTTTATCTCGCAGCAGCTGGAGACACAGGCCACCTTGGCGTTTTATTTTCCTCCCCCCTTTTGCCATGTTTTTTTCGAGGGTGTCGATTCTTATTGACCTCCGCGCTCGGTTCGAGCCCGTGGCTGCATGTTTTTTGTCCGCAAGTGTGGCTGTGTGTGCAGTCTTGGCTCCAGCGACGATCGGCGAACGGAGCTTGCGTTCGAAAACTTGTTTCTCGACCTGGGAAACCACCGTTCCCTACCGTGGTGCGTGCCTTCCTTCTGCAGGAAAGCTGTCGGAACATTTTTTGTTCAGCCATTTTCTTTCGAAAACGAGCCCCACAGCAGCCACCTTCTGGTTGAAAGCCACCAGTTCTGGTTGTCTCACCTGAAGAGCCTTCCACCGTGCCGCCGTGTGGCAACTTCGCAGCAGTTTTGGCTCTATGCTCCGTGGACGATGGAAAAAACCGTTCCTCGAACCTTTCGGTAGTCGAATGGTGGACTGGAGGACCTTGATGAGATGTTTATCTACCGAACGCGAATGAACGGAGCGAGGTTCAGTCAACCTCTTAAGAGTCCACACGATCGCAAATTCCACCCGTTCCTAGGAATGAAGGGGTTTTTTCCATTCCCATACTGTCGCACTAGGCCATCGAGTTAGGCATTTCGAGAGGTTGAGAAGTGTTGTATGTTTTTCATTTTTTTTCCCAGACACCGTAAGACGAATCAAACTCGGTGTTTATTGCTGGCAAACGCTATTATCTAGTTGGCGTCAAAAGAAAAAAAAAAGGAGTTAGTAACCTATTGCTTGTGGTGTGTGATGATGATCACCCGCCGTGTGTGGCTTTCATTTAATCCTAGACCGATTGTGTGAGGCATAAATTTGCATTCCTCCATATTCGCTACATTCATGAAATGAAGGGTTTTTGAATGCTTTCTTTTCTTTCTTATTGAAATCGGTAACACATGTTGCAATTCGTGACATTTTTCACAGAACCATACATTTGTTTTCTCAACGGACGCTAAGACGCATATGCTCTGGATGGCACGGCACATGTATCTATCCACAAGCTTGTAGAAAGATGCTCTGTTTATTTATACTTCTCTGACACTCGATCCGGCTGATGTTTAAAACCATTCTGTGAACCGGCATTAATTTTTCGCCATTTCTTCTCAAAATGCTTGGAATGTTTGCATACCGAGTGCCTGTCGATGCTCTCGTAAATATGGCGTTGTTGTCGAGCGCTTTAATCGCGATGGCGTGGTTTCTTTGCCGGCGAACATTCTCCGGCACTGCTATAAATTGGGCAGTGTTCCGTTAGGTGAAGAGTTGCTCCAGTGTGTGTTTTGATTCCGACTCGCTAGAATTTCCAGGGAGTGTTTTGAGTTGTGGGACGGCGTAATGCGATCGCTGAAAGGGTATTGGGTGCAAGGTGAAGATCGTGCAAGATGGAGATCGTGCTGAAAGATGAATATTCGAGTTGTTCAGGGCTTTAGAGGTACATTGGTGTGCAAATAAGGCATGTTGATTTTGGGCAATTGGGGCATTTGTAAAACAAGAAAATATTTCAAACGATTTCTGCAACATTTCACTCAATTCAATGTAAAACGTAAACTTCTGTCCCAACGCTAGTAAAAGAAAGGTAGGAAGCTGAAGAGATTTTGTTTAGATTCTTGCTACCTTTAAGAAACGTATGCAAGCAAACAGCATACAACGTGTACATAGAAATAAAATTGATTAGGTTAACCTTGGTGTTTCCTCTAGAAAGGTGCCTGATAGTTCGCAAGGGTTATCTTTCCCCAGGAAAATAAACACAACCCTACGAAAAGGTTGTGTTTCACACTTTAACTTCACCTTTCCATCAAGCCTCGCCTGAAGCAGAGCCGTCACGAAGCACCACAATGCGTCAACTATTGTTATATGTGTGAAAAAATGGTTTGGCGCGTTCTTAGCTACTCGCACTATCAAGATTTTTCTAATCTCTGCCCGAAATGCGACGTATAAACTTTCTCGGACTTGCACGCTTCGGTACGCCAGACAGTCGGATTCGCCTCGCAGGTTAACCTTATTTGTCTTCTCCCTTTCGCTCCCGCTCTACTGGCACATCTAAATTTGTAGGTTTACGACGATTGTGTATTTTGAACGGATGAAAAGTTTAGAATTTCCTTATCTTACGTTACTTTAGAACTTGTGCACGTGGAGTGGCGGGTCGTTCTCCGGTCTGCCATGTGCAGTTGACGTTATCTTCATTTCAATGGCGCGGTTTTCCGAAGAACAGCGGACGGAATCAAGCACCGTGACGAAAAACGGACTGACGAATTTTCGCTACGGCCCCGGAACCCTAGAGTTGCTGTTTTCTTGCCTTGCTGGCTACACTTTTTCCGCCCTGGAGCTTTTTCGTAAAATTTCTACGTTTGGAACAATGAAAAACACACATGCCAGCCAGAACTAACCGAAATAAAGGAACCCTTGGTGCCGTCCGTATGATCGTCACGCTCATGACGGTGGCTACCATCATAGTCACGTACGCTAAAATCCAATTTATGTTTCCCAGCTTTGTTTTGGTCGGCATCTGCAAAAGAGCATCCTGTAACGATAACCGTTGTAGCTCTAGTCTGTCTTATATTTCGAAAGTTCTTTTCTAAAGGAAGCGAGAAGCTACTAAACATTCTCGCATCTCCTCAGCGTTGAAGCTTCAACCTCGAAGCTAGTCAAAGAGGTCCTCGCTGCTTTGCATCATCGCGATAAGTCGGTAGCATGCGCGGTGGCCATAAAAACATCCTGTTCAAGGTGCAGCTTAGACGGTGTAAATGTGATTATCAAAATGTGTGAATATGGAAAAGTCGACCATTCTTTCGCTTGTAGTAGAATGATTTACAGTGTTACTGGTTGTTTTCGAGGCAAACGTGTGTTACATGCAGAGTAAGTGCAACAGGATTTTTATTGAAATGTGTTTATGAGCCTACGAATAAAAGCGTGAACTCTTCGGAATCTAAACGAGCAACTGGGCACTGTTGAATGTCTTCTAGATTTGAGTACATAATTGTATTGATGAAACATCCTGTTGCTTTCGTTTGCAATTTACATAAACCGGTTTGCTGCATCTTATTGTCGGCATATAAACTGTTCGAAATACATACCTCAGCGTGTTCCAGAATGCACATTTAACACGGAGACAGCGGGTTGCATCTAAATTGACCATAATTCTGCTGCTCGGGGTGAATTGATTGCGATTGTGCAAGAAGTTTAAATTGCCACTGATTTACATCCGACCCACCATTTTGTTCCGTCGCAGCTATTGGTCGCTTCAAAGTTGATTATTCCCTTTGCTGAAGGATAATTTTGACTTTCCGTCCTGTGCGAAGAGCGTTGGAAATAATCCAATTAGATGAATTTCACACGTAATGCGCGCCACTCTTCTCTGCCACGAAGACCAAACCGGTGCGAAGGAATGCTTTGAGTAAATATGGTTACATAAAGCGATTTCCAAACGTTCCATTGCGTTTCGTTCGCGAATGCTTTCGAAAATCCCTCCGCCAAAAGGCAGCATGAATGGCACGGTTGGAAAATGGTTCGATTCTTGCCGTCAACTGTCTGCGGTTGACATTTCGACGATTCGGTGCGGAATTGTACCGAAAGACCTTAGGCGCCACGGCCCGCTCCCCGGGCAGTGGTAACTTTTGGGCGAAAATTAAACGAGCTTAGGGTGCGGAGGACGTGGCATTCTCCTCCCGGAGAGTTTGAGCTACAGATCCTGCAGCAATCGTTTCAACTGTGGTTGCTGATGCTGCGGTATTAGTTTTTCAACGTTCCATCTCTACTCCGCAAAGATTTCGAACGATTGGTGCTTCGATCGTTCGCTGTCAAGTGCAGAAGTAATATGGCTTTACAGACTTCGCGGCTTGCGTCGGGTGTAATATAGTTGTCTAGTGTCGAGGCTTCTGTTATCGTCAGCAAGGCAACCCTTTCCCTTCTCGCGTCAGCTTACCACCAACCCTTTCTGATACACCGATATCTTTGACAAGCAAGCAAGAGATGTGGGCTCAAAACGATTATGTAGTCGAGAAATCTCAAGACCTTTGGAATGGATGAATGAAGTAGCGTAGGAATGGATGAATGGACGGCAGAAAACGGCTCCTCGACCGCTTGATATGATAAAGATTGCCGATCGGCGTTGGCTTGAGCAGTCAATTAAATGAAATGTTTGCTCTCCCGAAGGGCTAGAAGGAGTAGGATGATTGGTGGGATGGCGTGTGAACAGCACGTCGGAGTGATACGCGCCGTTGGGCTTCAACAACAAGAGCGAATGAAGTATAGAGTTCACACGGGAACTGTCTTCAATTTATTCTCATATTGTAATTCAAGACGGTGATGATTGTTAATGATTATAAATCTAATCAGAACATAGTGAGCTCTGTCATGGTCCCATTTTGCAGAATGTCGTTTTGCAGAAATGCAGATGTTTAATTTTTCTTTATTTCATTTGCCCCTTGTGTATGTTACCAATCTTTATAGTTTTATCCGCAACTGGTTAAGCATGGTAGTTTGATGGACTAGACAGTGAAATGGCTGTAAACTCCTTATTTAATGAGAAAAGGTGGAAGAGTGTTTCGAAATGTTATTGTGATGCTAAGAAATCTGTTAATGGTCATCTGCAAGCTCACAATTAAAGATCGATCTGTGGGGTGCTCGCTGTTCTTCAAAGTTTCGCAGGGGGATGAACTGCCGCGGGGAATATCTTGAAAGTAGCTTCATTGGAGGAAATTGACGATAAAGCCGACACGGAACGAAAATGGTACCAGATTATGTGTCGGGTGTCACCGACTTCCAACTCCGGTCCTTATTATTACCGGAGACTATCAGATCCGTTGCCCAAGAGTAGACTTAAGTGTTACGATGTGAAGGAGATGTTGGAACTGAATGTCGCCCCGGGGTACACCTAGCTGTTGGTATTCTTCGTTTGATTTAATTGCCTTCGAATAGCCCCGATATTAAACAGCCATTTTCGACGTCATAAAACCTCCGAACGTAGTCGGAATGGCAGCGAGAAATGTAGCGCCCTAATTTTTGCGCCTTAGTAATTCAGACCACACACCGTCGCTTTCGAGAAAGAGAGCAAAGAAGATGCACTTCGCAGATGGGACCTGAGGATGTGTTTTTCTTAAAGTTCTTTTTTTTTCTTTAATCTCAGCCAGCATAAATCCTCAGGCAGAGTTTAAAATATGTTGCCGGTGGCATCGAGAAAAGGTATTTTAAGTATTGGCCGTCGAAGATGATGTCAACCCTTTTTCAAGGGATTTAGCCCTGGGCTATTTACCAGTTTAATGATTTATGACTATGTTTTACGAGCTCCAACTTATTCGAAATGGTTATTTTAGCCGTTGTGAAGTGAAAACCAAACTGCATCAACCCAAATCTCAGTTGGCAACTAAAGTTGCTCTCGCGGATGTCGGAAGCCCCGATTTGATCGGCCTTCGGAAATAGAAATTTTCCTTTTTTTTCTGCGTAAAAGGAAATCCTTTTTCACCCCGCTTCGAATGTGATTCCGGGCCGGAAAAACTGATGGCGGAAAATCATCCATGATGATCAAAGACGACCGGCGGTCTGCTCGGTCCGGATTTCGGCCGGTGGACGAGGGTGTTGATAGCCAAATTTTAGATAACGAATAATTGTGGTTGCACGTCCACCCAACGTTGGGTTACGGTGTGCACAGTGAGTTTTGGAGAAAAAGAGAAGGTGGTCGAAATTTTTTTTTGTTTGTTCGTAGCAAATTGTGTTTACGGTCACTTTCCACTTTCCTTCGCTCGTAGTCCCACAAAAAAGGCGCTAGCTGCCGTGGGTGAAAATTGTTAGACAATTAACCACGCCCGTTTAAAGTAGTTTTCTCGTGCACTGGTGCACAAGGTGGGTGAGAGAAGTTTGTTGAGCATGGTTATGCTAAGCGATTTTTTTTACCTGTATTTGATGCCGGAATTCAACGGATAATAATACTTCTCGTGCCATGAATTTTTGCGAGTCTAATTTCATTTTATCACACGGCCATTGTAGGAGTAGCTTTAAAAAAGCATCTTGCAAGAGTGATATGACTTGCGGATTATGTCTAACGCCCCTCTGCGTCCGTAAAATGAGTACGTTTAAATGTGAATGTCATTATTGCGCAATTCTGCCAAAGTACGTAAGGTGAATGGACGATGCGTTCAGGCCACGGCATCCAGCCAAAGGATGGATTCGTTGATTGCTTGGTGGAATTCAATTCGATTGTTATTTTTCTTTGCTCTGGTCAATGGGAAGTTAATTAAGTTTGAGCATCAATGACCGACGAGCGAGGAGAAGGGTGACTCAATTGGCCAAAATTAATTGCGATTTGTTTTCGCTAATAAATTTGGTCAATTTTCAGCGTTGCGTAAGCCTGAGCTCATTATAGCGTAACGAAGAAGCTTAAATTTATTTTTGGGAAGCTAGTTTGTGTTGATGAATCAAGGAAGCCAAACGCTCACCATGTGCCGATAGGATTATTTGGTTTAGTCTTCGAAAAGGAAAGAGGTTACACAGCAAATTAATTATCACAATAACTTTCTGCTTGTACGCTTACGTTGGCATGTGAATCGGCTATTGTGAGGGATGTCTTAAAATACCATGTGAAATGTCGTTGATTTGTTGTAAGTATAATATTATAAGGCTCTTAGGCAGCCGTCACAAATTCAAATTCGTCAGATGTTTGATTGCAATGTTAAAATGTGAAACGTGAAACGTTGTTTAATTGAGATGTACAATTTGAACATTTGGCTACTCTGTTTCACCAGAGAATAATTTAGCGGTTTACCCATAGATTCCGTAAAGCCGGATAGTCGTCGATAGGAAAGCAGCGACTACACAGCATTGTTTAATTGAAATATTAGCATTCCGAAGCTGTTTTGATTTTGCGGCGTGCGTCAATCACTGGACGGCCTCGTGCGGACAACGTGCATGTGTATACCGGAAATGTCCACCAAATCTCCGTGATTCGCTCGTGGCTCGGTTACTACTAGCACGACCACATGGTTGTGTGTTTGGTTGGTTTTTCCCAATTTGGATAAATCAAGGAGTACTGCATGAACGAATCAACTTGACGACGGGAGCTGTTGGAGGGTTGCTTATAACTGTTCATTTTTATATACCCGCACAGAATGTAGCTGTCCATTGGAGCGGTACAAATGAAAAAGTCGCCCGTAGTGACGGCTTTTCCATTTAAGTCCGCCGAAGCAGAGACAGATCGCGCACCGGATCTTCGTAAATCCCACGTACTCAAACGGCTCTTCTGGCAAAGGCGCGCTTTAACTATTTGTCTTACCACAACGGTCATGAGTTGAGTTAACATTGGCTTCCGTTGAGGCTTTTCAAGTTCAAGCTTCGTGGGTGAACGAACGCCTCAATCACTCCCTGGCAAGAAGGAGAGTCTGGTTTTCGGTCTGCTGCTTGAAGGCAACGATTTTTTTTATATGTTGTCACCAAATCTGTATAATTTAAGCAACTGGTTCATGATGCCACCGAAACTTTGATAAGTCGCCCAGCTTAGTTTGCCGGTCGTTGGTCCGACGTTGTCCGGCCCTGCCGCAAGCCGCAGAATAATTTGGATTGCAAAAGTTGCTAGGAAGTTGTGCCGTTTCACAGAAACGAAATTGATTTAACTTTTGGGATGGACACTGGGGGCGTGCTTGTTATTTCTAAGAGACATTTTCTGCCGAATCAAAAAACCTAGCATGTCAGCGCTTGGCAAAGGTTTCTCGGAGCATAATTTTTGCAGAAGAGTGCGGTGGGAAAACGAACGAGAAAGTAGTAATTTAATCCTTGTTACGTCACTGGATCGATATTTCGCATTTTCGGCTGCGGACAGCCGAGACCGGACCTGCTTGTCAGCCGGTTGTCACATCTATAAAATGGTGGCGCGCAAATGTCGTGTTTCGTTTCGTGCTGGTGTCGTTTTATCTTAATCAATCTATCTCAACTTTGAACATGAAAAAGGGAAAAGAGTCCGAGTACTAGCCGGTGGTCACGGCGAACGAAGGTTTGTGATGGGATTTCGTATTATTTTTCACTCATTCAGATTGTGTGCGTGTATTTCCGTTCGTCCGTGACACCTCCTCGGCTACTTGTCCTCACAGGAAACAACACATTTTGCCGACCATGATCGAGTGTTCCGTACCGATGTCTACGGCATTTCGATGAATGTCAGGCAGTGAGGCATTCCGCCGTCTTAACGGATTAGCAGTTCCACCTGATTGTCCTGTTGAGAGCATCGTCGTTTTTTTCCTCTCAATGTAATGTTAAACTTCTTTAAGCCTCTACCGCGCATCACGCTGGTATGTTTGCTGTGTTCGAACCCAAGCGAAATGTATGCCAAGTGGTTGAAAGTAGCCGCGGCAACCTGTTAGGGAAAGCTGACCAATATGCTTTACGACCCGCTTCCCCACGAGGACACGATTTCATTTCAAGCAGTTACAAAGATAAATCGACATTCGTTTAATGTTTGTTTTGGATTTGATTTTGAAACATTGCCAAACACGGCTTCTCGGAAATCGGCAGTGATGGACGTCATCGAAGGTTTTCAAGTGCTAATCACTCCAACATATCTTTGAATTTCAAATCAAATTTCTAAACCACGCTTAAAAATGTTCATCACTTCAGTTTATGAGTGAGTTTATGAATATCCATAGAATAGTCGATTTATCATGGGCCTGCATGTATGAATAATGATGTTTGCGCTTTCATGCTCCACACATGTTCTTCGTTTGTCATAAAAAGCTCTGTAATTTTATTAAATCCCCTTCAATTCATAACACAAGGCAAGTGGATCACAATTGATCCGACCTAGAGCTACAAATTGCCCTTCGTTTCAAAAGTCTCAAGCATCCTGCGTTCGGTTGTCCTTCCGGAAAGTCGCGGTGCCGGACCGTTAAAAAGTCATTCCTCTTCGGACTGTGATGCAATTGTGTCTCTTTCCGTTCCCTTTACACTGCATCTCTACGCTTCCGGCTTATTCCGGACCCAAAATGTCGGTGAATGCGACGGTGGGCCAGCGCATTGTTGTTTGCAATTTTGTTTCACAAATTTCGTCGCATATTTCATTTTTATTGCAAATTGCAACCGGAGATATTCTGTGGCGGTAAGGCAGCAGAAAAAAAGGGAGACGGAATAAACAGCATTCGCGTAGCCGCGATTTTGTTATGTTTTTTATGGCAATCATGGGCTGAACAGCAACGTGTAGACAACGAACCGGCGAGTGTCACTCGCTTGGTTGAGGAAGCATTGAACGTAAAGTGGGGAAATAAATTGTTTCCATTTTGGGTGCTGCGGTGTTTGTTAGCCGGTACCGTATCCCGGTAGGGTGAGAAAGAGAGAGAGAGAGAGAGAGAGAGAGAGAGAGAGAGAGAGAGAGAGAGAGAGAGAGAGAGAGAGATGGAAATAGTGAGATAGAGTGTTGATCGCGGTCCCAAAGTCAAAACACTTATGCTATAAAACGCTTCCATAATGACATCCGACGGTAAATTCTAGCTGGCAACATTAGTTTGCTTAAATTGTATGGTGTGCGGACAATTTTGCGTACTTTGTCGCTGAACAGGATTTTATATTGTAATTAAGTTGCTCTTATGTTACAATGTTACAAACCAGGGTAATCTTTGATTCATTGTTATGTCTCCAAGAACGGAAACAATCGGAAATGAAGGAAATTAATTGTACAACAAAACTAGTTTGATTGCCAAGGGAGGAAGTAAGCTTTCAGTATGGTTGGTTCCTTAAAAAGATATTGGATTTGTTCTCGGAAGGCCCATCATTGAACATCGACGTTTCGAGCACTCCAATTCGGGCGTCGATTTCTCTTCGTAGACAGAACGTCCAATACGTTAGGATGTTGGCGGATGTTGGAGGAAAAACTCATCGACACTGTCCGTGTATCAGTTAGTCTATCACTCCACACGGTGACCACAACGATGACTTATGAACTTACGGGCTTCCTACGGGGAAGTCTATTTTTGTCGGCCCTCAGAGAGCCGGTGCGGCTGCGTTGGTTCGTCACGGTTCCCCGAAGGTGCAATACTCGCCGTTCACGTCGTTCCCTATGTAAATGCTCCACGCCTCGTCGTGTATAATCGATCAACGCGTCTGAACATTGCAACAGCAGGTTGATGGAGAAATGGCGAAGGGAAAACGATCCGACCGGCCATGTCGCCGAGTGGAGTCCGAAACCGGAAAGCGCACATCGAAGACGTGATGACGTGAGGTTTGCGTGTTCGCGTGTTCGTTTAGCGGTTGCGCAACGCATAGGAAAGAAGGGCAGCGTGTGGTGGTCTGGGTTTTGTACCCTCAGGGGAGACAATCGCAACGGTTGCAATCGTCCAGGGGCTGGGCCTGGAGGTAGTAGGTGAAGGCATGCGGCGTAGGACTCACAAAACTATCGATCTAGGTGCGTTTGGTGAAGACTACAGTCAAAAAGTATGCAGCTGTTCAAACAACTCCTACCGACGCAACGGTTGCGTTGTTCTTCGCGTTGGCCAGTTTCGTAATGTGGGTCATCGTACACAGGTGCCTCTGGCAAAGAAGGGCTAGCACCGATGAAGATTCTAGGCCAAGAAGGCAAGCCGTTCAGCAGTGATGAAGAGGCAATAAATTAGACAAAACTCTGTAGAGAATCCCTCAAATGTCATAAACTATGGCACGGACTTTGACTTACGGCTTTCTGTGTCTTCGAGCCTGGGGAGAATTTGTCCACTTCCATTGTCACATAGGAATGTGTGACTGGCAAGAGGCCACAACACAAATGACGCTCCTCTCCCGCCTGGGGAGTTATGTTTACGAATGCTTCGGCACTTAATCTTTCCAAATCTCAGCTTCCACATTTCATGGGAATGCTTTGCGCCTTTTTCCGTCCAATAAGATTTAACTTTCCCTTGATTTGTAGAAGTGTTTGTATTCAAGCATGTGATAACGATGAATTATTAATCTCGGTGCATTTAAATTGATTTGTGTTTTACGAGCTTTAAAATGAATGAAAGATATACTATATCGATGCGATGGAGGAACCATTAAAAGATATTATCAACGTGTACAAATAGAACATTGAACGGACACTCCTCACAAGACACGCGAACCACAAACTCACAATGCTCTTAACGAGTTAATCCGGCCCATTTCTTTGGTTCCTGAAGAGCTGCTCATGTTGGAGTAAGGGGCGAGTAAAAAAAACGAAAGAAAAGGAGACATCCTCAATATTAACAATGCCATGCGTTGTGGTCGTTTTCAAGTATGGCCATGGCGGGGAAAACTGGTTGGGCAATTAATTAATCTTGATTAGCACGTATTCGATAGCACAGACTTCGTAGAGTGCCGTAAATTAAACTTTACCGATCGTAAGGGTAAGGCAAACAGAAACCGTTCGAAAGTGTTGCATGATGTTGCTACTTGATCCAGCAGTGTCCTTTAACCTTGGGCGGTTTCCATTAATGGCCAGTTTAGGAAGCCAATCGGCTCTTGCTGGATTCGGGCACTTGCTGCTACCGTCAAGTTAGGAACTCGCTGATCGGGAATAATTCGAATGTATCTTTTAAGGTGAACTGTGTATCCGCGATAGCGCAAACACATTCCAGAAGAAATCAGAGTTGCTCGACACAGAAGAATGAATGAAAATACGCAAGTCGGAAACACAAATGAAGGAATCTTTTTCTTACAAGGGATCTCCATGCTCGTAGCATTCTCTCAAGATGAGCGAAAGCAGCGTAAAACAGAAGAGAAGAGAAAATGCTGGCAACGAAGCATATTCTTTCAGGTGGAAGGGTAAACAAACAAATGTTGTCGCCACGATGCAGTCTTTGGCAGATAAGCTTAAAAAGACAACAACAGCGTTTCAGTTAAACAGGTTTCGTTGAATGGCACTTGGGATTCTACAATGCTCGGTTGCGCTCAAGCACTGAAATCGTGTAAAAGCAGCAGTAACAGATGCATCCCGAGTCTATGTTTGTTGGTTTACATCTTGGAATGTGTGGAGGAGCATGATCCACCGTTGCACAGGAAATTTACTGTTTCTCGAAGAATTACCGGATGGATAGAAACTGCTTTAGAGAAACATACAGCCTCCCATGGCCACTGGTCCGGAAGGAAAACATCCTGATCAACCATCGTATATCAACTGGATTGTTTCAGAAGTCCAACGAAGTCGGATCGAAATTAATTTCCTTCTCTTTCTGGCGACCTACGCTACCTTCGGAAGGAACATTCCTTGCAGGAGGTTTAAAGATCTGAGGCAACGGTTTGCTTCCCAATCGCTGCTGCTACCGTTGGCCTGTGGGTAATGTTGTGTTGTACTTTTTCCACAACCCCAGCTGCACGACACGGACCTGGATTGGAACATTGGTGACTTTCGGTATTGCGATAGCATCTCGCGCAAACTTACCGGTTCGCAAGGTTCCCGGCGTGTTTCGCCTGTCAGCCGGGTGTAGCTGGTTTGTGCCAGGTTGGCCTTTCTCCACCAGCCCTGTCACGGGAGGCGATGCGAGGCAAGCGTGCGTTCGTGCATTCGGTCTTTGGGCAAACCGGTGATAAGGCCCTTCACTTGCAGAAACGCCAGCTGAGGTACTTCTGGACACTGCAACTGCGGTGTACTGCTACAGGCTACAATTTCAGTGGCGGTTCGTTATGTCTCGCCCCTTTCGCTGTTTGCGATCGATGGGAGTGGAGCGGACAGGTTTACGCCGATTCCTGGCAGTGTGAGACCGCACAGGGATTTCGACTCACGAACTTGACAACCGCTGGAGGGATGTTTCGGTTTGGACTGCGGGGTTTTCCCGGTTCTGAAAAAAGAAACTGAAGTTGGTGTTCGGTTTGTTTTTTTTTCTCTCTTGTTTGCAGCACTCGCGTATTACTGGAAGGCATTTTAAAACTTTCATAACATAATAATCGGCACCCAAGGGTAGTCAGTTCACCTTTTCGTGACTGGGAGTTATGACGGTCATCCTAAACGTCACTGTGGCTTTGGGAAGCTCGAATTAGTGCACAATTTAGTCTGGGGCTGTGGAAAACGATATGACTTTTTTCAACCATCGAATCCGTATACTCAACCATCGAATCCGTTGGATTGTAGGAGGCGAGAATCACTTCGATTCGATTTATATTATCTGAATCGTAAATAAAACAAACAAAATCCATAAGATAACGCATAAACCATAAAGTACGGTTTATTGTTTCCGAACCGTTACTAAACTCTGGTCGTAAAGTATCACTTTGGCCATCATTATAGAGATTACTCCTTTCTTAAACCATGCATTACTGTCACGATACAATATTAACAGGAGAAAATTGAGGAAATGATCAAGAAAATAAATTGTTGGATCTTTTGCCAGCAACCGATTCCGTTTCGCCTTCGGCGTGGTTGTCGCATTAGAACATATGCTAATTTTATCCCACTATTTAGTGATACACGCATACTGACAAGCCTTTCCTTCCACTATTTGGAGCAAAACTAAAATAAAATAACTCGAACAAACTCCTCGAGAATCTCCTCTTCAGCAGTAGCATTGAAAATCGAGCGGATTTTCTTCTGCGTGTTTTTTTTTTGCGTAGATTCTTGCGTCGAAAATCAGACTCAACGCACGAAATTTTGTGGGGATGTCGAGGTTGTCTTATTTTCTGCTTAGGACTTTGCCTAATAAATTGCTTTTTCAAATCAGCGCGTTGTGTGCGGATCGTTTGACACATTAGTCGGAGGGAGAAGGAGACTACAAACGGCACATCATCCCGCGAATGCTTTTAACACACGCACCAGTTTTTTCGTGTGCAATCGGCGCCCGATGGTGCCGTTGACGATTAATCTTCCAGCTCGATGCTAGGGGATGGCGCCAGCAAATGGACAGAACTGGCTGAGCGGTGAGTCACTGGAATACGCGTCTGCGCTTGTTGCGAGCCTTTCCGTCTTTCCGATCCAGTGAGGGAACACTTTTTTGGGATTAGCTAGATGGATTATGGACACCCTCTTTTTTCTCTCTCTCTTTTTCCCTCTCTCTCTATCTCTCTGTCTCTCCATCAACCTCCCTAATACGAGCTTGTTGAGTGATATGCGGCGCGTGCTGGACTCACAAAAGCCAGCCACAGCAAAAACGACCCGGTCGCACCATTAAACGATGATTATGATAGCCTAAACATCGGACATGAAGCACGTTTAGTCGGCCTTTGGGCAACCGTCGAGCCAAAGGCAACGGAACAACGTCACTCAGAGAAGAAGCTTTTATGCTTGCACGTGTGTATGTGTGGGTGTTTGTGTATGCGTGTGTTGCTAGGATGTGTAGGGGTTTAATTAATTTCTCGTGCCACTACCCCACCCTCGACCTTTTGCGTACCGGGAAGCGTTCCAAGGAATTGATGATGCTGTGCAACATAAATAGGACTCCAGGGTTCGTCGTGCAAATAACGAAAAATGGAGCATGATGATTTAACGATCGAAGAAACCCCAACCCCCCCACACCCCCCACGGTGGTTTGTGAGCGAGGTGTATTAGTCACGAGATATTTTAGTGAACGTGAAAAGTGTCAGCAACTGCAACGTGACGTAAAGTTCGCTGATGTTGTTGTAGGCAGTCATGTTATGGCAGTTGATGTACTTCGGTTGCGGGAATTAAATTTATGCTCAGGCTACGATTGTTGTCAAGAGTTCTAATTCCTCCAAATGTCAATGCATGAAAGGAGGCAGTTTTTATGGATGCCAAAGATGATTTAAAGACGAGTCACGTCTTATCAAGATTTAACCAAAATTTAATATGAAATTGCTTGGCCCGAACGGAAGGAAATGGCTGGGAAAAGTTTCATGCTGATGGAGAGGGAAATAGGCTCACAGATCCGGTTTGGCTCTAAATCTACAGCTTTTGATAATGAATATATATGCTGGTCGCTCGGTACTGGCTTCAAATAGTTTCGCTGCGTTGCGGTGTAGGTTTTGTGATTTTATACATCGATCAGTTGTAGCAGAAGGCAGACACCACCTGGAGACAGAAGGGCATACATAATAAAAGCATGTTTGAAATTGAACCAACCTTATTTTGCTGGATAAAATTCAAATATTGGTAAAAGGAGTGAAAAGGAATTAAATGAGCCTGTAATGTTTTAAAGTTATCATCATCAATTATTCACTTCATGTGCTGTGATCGTGTTTGTATAATGGTTGATGGAAAATGCTATGAGCTGCCTAACTTGTCAACACCATTTCCAATTGAATTGATTGAATCCAATCAATAAATTGAATCCCCATGAAAAGAAAGCCAACACTAAAAAAATTATCAGTTGCGGTAGCATTCGGTATTGTCGTTTGGCGATTACATTTATTTTGAAAGACCTTTTTTTTGAAGTGGGTTTGTAGATGTGAAAAATAAAAATAACCCACCTCGTATTTTTCAACTTACGACGCAAGTGGTTGCCATTCAACATATCCGGTTTGGGTCTACAAGTGGAGAAAGAAAAGCAGATTATGAGATTGAAAAAAATGACTCCCTCGAACCACATTCAAGCGGGGAAAAAATGGGCAATCTTTCACTCTTTGCCCTTCGGTTGCTCGTCGTGTGGTGTGACATTCGCTGTCAGGCTTTTGGCTGAGAAACGAGTCGAGTTTGCGAGCTGGTGCCGTGGGGGAAGTTGTGGTTTTGAAGCTACTTTTCGCTACGCGCCCGTACGCCGGTGACGGAGTGGGAAAGTTGGATGATGTTGCATTATTGGTACCGGGGGCTGAAAATAGCACATCCCGATCCGAAAGCAATCCCAGGTCGTGCACGTCGCGAGAACCAGCACGACGTACACGGCAACGCTGTGTTCTAAATGCGGGACAATTTCTCACACCCGGTTTGCCGGCTGTGATGTTTCGTGTGTCTTGGAAGTCACAGGCTTGATGGGCTGGAGTTGTATGATGAGCTCAGGTCGCGGGATGCTCGTGTGAGGAAACATGGGAACCTAAAACTTGTGTGAGGTGCGTTAGATCTCGCACACTGCACCTACCAGAAAATTGCCATTAAAAAAAAAAAGCTTTGTCAGCTTTGTCCCAAACGATTTCTGGATACAGTGCAAAGATCGTTTCGTATTTCGTACCTTCGCGAAAGTGCGGATGAATCAATTTGACCGCTTTTTTGTGTTTTTTTTTCGTCCCATTTCGTGACGATACTCTGCCCTACATACACATCGTTTATTAGGTAACACAGTTCTCTGTTCCAACCACTGGTATTTTTAGATAAAAAAGAAAAAGAATTCGTTGCATGTTGCTCGTTGTTTCAGAGGCGATTATAATGAAAATATGCCAGTATGACTGAGGGATGTAGAAATCGTTTCTAATACTAGATGCACAGTTTAACTGCGAAGTACTTCTTCAATAAAGCCTCCTCATTCGATGTGAACGATGCAGTGCAGGATTGAATGTCTTTTAAGTAGAGATAAAGTTTACGTTCAAGATGCAATGCTTTATTAGCATGAAATATTTACGTTTATCAATCTAAAACCTCGTACATTTCATGCATATGGTGGAAATACAAACTGTCAGTGTCAGTATCTTGCATTCCGACGCCATGCAACGTACCAAGTCTTTGTTATCTTCTTTAACAGCGTCGTGAAGAACGTACAGCTCCTTAGTTTCGAAAATGTTCCAGGCTACCACAAATACTCCAGAAGCAGTTGCGTCCGCCAAAATCAATTAAATGACCAGCTCTGAACGCAGACCATCACTCGGAAGGAATGGGCACGTTTGACAGGTTACGAGATAATTAGCTCGGCGGCCCGTCTTTATTTGCCCAACAAAGTTAATAGGGCCACAAACAGACTGCCATTTAAGGTGCGTGCCTGGAATCTGACCGAGAGGTGTTTAGCAATAAACGGTCCGGAAAAAGTGACAAACATTCCCACTCCGTGCCGCTGGTCTTCCCGCAAAGAGTTCTCGATCTGCTGATGCGCTAGCTGGACAGCACAATACAAACGTTGGCTGTTGGACCAACCTGAGGATGAATTGAAACGTTACCGGATTGAGGTGACAAGGCTTGTCTCTTCTAATGTTGGCACCGGTGAAAGTCTGCTAGCTCATTAGCGAACGCAATGAAATGGCGGGCCTAAAGCGGTTCTGTACTATCTTATTTAGTCTTTGAGACATCATCCTGAGAGGCTCATCGCCATTTGTTCCGCGCGTTCTGTCCGGACCTTCAATGTTTGCCTTCGGTTTACCATCAGCTACGGGCAAACGGAAACGGGTGCATCGGTAGCGGTGCCGGTTTCGGACGGCATTAGGAGTATTGCTAGCCGAGGAGCGACACAGAGTCGGCCATGGGAGCGCATGGTTCGAAGGAGAAGCTGAGCCGGTCAGCCTCGGAGCGCTTCGTTCACACGCAGGTCATCGAGCGGGAACGGTTCGGCAGTTTTGGCAAGCGAGTCCGTGGAGGTAAGTACGCTAGAGCAAGAGAGGAACAGAGATATAGAGTTTGATAGAGTGAGAAAGCATTGCATAGCAGAGGTCGGATGCGTCGTCATAAAATGTTTCTTACCGGCTTAAAACAGCATTTATTGCAGCAGAAAAACAACAACTCTTTCCCGAGCCACAGCGCTTCGGTTTCGTTCGCGTTCCGTGGCCTCTGACTCGTGGAAAAGAAGGAGCAGCACACAATGACCGGGGCATGCGGCAGGGAGAGTTTTCTGTAGCGAATTTGCATACAAAACAATTGGCCGGAAAACAGCTGATAAATTCTGAGACCTTTCTCCTACGACACGTTTACAACATTTGTGTTCTCCCTCACATGTCTAACAACAGGAGGAAGACTAACGGAAGCAGAGGGACGGAGAGTGAAAAAGCTCCAGAAGGCCCCACGGAAATGTATGTTATTTTTCCTTCCCTCGGATGAGGTTTTTGCTCCAGCGTTACAATGAGTGAAAACACTTTTGTTCTCCTTTGCTCCTGAGCGAATGAATATAATATTCACCGCGCGCATGGTAATTTTGTACAAGGTTCATCTCTGCATAATGCTGTGAGGATGATGTGCTAATGATTTATGTTGCATGCGTTGTGCGCCATTCCATGTAGTTGGCAGAATCGGTGCTGCGTTGGAGCTCGGCAGATGTCATCTCAGTTATGTCCGTCCACAAATGATTCTTTTAGTTAACTAATTTTTATTAACTTTATCATACATTCAAATTATGTAAAAGAGGTATGAAAATGTAAACTGTAGTTCAATTTCTATTTCCGCTGCCATGTTGTATGTGTAAGATGATTTTGAATTTCGTTGAATTGTTTTACTCCTAAAGGATTAAGTAACGAAGCTTTTAACTGTTAAGGTAAAGTCGTAAGTTAAAAGACAAATAAATTCGCCCTTTGGGGGTTTTTGCAACTCAACGACGAGTCATATCGATAAAAAAATCTCTTTTTCCGTTGGGAAAACTTGATACAAAATCAGGGCCGGTGGAATGTTTTGCCATTTCAAGTTAACGCTTTACGCATGATGGCATCGTCCCTTGGGGCTTATGTCGTTCGAAAACATCTCAGCCTTCAGGAGATCAACATAACACATCATCCATGCACTGTCTCATCGGTTGTCGGCTTCTTCGACGTCGTCGACGTCGTAGTTGTCTGATCTGAGGTACCGTACGAAGGAAATGTGATATTCCGTTCCGGCCATTAGATCAACGCCTTTTCTGCGACCCTTTCTCATAAATGGCGCGTTTCTTGCAACACATCAATCACGCAGCATATCAATGCGGTACCTCGAAAGAGAGTGAAAGATCATCCATACGGAGCCGTTTGGATGGGCCTTACACGGTCTGCTGGAAAAGAGTGCAAAAACTATCGATCGATGACCATCGACTGAATGGCAGTCGATGTTGTGTGTGCAAATGCTCCGTTTGTGCAGAAAGTATCTGGTTTAACTTTTTCCCCTTTTTCTCGCGCTTTTAACCGCCACGTTTCTCACCTTGCTCCAGATGCATAGGAATCATAATTTCATGTTCGCGTCGTTTGCCCCGACGGAGAAACGTGTTCCGACGGATATGTACTAGGCTGTGTGGTTGCGGTTGCGCACAACAGATCGAACTAAACCACCACACACATGGTTCAAACATATGCCGGTTCTCAGGAACAAAAAATACAGCTGAAGTGTATGTAGATTGTGCGACGAGCAGGGTGTAAAAAAGAGAGAAAGAGGAAAAAAAACACCAAAACGATTCGAAATGCCAAATGAAACTGAAATGGCAAACTTGCAAAAACGATCTGGTCAATGGATTAAAGCAATCCGTAGCTGGGCGAAAGTCATAAGGCGGAGGTTTGATAAACTCAATTATGCAAATTTATTTTGAACCAATTTGTAAACCACCGTTGAGTGACGATTACTGCGATGGGATGACCGATAGCGGAGCAAACGATGCTGGGACGCAAACGAAGCTGATGTGTTCATATTTTCCAGTGCGACCATCACCAACTCCACAAGGTGGGGTTTGGTCGAAGCTTGTAAACCCTTCCGTCAGCCGCGGACAAAGTGGAGGTTTGGGTACCTTGCAACTTAATTAGGGAGGAAAAGCGAAATAACAGCGTCCTTCGCGCTTCCGAGGGGAACAGGTCGTACTAGGTTAGGTAGATGGTAATCTAATGAAAACCAGGTGACGAGAATTGAGTGTATTTTTCTTTAAGGTCAACTTTCACCGCTCGTGGCTGATTGTGAGATATTTTGAGGTGGGATTTTCATCTCAAAATCGATTCACAGTATGCAGTGACAAACAGAAGGTTATGATTTATAGTTGTAGTTCCTAATGTTGGTTGTGTGCTATTGGATTAATTGATATGGCAAATATAATTTGTTTTGAAGAAAATATCCCATCAAGATATTCAATAGAAAATATTATCGCGTCAAAGCTCCAAATTAGTGAAGACAGGTTAATGGCAGACTAGGATTGGTCTTTTAATATTGTTTTAAATTACCTTCTTGTAATAGCCTCTTTACTACTCAGCTCTAAACGTGAAGCCATTTTATGTGTTTGCAATGAAGCACAATGAGGTACAACGATCCGACTAAATTGGAACATGTCCTTCTCGACAAACTCGGCAGTGTTGTTTACCATAGCGCAGAAATTGTGTCATTGCCATTCGCTATCGCAAACCGCTTCCAAGTCACACGATTTTCCATTTCCCTGGGGCAGTACCGATGCTGTTCAGCAAGGGAAAACGTCGTTCACCCACCCACATTCCCATCCCGAGCAACAACATCGCACATACCACCATCGGTTGTAAGTGAGTGCGGATTGACGCCGCAACATATATTTGGATCGACCAGCCGCTCACACTCCTGCGGCTTTTTTTGGAACGTATCTCTGGCGAATTGATTAACAATTAAAGTGAAACCGAGCCCCATTCGGGTCGCGGGAAATGGAGAAGAAAAGCCTGAGGCTATAATTATGCGCCCGCCGCTCGAGCATGTCTCTCGCCGTTGACGACGACTCGCAACCCGACTCAGCGTCTTTAATTACCGGTTGCGGTCGCTACTTATAGCGCTAAGTCGGGCTACTCATTCCAGCCTACTATGCTCTGAGGTGTGTTTGGTTCGGATTGCTTGAACATGAAACAGAGGAGGTGTTTCAGCGATGATAATTTAAAAGACATCTCCCTCAGACAAAAGAGTTTCATATCGCAACTGGCGACGAGAAGATTTGTGGAACCAACGCCTCTCATAAGAGCTTTTTTGTGTCTTCAACGACGAGCGCACATAGCCACGAGCAGCCTCAGGGCAGTCAAAATGTACATGTTTTACTGATAACCTCCTCCCGCCCTTTGCCGGTCTAACGCTTTTCTTTAGGCGAATCATCGGGTGGCCTACAGCGAATGACCGATTTGCGGTGGTCCACATTCCGGAGCAAACATTTTGGCAGATTAATAATGCATGCGCAGTCGGCATCGGTAATCAAACGCCACCCAAAGTGTGCCACGGAATTATCATTCCGTTGACCTTCTTCCCGAAACGTCAAGCTGTAGATCAAAGAAACGGCACAGCATAGGTACGTACCTACCTAAAATGGAATGAACAAAGGAATGAAAAATGAAGAAGAAGGGCTGTCGGGTTCATGAAAGTGTTTTATCACCGGAGTTGAATGCCTCACTAACCTTCACCTACCGGCAACGATTAAAGATGGCCAGCAATGGCCGACGAATTTGTTTCTAAGTGGCCTGGTGGTGGTAAGCAATAGAGCATTTTCGTGAAGCTTTCCTTTGTCGGCGTCAAGGTGACGATTTCCGAGAACAATGAAACTGAATGCACCTCCACCTTTGTAGTCGCTTTCTCAAGTCACTAACGATAGAGTAGGCCATGTCCTGACCTCCCCCTCTTGCGGTGGGCAGGACAAGAGGAATATCGCTGAATCGCATTAGTTCATTAAAACCCCATTTCGAGCGCCACTTGCTGCGGGCGAGTTTAGAGGGTGTCTTGTTGTTGCTAGTTCCCAACAACCGAGAAACTGCACCTAAGCACGGTCCGTTTTAGGGAACCTGCCACCCCACGCGCCTTACCAGTGTCACTATAGAGTAGCAGAGTACCTTCTGGTAAGCGAAAGGCCGGTGGGGATTGGGTCAAATCCGTATTCCTCCCATCCGACTTGTCCGGATACGGCTCATAACGATCGTCATCCCGCGTATCGTACCTCAAATGGACAGTACAGTACAGTAAGGGAAAAGACACCCTCGCCGCATCACGAATAATAAGCATGCTATTTATTATGCTTCCAACTCTGGTAGGTTCTGCTTTTCCGCGGTACACCCGGCCAGTTTTCTAATACTTGCCGCTGTGAGGGTGAAACTAACGGTGGACACCACTCGAAATTGCGTCGGTGGTGTTGTCCCGTTGGTATCGATCTAGCAGAGCCGAATCGGTGAAGGTGTACTGCAAGACGTACTTCTGACCGGCTGTATATTATGCGCGAGGCCATCTGACGCTGCGGAGGAGCTAATAGCGTCAGAATTGATTATATACCCGCTTCCAGTCGATGTTCGTTAGGTGCAGTGGAACCTGGTTAAGCGGATAGGAGATTGTACGCCACATGCGCACACACTCGGTACGGTAACGCTTACTGTGACCCAAAAGCTGGGTACGACGACAAGGTTAATTTTCAATCCAACCACCCTAACGAACGAACGACCGGTGTGTTTGGGTGTAAATTGTAGATCAAACAATGTGTGCACACAATACGGGGGCAGCCGAGAAGATCACGAGTAGGCACCATCGCCCTCATGCAGCCGTGGTCTGAGCTGTGATCTTGAATTCTTGACATAACCTCAAATCGCCCATGCGTGCATGCGCGTATATGCCGCATGCCTGTCTGTACCAAACTTTGTAACGGACTTTGCCAATGAAAATAATCATCTGATTTCTTGTTGCTTCTTTGGTTGAGACCATTATGTTTGTGCTCTTGTGCTTCCCTTTCATATTTTCCCCGTACGCTGTGTCCGAGGATTGATCATTGTGGCTTATGAAGGATCTCATCTTTTTGCTGTGGAATTAGGTTGAGGTTAGCGAGAAGGTAAACGCTTCCCTGTTCGTTTGATGCTGGATGCCAAATTCGATTACGGTCTAGCTGCCGGGGCAGAGCTCTATCGCGCTGCATCATCGTCGCTGGCCGTGAATAGGGTACCCACCGAAGTACCGTGCCATACAACTCGCGAAAGGATGGACTTCCACCCGCTTCCTCCTTGGGTCCTCGCCAGAGACTAAGCGAGCGATAAATTTGCAAAAAAGTGACAGCACAATAGAGTGCCCAGTTGTGTTGTGTGCGATCGCCTGAGCCTAACCGTTAGATTACCTTAAAACACAATTATGCTAATGCCAATAATCCTTTTTTCGGGGCATGTTCATGAATCCTTTGTTGATTTTGCTATGCCATTCCGTTAATCAGAAGGACGTTTATATGATTTATAAGTAAGAGCATATCCAGAGGGAATAAATCTTATCCCAACTGCAGTGATGTGGTGCGGGATGAAATCTTTCAGGCACTACATGTAAACCTTGCGTGACTTTTGTTTTGATCTCTCCTGTCTCCTTTTTGGTTCTCTTCCCTGCCTCTAGGACCAGCCAAAAAGCGAGATGTGCGCACAATTAACTCTTCATCCAGCGACTTGGGACCGCCCTCGAAGACGAATGGCGCACAACCGGCGCGAAGCAGCGCAGCACGGGCGGCCGCCGCATTGCGTAAGTACCATCTTATTTTGCACAGATCGCACTTGGTGTGCTTATTCTTTCGTAGGATTTCAAAGTGTACAGACCGACGCACGCTCGACTGCAACGGTTGCTGAAGTTGGTCACCTAGATGAATAGAGCTGACCAGTTTCCATTAGCGTGGTTCGCTTCAACTTTTCATCGCGGCACTTCATCGCCATTTACGTGGTCAGATGGTGATGTGTTCATGAACCCATTTCCTGAACCCATCTCCCGGTGCAATCTTTTTCTTCTTCTCCTATTTCATAAATTACGCTCATCCATTCAATATCGCATGATGAGGTCCCGATAACGGAGAACGTTGATGGCAGCGGAACGGAGCCGAACTGGTTAAGAGGCAAATTTGCATCTTTGGAATGGAGGTTTGTGCCTTGGGGACAGACGGCGAGTGCTGCAACGGTGGATAGGCGGTCTCACTGCTTCGACATACAGCGACGAAGGCCAACCTGTTTTTGCAGTCGGGAAAATCTCTCCCGCGCTTGTATGGGCGCGGTGGATCACCGATGAAGAAGCGCGTTGGCAAAGACGGGCGGGGGATTCAACAACAATAATAATACCACCCGCCGTTCGCCCAACAGGATACAGCTGGAAGGAACGTGTTCCGGAGCGGAGGACATGGATGAGAAGGGGGTTAAACTCAGGGCGAATTGCTTTATGCTTTCCGGTTTTTCTCATATTCCCTGCTGGCCATTCATTGTGCGACAAAAGAGGAATAATGTTGACCCTTTTCGTCTTCATCGTCGGCTTCCTACACTCCCTGCCCCGTGCTGGCCAATTCTGTTAGCAACACAGGCGCTCGGTCAGTCGGTCGTCGGCTCGGTATATTTCATGCTCGATGCCACACGCCTCTGCTCCGGGAGGTTCCTATCCGGTTCGTTCTCCTGTTCGTAATACGGCAGTGCGCACCGGAGGTGCCTACCGGAGATATTGTGCATTCTTCAATTGATCCTACATGTCATAACGTAGAAGCCGGTGTCGTAGGCCAAATAGAAACCGTGGCAGTGGCAGCACTCCAACCACATCCGTTGTGGAGGTATTCCCCGTTGTGCCGTGTGACTGTGTGCGGCACTGACCATAGATAGCGAGAATGCACCACTTTCGCATGCCGGTGCATCGCATCACATGCAAGGGCAAAATGGCTACCGGGTCGATTGCGAGATGGCCCAAGGTGTACACCCCAATACAGAAACTGAAGACGATTTACGAGCGGAACGGTTTTCTTTTATTCCACACACAATGGCACGACGCAAGAGACGGTCTAGGATCTTTTTGGGGCGAAGAGGAAAAAGAAAACTAACACTAGACGGACTTAGCAATACAATACTGCATCGTATTGTTGCTGCATGTCTTGAGAGAGGAAGTCGCAACATCTTGCATAACCATTCTCTACGGATTGTGTTTGTACATCTGGATGCAGAACTGATGCAGTGAACGTTAATGTGAATGTTCTAGGTTTTGTAACATTGTGAGAATGTATATAATTGCACTTAAGAAAATCATTCTGTTACGATTTGAATGTCATCATTGTGACATAATTTTACAAAATTTGAAGTAAGAGCGTTCGAAAACATTTATTGAAATCTTTTTAAAGCAAAAAATGACGTTGAAATGACTGTCTGAACCGGATGGCTTTGCAAAATCAATTTTATATTTATTTGTAAGTACAACGGATCCTCATAGAGGCACAGAATCGGGGTATAAGAGATTTGCTACTGATAACCCGGCACTGTGGGGTTGCTTTTTGCGTCACTAATCACTTGGCGATCCGGGCCAGTTTCACTAAGTTTCGCCGGGTACACGATACCCCTTCGGGGAAACTGCACACGCTACGTGATGCCATGGTTGGACGAATCGCACACTTGCCGCCAACGTGTTTGGCGCAGTGGAACCGTGAATGAAACAGCTGGCCTACGCCATAGGAAGCGCTTAGATGAGTTTCAAGAGAATGTCCTAGGATGCAGAGGTAAGAGCGGTCGAGCTTGTTTGTTGTTGTTTTGCCATGCATGTCTACAACCGGCTAGAAGACAGTTTGACTTTGCGAGGTGATCTACGGACACGGTGATCATCTCGAGTCTCTCGATGCCGATTCCCGTGTGGTGAAGATGCTTTGGGTTTCATCAACGAATTGCACAAATACACAATCAGGCGAGAAGCTCGCTTGAGTGGCGGGTTCCGGAGAAGCTCGAGGAAGACCTCATAATTTATTCATGATTTGATTTTCCATCTCCAAGTTCGTTTCTGGAGCAAATGGAGCTATGTTGAGGCAGCATCAACGAGGGACGGGGAAAAGAGAGAGAGAGAGAGTCATTTTATTCTTTCTCCTCGCACGCTGAACGTACGAAAAATCGTCCGATATCGATACGTCTCCAGTACGTCTGTGCGGCATAGCCGAACGGAAATTGGTTCCGATCATCGATCCGATTTGTGCAACCGATGGGTTAAGTGAAAAAGGACAGGAAAGTGAGACCGAAGAACCGCTCGGCGTCCGATTTTCTGCCCATTACGTGTTTGCATGAAGGGGGTAGGGGAATGTTAGGAGAACAGCCTGCACGCAGGTTACGGAGTGTCAGGTTGGTTCGCGGGAACATCATCGTTCTCTGTTCAAGACCATCCTGTGTACCATCGAGTGCGGGGTTTTCTTACGGCACCGTCGAAGGCTCATTGTCGGTAAACTGGCAGGTAACTGCGCTTTCCTTGTACGGGAATGTAAACCATGCCGCCTGTGCGCCATCATCCCGGCCGCCGTCGTGGTTCGATAGCGTTCGCCTGCTCCGCAGATCCGGACGACGATGTAATTGGGTGTATGGTGATTGCCGTCCGATGGAGATGAAGACGAGATTTGATCTTAGCCTAGATTTGATTTAGGTCTCGTCGATGCTACGGGTTGCTGGTCAATATGGCATGGCCGTGGATGGTGAAATTGGAATTACACATTTGCCATGGTTCTCTGGTTATGGCTTTCCGGTCCTGAATACTGCTGCATGGCTCGATGATTTCGTTGTGGCGTTTTCGGAAACTGTACCCATTCAGAACTTTGTGAAATAAAGATAATTTTCCTGCGCTGGTTTGCCGGTGTTTGGTTAAGTTCTTCAAGGAAGTCGTATATGGATAAGGAAAACGATAGTTTTGCTCATTCCATGCGGAGAGATATATCAGTGGAACAGCTTTATCTACAAAGTTCTCCCGAACCCGCATGAAAATAAATAATCTTCAGTGAATTGCCGTCCTTCTTCTGACTAAATGCACCAAAAAATGTGCAGCGTTTGAAATGTCGTTGCAGTTTTGAAAATCATTGCAATATTGCGCCTGAATGTAGACAATCTTTTCTTGTTCGGTGCACGTTCAAGTTAAAAGCAGTTTCGCCAATCGCTCTAATGCAACACGTTTTGTTGGTCTTCCATTTTCACAGAGAAACGTATATCTCCCAACTTGACGAATGCATCTAGCCCCCTCGTTCCGGAGCAGCTAAAGGCATCACCGCCGACGAAGCGTAACGTACTGTTGAAGCGCAATGGCACGGCATCCGGAGCGCTGCCCGTCAAGACACCACTCAAAGGTAAGTGTGCCCGGATAGTGTCAGTGGGCTACATGGCAATGCACACTGCAATCGGTGTTTAACTGGAATCTAGTTTAACCGTACTGCATGTTAATTGTATAATTAGCTTTAGACGTAATATTTGTTTGTGCCGAGATGTGCCTAAATGTAGACTCCGACTAGTCAGTATGCTACATAAATGCTTCGGAGCTTTGACTGCAACCAGCATGTATGCAACAGTAACAACACGTGCACGGGTGCTAAACGATATATTCAGATTTGTCCGGATCCGAAACGATAAGTCCAGATTTGAACCGGTTTTGGTCCCATCCGAACCGGTATACACGGGAAACCCCAGGTGATCCGGGCAAAACAGGTGGTATTTTTGAGACCATTTTAGTGAGACTAAACCCAGTTCACCTGGGACCAAACTCGGAATTCGGTTTCTATCGGTTCAGCGAAGGATCGATAAAAACGATAAATTAAGCCATTTGTTTCAGATTTGTAGTTTTTTTTTTGTCACGCTATTGAAAGACGTGTTGAGTGGCTGGTCATGTTAAGATAAAGTGGCTGATTTCTGCTCCTGATTTTAATGGCTGTTTTGAAATCCAAAGGCATTTCGTTTGTGGGTACATCCCCATGTTGGGAATGAAGAATAAAATCACGGTAAGGTGCTACTGCAAGGATGAAGGTGATACATTTTGTAATGGGAGTTTGAGTTTTTCTCTAATTTCATGCTTGTATATTTTGCGCTAGACCTCATATAGAGATGCAATGTTTGTTAATGCTGAGTAGCAATATTTACTTTCATATTATGGAGAGACTAGAATCTTAAAAGGCCAAAAACTACTTTCTAGCATCGAAAAAGTCTGTTAGTAATGTAATGATGGAATTAATATCCCATGGCACGAGAAAGGAAAATCGATACGTTGCTCATGTATTCTGAAAATTGGATAAGAATATCAGGCAACTCGTCACGGAAAAAAGACATTCCTCAATCATTCATAGTCAGACATATCATTAATCATTCCCGCTATCATTGGTAAAAGCGGGTGTGGCTCTATCGGTTGATCGAATTTCTTTTTAAACCTAACCATCACTAACGATGGCAGCCAAAGGCTCTCGAGAAAATCTTCATTTGGCTTCTGCGTGACGCTGTGTGTTCCCCTGTGATGATTGCTTCTGGTATCATTAGTTTGTTCACAACCGTCATAGACGGAGGGGACATGCAACAGATAATAGTCTCGAGCGATTGACTTTTAGCGTCCAGCGCAAGGGATCTATCATAGCGCCGAAACAGCACCGATCCGATAATAGTGCATTGCATAACGGCGAACTGGAATGGTTTTATCATTGGTGGTTGTAAAATAGAAAACGAAATCTGAAGAAAATCCCCCAACCCATTGATTAGAGGCGTTTCTTTCTTTTACTCTTCCAATCGCTCCCCATTGTTTTTTAACTTTAAGTATCGGGCACGGCGTCGGAAAAGCGGCTTGTTTTGAGCATCCCCTTGCTTTATGAGCCTTGAGCACACAATCACCCTTCGATTGACCCCTTCAATTCGAGAGGGAGGTTTTTTGTCGTCGTACCGTCTCCACTGAAGTAGTGCACTACTGTTCGGATGAGTGGTTGTGAAAGTTTGCCAAAGAAAAGCTGGCAAAAAAGTGCATGACCCACGAGTCTTCCCAGACGTGCGATACCAACCTCCCCACCTACCTGGTGATGCCTATGGCTTCCAGACGCAAACGAAAAGTGTGGAAAATAATGATAAAGCTATGGGGCGGAGAGAGCTCGTCATTTTGGTGTTTATTTTTTTATTTTTTTTGTTTCACGCTTCTCTTTGTTTGGTTGATACAAGCCTGTACGAATGGAAAATTTAAGAGGAAATTTCCCGCTGCTTCCAGCATCCCCATGAGCGTTGCATCCAATTGCACTTTTTCGGAGGGTAACCAGCATTTATTGAATTAAATTTTCATCTGAATTATATACAGCACCGAACGGCTGTGAATTAATTTCCTGCCTCGAGGACATGGTATGACTACATTTTTCTGTGTGAATTTTCCAGACGTTTCGGATAGAACGGTTGGAATAATTGTATACTTCATTATCCCAAAGCTAGAAATCGAGAAAACCGTAAAAGTTTGAAAAGGAAAACAATAGTTTGTCGCTACTTTTTCGTTATGTAGTTTCCCGGTTGAAACAGAAACAGGCAGAACACGAGCAGAATTATGTGCTGCAGCAAAACACTTCTTTACAGAACGTGCCAAACAAACACGAACGTGTGTGACGTGTGGGGCATTGCAGTGTTGCTTTTTCTGGCGGTAATTGTGGATATATTTCGTGTGTGTTTTGGCGAGTTGGATCCTGTTTTTTTCGTCAAGTTATTCATAACGTTTCCTGTCGGTATGTGTGTCCATGTGCAGCCAGCCGGCAAAGCAACCATCCAATCGAACAAAAAAAAAATCGAAACTCATTCACACCATTTACCACCCACGAACATAGCCGCCGCCGTGCTGGAATGCGCGGGGAGTGTTATGTCTAATTAAATAATTGAACGCACATGCTCGGAACGCTTATGCTTCCACGTCGCGTTATGCTCATACCCGCTGCTGACTGCACGGCTTGCGGCGAGCGTGGTTGTTTAAAAATGGTCCAACGTTTGAAAACATAAGGCCCTGTACGAAATGGTAGGACTCATTAGCAATTAATGACGCTCGGCAGGTCGGCCACAGAAAGTGAGTTTTGCTGAGGTCTTTAAACAAAATTAAAGCTGCATATATAAAATACACTCACTTCTCAGTATCGATGATTAGTATTGGTTTGCTTCTGTTGCTGTTTCCCATTTCAAACCCTTTCAGTTATGAGCTTTGATACCTTTTAGCTGCGGTTTTCAACCACCCGGTTCTATCGCAGCGGAAGGAAACCAACCATATCTCCGTGTTTTTTATGTCTCTTTTTCTTTCACGTCAGCGTTCCCTTTCCGTTTTCCCGCAGTTTAACGCGGCTAATTGAGCGCAAGCGAAGGTTTCACGATGCACGATGCGTGCTGAGTGTCAAGGTATTCGTCAGGCCCCGCCTGTCCGTGTTGCTGCGCTCAGTCACGGAACGGAAGTAAATGCAAATGTGTGCACATTTATTTGTAGCAGATTTTTCCTGCCGCAAGCATATGGGTAGCCTTTCGAAGGGCGCCCGTCTGTCTCCCGCTCGATACTACACTCCGTGCGTGGTTGATTTATGCAAATCGTATGTGCACTAAATTGATGCGATTGTCTGTGGTCGTCGTCGGGTGTATTTGCGTTGGTTGCGGATTTTCAGGGAGATCGCTAAAGAAAGAGGAAAACCGAGAAGACAACCTTTAGGGATTTCGCATGTGAATGAAAGGGGAAAGTAAATTTCTTACAAAAAAAGGTATGCTGGTGTTACGTTGAACGTCGCATCAGATTTTCAGCGAGCGATGTGGAAGCAGGTCTGTGACCGTTCTGTGGAATGTCGTAAGAGAATCAGCTACACTTTTTTGGGGTCAGTCAGAGGAACATGATGAGCTTGACCAAATGGGCACTTTGGGGCGGGTAATCTCAGCCGTAACGATTGAGGCTTTTCTCAGCCAAAGGTTGGTGGGAAATCTCTGTAGGCTTTGTGTGGCGAAAAACCGCTGACGTGACCAAGGAAAAGCCTTACGGCCACGTGCGACAGCCTTTGCGACTGGCCACCGTTATCATCGACATTAAAAAGCATTTTATGGGCATGTTAAAATGATTAAAGCTAAGTTATCAAAATCAGTTGTTTAGCAGAAGCTGGTTTATCGAATCACGAACACAATAGTTTCCTGAAAAATCCAGATAAAATTTCTTATGGATTTAAACTCTTTTGTGATGTGAATTTTTCAAATTCGTATGTAAATTGTTTTTCGACATTTAAAATCCACCTGATTAAAAGAAGCTTTAAGGTTATTATTTCACACTAGAGAATATTTCCTTCAGAGACAGTATTTATTAAAAAAAAAAAGCTCAGTGGTTCAAATGTATCTATTGCATGACCGCAAGAAACTCGCGTGCACTCACTACTACCGACCTGCCAGCGAACAGGAGTGGAAAAAGGGAAGTTGCTTCCAATTAACTTTCCGTGCCAACTATGCTCCTTGGCAGCTTTTCACCTGCAAACTACCGGTGCACGCTAGGTCAGCAATCCCTGACCTGCCCCGAGCTGACCCGGGAAAGGCTCGGAAAACTGTCGCTGTCACCCGGGCCCACAAAATGTGCGCCCTAATTGATCGCTTTCAAGTACTCCTTGTTGGGAATTTTCAAAATGTTGCCCATCATCGCTTATCGTTTCTTTTCTTTTTTCCCCCTGCCTCGAGCTAGTCACGAAGTAGACAATTATCCACTCCCTTGCATGCCTTTGCATTTTCCTTGGTCACGCTGAAAATGTTGTAGAGGAATTCGCACGATGAAAAGAAGGCGAAATATTCTGCGCGATTTTGTTGGAGTGCGTCACGCACTGGAAAAACGCGTCCAGACGTGAGCCGGTTGCAAGGAAAAGGGGGCCAGTTTGTCTTCGTTTAGCTTCCAGAGGCTTCTGCCCCTGAACTAGCTCGTTGGAGCATGGTGAAGAAGGTTTGCCGTGTAATTAAACAGCAGCCATCCCGGCGTAATTCTATGTAATTACCATTACCACTCTGCTTCGTCTTAATGAAGTAATCGAGATCATCGGAACAAAGCGCTGGGATTTGTTACGAGCTACGAAGCTTCGTTCGGAAGCTCCTGCGCGGTGCGTGGAAGACGGTTTCGGAAAAAAAAGTGTGGCAAGTAAGACAGGGAAATGGGTCACAAACACCAATACGGCTGGGGCACCCCTGCTCCACACAAGCTACCGACCGCATTAGCTGTCGATTGTTCGGCCTAGATTTTTTTTTCCGCTGTCCGGAAAATGCTTTCCCCCTATCGCGTACACACAGGTTATACGGGAGGTACGTAAAGTGAGCCAGAGGATCGAGTGAGACAGGAAGAGAGTTTCCCATCGGAAAAATCACTACCTAGACCGTATGGTGGGTTCCCAATGCCTGGGGTGGTTTGATGGAAAAGCGTAGCGGCGTAATCGGTTTTGCGCGTAAGAAGATAAGCTAAAAGCCGAAGCCCGTCCGGCGAATGGAAGCTAATCGATGGGAAAATGTACGTTAGGCCTAATGTGAACCGCGAAATTGACAGCTTGGGCCGCTCGGGCAGGCTCTGGCTTTTAGTTCATCTGACTGGAGTAGAGGCCGCTGAAACGTAATCGATTTACATTAGTACAGAGAAATCATTTTCAGGGCCAAAATCAGGTGTTTGGTCGATTTAGGAAGCCGAGGTAAACAATCGTTTTGGGCATAGCTTTAATTTTACTGTTTCATGTTATGCTTCCCTAAAAAAGTTAATGACAAAATCGAGAACAGCTGAATTACATAACAGTAGTACAAAAAACGGCTTGCAAGATGTTGATCCGATCAGTCAATTAAACCTCAATTAACTTGCACCAAAATATCACTGACCGCCTCAAATTACGTGTGTTGTTCCATCAACGCTAAGGAAGGTCTTCTTCGCCAGCAAATGACTCTTTTTGTACCGCAATAACACACTCCCTTGTTTCCCCGCCAATCCAAACACAGTTATTGCCCACCGATCGAAGAAACATCCGACACAGGAGTTTGCCCCCAGCGCCTCGTAGCATTCCAATGTTGTGCATCGCATCGCAACATAAACACAATTGACGAGCGGCCGTTTGCCACCGCCTTTCTGCTGCTCTTTCCCATCAATCCCGTTCCAGCGCGGTGTCGATGGGTTGTTAATCCATTAAAATGGTGCGATTAAACAGATTCCACTCCGATCGATCTCGAGTCGCCGCTCGTTGTTGGCGGTTTCGTTGTTACGCAGCCCCGATCGTGATCGTGATCATGATCTTGAACTGGCTTCGATCGATCGTTCCAGTGTGGGCCGCGTGTGCATGGGTCGGCACTGGCACGCATGCGTAAAACATGGGCAACGAAGAAATAACTTCCTCTCGACGGTTAACTCGTGCCAGAGGAACTTTCTCGCGATCGTTAGCCTGGAAAAACGGAGCGAATCGGTGGACATAAATTTCGTCCAGCTTCGTCCACGTGTGCGGGAAACTGTCGGAAGCAAGCTTCTGGTGGAAAACTAGTTTTCCGAGTCACCGATTGATCAGCGATCGTGACGTTCACTTCCGCTGGATACGAGGCTTTACATAACACGTTTCCTTCTACGACACGATGCTACAAATTTGGCGGTTGATACAGACGGTGACATAGGACGCCAAACAAGGCTTGTTATCTAATAGGTATCGAAGTAAATCATTGCTTTATTTGCCCTGCTGAAGAGTTCAGCAAATTTGAAATTGCAAACTAGAGGATTATTTTTTGTTTTGCTTTCTCCTCCCCTGGTTGTGGCATCTTTTTCTCTACGTTGCTGCTAAATACACGAATGGCCTCTTCTGCTGTTCGATGTTACGCTTGATTGCAGTAAATGTTTAAACACTTGGTTTTTTCTTCTATTTTCTTGCGGAAGTTTTTCCCAGCCCTCGAAACGGAAGAAAGCGCTCTTTGCACCTTCTCTGCGCGGCAGGGTGACTTTAGACACGGGCTCGATGTTGCGTTGAGCGTGTGCCACCGCAGCATTGATTACAGAAGAGAGCAGAGCACGCAGAGAAACAAAAAAAACAAGGGGGTGAACAAACGTAGTTACGTAGTTTTAATTAATCGAACGATTAAATTAATAGCATTTGTGGTGCTAGTGAGTCGTGAAGTGGAATACCAAACCAAAATCGCACGCCAAAGTGGTAAAGAAGGAAACTGATTCCGCCTTCGCCGACCCTGGCGCTCGGAAACCGGCCAAACGGATGGAGGATGCGTCTTGGCGCGATCGCACAAACGAACTAACGAGCGATCACGGCCGGTTTCGTGCGCCTCCTTCTGCGCTTTCACTGCAATCAGTGGTCGGTGTAACTATGGCCCGCGGGAAGCAAAGTGCTCTACCCATTTTAGTCGGGACGAGCACTTTTTCGATGATTTTTCCGCTGGCTTCTTTGGCTAGCGTGTTTGCCAACCTTTTTCGAGCCGACTGATTAGTAATACCAGCGAATTTCCAGTCTCGTAAGCTGTCAATCGGATGCCCTCCGACGTTTAACGTTTCCATTCTTTGACGGTAAATGACCTCGGGCTGTGCATGTTGCTGTTTTGGAAAGAAAATACCACAAGCGTTGAAATTAATGCCAGCGCGCAAAGACGTCTGCTATTTTTAAGAGCACGAAGGCGATCGCAACCGAGATTTTGTTATGTTTGGGTTATGCGCTGCATCTCCGCACGGAAACCACAAATCAAGCATATGGTGCACGGAATCGGAAATATTACCACCTACTCTGCAAACCGTCGTCTCGGGAGTTTCCTTCCTGCCGGAGGAGCGATAGGCTCATCATGAAGAAGCAGACACAGTCAGTGAATTTCCATTTGTTTTCCAACCTCCACGAGTTGACGGTGGATTTGACCGCCCAAGAATCGGAGCGGTCTGTTCGAGCGGGTTTTGGTGCGGGTGGTGGAGTTCCTGAAAGAAAGTAAATGTTTCTATTAACCAAACATGACACTCGCCAAAGGGAAATGCCATAGCAGACGCGGCACCGAGCCGGTTGCGTTTCAAGAGAGTTCGAAGAAAGCTGCGCATGTGGCGGAGAATAAAGTGCCGTGAAAAAACCTTCGCAAAAACCTACGTCTGAGGAGCCGGAAGGTTTGTTTGAACTGCTTTCCTGCACGTGGGATCACATTTTTGTTTGGGTTCATTTTACTTTCGTTTGATGGCTGTGTTGGTAGTAATTGTAAATAAAGCTGTCTCGGCCGCTTACAACGTTCATTTACCCAAAGCGAGAAGATTATGCCTTGAGATGATGTGTTTAAAGTAAAACAAACTTTGTGTACCTATTATGATCAGTATAGACTTTCTTGATATGTGTTGAATGATTAATTATTTTTTTAGAGAAGTGGGGCTCACATATTTATTGTGTATTTTATTACAATCGACAGTCTCGATGAAGAAAACATCAACAAGTAGCTTTTATCGTATTGAAATAAAAAGTGGAAGATCTTTGCTTCAATTATACACCAAATATTAACTCCTTTGCAACCCATCGTCACGTAAAATGACTGTCTATGCTTGCTAATAAATTATGCTTTATGGAACCCACGAATTGTTACGCATAGTGCTGGTAGTGGAAAAGGTTTCAACCAACTCCAGCGGCATCATGCGCTGCGATAAAATGCAAATAGTTGGATAAAAATCTTCACCCTCATTGGTCTTCACTGTTTGCGGCATATGAAACGTTGGCGGGACCTTTAGCTCAACGACGCGGTTCCCATTGAATCTCACACGCACGCTTTGTTTTTTAACATCTTTGGCATTTTTTGACTAGTGGATGCGAATTTCAACACCTCATTTTGTGCAAGCAAGCGACATGGTTGGGTTTTCACTAAGTTTTGGCATGAATTGGCATGGAGGTTTGTGTCTGTGCCGACCGACGGGATAGTGCCAGTCTCGTCTTTCCTTGCGGCACACCATTTTGCACAACCACTCGCAAGTAACGGTGAGCAACAAAACTTGCGGTCTGACCGCGGCGGTGTTTATTGATGGTTGGTGGTCGCCTTTACTACATTTTTCATGCGCACACGTGGCTGGTGCCGAGTGTGGTCTAGCAGCTGACTTGCTTTGTTGCAAGTTTGTTTACTTTGGCGGTAGAGAAATTAGGCATAGGCTTGTTTTTTTTTCTTTGCCGTGAGGTTTCTGGCAAATTTTCGTCACGAATCAGGATTCATTTCATTGCTACCGGGCAGGTTTCACCCAATGCACAGGTATCTTGTATCTTGATCTCTTCGTTAGAAGCATAGCTGTTCTCATGCTATGACACAGTCGGTCTTTTAAAACTCGATCGTGTTGTCGCGGTTGCAAAAATTCTGATGAATGAATTGAAGAGCTGCGAGGGGGTGATTTGATTTATCATTGTGTTTATCTGCAAGCATCAGCAGATTTTACTTTCGCGCTAAGACAAATGGTTTTTCTTAACTTTCTCCCTTAAATTGACTGAAAAAATGAAGCAGTTTAGCTAAATCATCGCTCGCGTGCGTTCCGTGCGTGCGTTTCCACGGGCAACTCATCAACGGCACGGATCTGAAGCTTTTCGATTTCGTTTTCATTCAGCTGCAATCGTAATGAAATGTTTCGGCTTGCTTCATCTTCCCTGGCATGGGATGATCTGTAGGAGAAAATATGTTTTTGTGCGTTTTTCTGGTGCATGTAGCTTTTTTTCTCTTGATGGTAATCGCTCCAGTAGGCACTTACCTGCAAGCGTTTTTCTCTAGCTCTCCATGAAGGACGCTAGGTTTAGATAGATGCCCTCAAAGATAATTTTTTTTTCTTCATTTTGCTCGCCATCGTTGCTTTACTGCTGGTGGACGATTGTTTGATTGATCGGAGTGAAGGATTAATATCTAAATTGTGGACTTGGTTCGCAACCAAATAAAGTTCGATGTTTTTCAAGTTTAATTCAATGAAAACCTTCCCGAGCACCTCCTCCTTGATGGGAGAAGAGTTCGGTGGTGGCACGCACATAAATTAGTAAAAAAAAAAACCCGGCTAAATGGAAACTTCTCATTGCCAAAAAACGAATCAAAATTGACGCCTTCGAAACGCCACCTCACTCGCAAACGATTATGCGTGGCGTATGGAAGGGGTTTTGTGAAATCAAATGTGGAGAAATGCGCATTTGAACTTCATCATCATCATCATCACCGCTGGGTTGATTCGATCGGGCAGTGGTAATTTTTTCACCCGGCCTGGCACAAATTGATGTTTTCAGGCGGTTCCAAAAATGGAGAAAAGCTCTATGGTGCGTTTCGCGAGGATCGATTTAAACATGGATGTTGGACTAGGGCAAATTTCGATGATTAGGTAAGATAAGTGACATCTTATCGAGAGAAAAGTGTTATTCGAAGGTGTGTTTTTAAGAAAGAAATAAAGGCAGAAACCAACGTTGCGTTTTGGCGTTTCAGTGCTAACTTTCCACTCAAAGTCTACTATTTGATTTGTATCATTATGATAATGATTGAACCGAAAATAGCATCAGTGAATTATCTTTTCTGCTCTAATAGCGATGCCAATTAGAAAATAATGTGAAATAAATACACAATGTTAAAAAAAATTATGGCGATAAAAAGCAATTTGGGTAAACATTTGACCTTCAAGCGAGTAGCTAAAAATAAAAATAAAATGGAAATGAATTTTTTCTCTTTTCCTGAGAAGTAGCGAATAATAAATGTTGAATAAAGCATGTATAATGAATATTTTACTGAAACATGCTTACATACATAAAACTATTTTACTTTTAAAGAAATCTGACCTCGAGCATTTCCTGCTCCTTGTAAATTTTCTGTACTAGTACATACTCCGTTTAACGTTATTATTTCCAACTTCATAAAATCGCGATATATTCTCACCAGATCCTCCCAGCTAATGAGATATCAGTCTAAAGAGAGAAGTTAATAGCCTCAACCGAGAGGCAGAAATGAAAAGATTTCGATTGTAAGATCATTTGTACGATCTCAACATGGCAGCATTTTTCTCTCTCTCTCTCAAGCTTTCTTGCTCTCTCTATCTTGGCCACCCTATCGTGGCCCAAGCGTTGCTCCAACATGGAGCACGCACGCATGTTCGTCTGCGTTCACCCCAAGCTCAAGGAGTCAGTTGCTCGCTTGCTGCGCTATCGACGCGTTGTGGGGCCTCGGAGTTGCTGCGCATCGCGGTGTACGTCTTATTTTTGCTGGCGTGCGGCATCGATTGCGTGCCGGTGCCACGCAAGCGTTTGCGCGTAGACGAACAGTCGCTGGGTCGGTCTGTGTGTGCAGTATCGAAACTTAACGCATCGAGAGAAACCCTAATGGGGGCCGGAGCGGGAGAGAAAAGCGTGGCTGGGAAGGAAAACTTAAGTTTTTTGTTCGATGGTTGAAGAAAATAACGCGGAAAAACTTACCGCCACCGCTACGGTCGTGAGTTTGTGAGAGAAGCGATGGACGTTGGGTGTACGGGAAGCGCGAAAAGCGCGGCATCGCGGGCGTAGGGAAAAACTCGACGGCAGCAGCTCATGGTGGTGGCGGATACTTAGTTTCATTTGATTCTCCGAACCGAACGGTGTTGAATTTGGCAACACGCAAGTAGCGAGTCAGGCGCGGCCTGTGGACGTTGGTGCAGGTTAGGTTTTTTGGAACAGCAACCTGTTTTCGGTGCGTGCTTTCTTTTTTGGGGTGGGTGGTGAGTCTGGTCTTGTTCTAATGCATTTCAAGTGCCCGAGGTGTATCTCATCAGGCCCCGGAGTGAAAGGCAGTTTTCTTTTCAACACGACCTATGTGCTTTCACCGCTTTCGATCTAAATGGGAGGTGACCGCAGGTGCAGTGCATTTTAAAGTGTTTCCGCAGGTTTGCCTTTACGTTATACTAAACTTGGTTATGCTATGTTTTTTTGTGCAAAGTGATTTAACTTTGTTAATTTCATTTCGTAGCGTATGAAGTGCTGTATGTGCCTTGAAAACTTCTCCTGGTGGTTCAGTTCAAGTGTGAACGGTTTGCAGAAGTAAATGAAGTGTGTTTAGGATTTGGTAAATCCATTTCAAGCAAGGTCAATGAGCATAAAATAAAACACAAAGTGATTATCAGTTCGAATGATTATGCCACGAATGGTGCATCCCCAGCGTCTTGCGATAGTGCACTACAGAACGTAAGATGTGCACCGCAAAGGAAGCGATCTACCTGGAGCGCATGCTGGGAGTCGGCGACACGGTGACGATGGGGCGCCTCGGTGCCGGCGGCAAAAAGAAGCTGCAGCTCGCCGCGCTAGCGTCCTCCCGCACGGATCTCGTTGGACACAACGAGATCGTCGTGAGCAACGGGCAGCACGGCCATCCGCACCACGGTCTCGGCAGGACACGGCTGCAGGACGCCCTGCTCGAGGAGGAGCTCAAGCGCAGTAGTCGCTTCTGCGAGCAGCAGAACCGCTTGAACAAGCTCAAATCGACCGGTGGCGGCGGTGGCGGAGGCGGCGGTCGAGGCTCTGGCGGCGTCGTGCCGACGCTCTACGGTAGCGACTTTGACCTCTACCGGAAGGAGCAGGACTATGTGGTGCAGAAGCCGCCCTCGTCGCACCTCTGGAGCTCGCTGAAGGCCGCGAAGAGTAAGATGAAAGGTACGATCGCTTCTCCCAAAACCTGCCTCCCAAAATGTGTGCGAGAGTCCAGGGTTGGTGACGGCGAGATTAAACACCATCATTACCATTTCCAGCGTGTTGGTCATTATCACAAACGCTTTGGACGGCCAAGGGCAACGCTCCAAATCTGCGCCAAATCGATGGGTGAAACGGGAAATGAGTGTTTTTTTTTCTTCAAACCAATCTTACTTGTTAACTGGAAGGGTAAGGAAAACGAGGGATGGACAAAACCCTCATTTGGTCTTCAGAGAGGCTGTTCGCTGCCACCGATCGATCGATCGAAAGTCTCAGATTGCTGTTGTCTGTTTTATGTGTGGGAATTATGTCGTCTCCTTGGAGTCATCGTTAAAAAGAAAACGGTTCCTTTTTCGCGCACGGTCATTCGCGTAATTGCGCTGGATTGCGATTGCTGCAAAGTGGCACTCTCACTGTGCTCGTTAAGAACTGAGCTGTGTGGTCTTGATTGAGCGAGACCTTAAGGAATACTGACACGATTGCAGAGAAATGTGCTGTCTGACATTCTACTGATTAAAATGTCCATCCCAACAGCAGTATCAATTTACATAAGTCAATCCCTCAATTGTCTTGTTTATTAATGTCTTTAATTATTATGGATAGTAATGCATCTAATCGCAACTATTCTAAACGTATTGTTGATTCTACTAATGTTCACATTGATGATTAATTAAACTCTAGGATTACGATACGCACCCACGATATGACGGAACACTCGATTTAAAAATGTAAATAATTTGCATCCTCGTACACAGCGCTATGCAACGATATGCAGATGAGCACACAGCACAACCACACGCACACGTCCCAAATCAAACACTGGCGGTGCATTTGAGCGCGAACGTAAAATTACGCGATCTGACCGCAATCGACCTCAATAAATTAATTATTCCCCACGGAACTCGATTAATCGTAGCTCATTGGCATCGAATCGAACTACCGTCGACACACAGCCACAAACCTATATGCACACATGGTCTCGATAGCAGCGCATCGTTGTAGCACCGTATGTTGGTATTTCACGCTCTATTAGACAGCTCGCTAAATGCTAATACATTGTGCAGCGACTTTCGACAGTAGTTTTTCCTTCGAACGATAAAAAAACTTGAAGGATAATGACATACCTTTCCACTCCTTTAAGTGGGCGTGTTTGCTCCACGACAATCGACAATAGACATTGGTTATATGAAGTGCACCGCCTCGAATGCTTTTACAGAACTTCGGTGCATCGCAGGGTTTGTTCGATGACGCCTGTAACTAAAAGGTTTCCAGTGGATTCGTCCCCGAGATCATTACATCATAATCCCGTCGTTGGCACCCGTTAATGCTTGGCAAATTCCTTCGAATTCCCATGCCAAGACAAGCCAGGAAGGGGTCAACGTGGCCACCTCGTGCCGCCCTTTCGTACGAAGCGCTAAATGTGCCGGAAAGTACCTTTATAACCTTGTCAGGTACGGCGGTGGTGGCGTTGTGTTTTCCTACGCGTTGTTACCCAAGGTGGTGTCAACTGTCGCGGGTGCGAATCGTAGCATTCAGGGCGGCTCGCCAAGAACCGGATTTATCACCAACCCAATGCTTGATTTGTATGCAATGGCGGCTGCCGAGCGGTCCGGTTCAAAGATTGCTATCACCTGCGTGGATTTGGAAACAGCTTTGGAGGTCAGCAATATAACAGTTAATGCTGCTTTCAGCCAGGTACTGCAGCAGGGAATCTTGGCAGTTGTTAAAATCTGTGCTACACTTCTAAGACAATGCATGTAAATATTTCAATATTTAATATAATGTTATTATGGAACAATTGACATGAATAAAACATGAATAAATAAATTATCACTTGAAAGATAAAGTATTTTCTCCAAAACTATCGAGTCACCCTGTGGTGCGACAAGCTGTCATTTTCCACGTCACCGTTGGAAACGACCTCCAAGATGAAGCACGAACACCACTTCCTACCATGTTTCCATGATCTTGTGTGTTTCTGTTTTTTTTTCGTGCGGTTTGTAGGAGAGAGCATTATTTTCCTTCAAGCTGCTCGACATTTTCCTCCGCTCGATTTTATTTCGGAAAAGTGTCAAAACAACGCGCTCCGAGAGCTGGATGCGGAAGGTGTAGGAAAGAGAGCGAAACAGGAGTAAAACGCGTGAAAACTCGGAGCGAGCGAATGGAACGGAAAGGACAACCCTACTGCGATGACTCATCGCCGCCAGCGGGAATGGGCATTCACACGAATTTCCACGGGAAAAGCGGCACGCGAAGAAGCATTATTGCAGCAGAGTTGTCCGCCCGGCGCTGGCCGCGTCCACCCGCTCCTTTTCCCCTTTCGCTGGTCGTTCACACTCTCTGTGCCGTGGGGTATGCGCGCGCACGCCTTGCCCGAAGCATTTTCACTCCGCGGGGCCTTCCACTCACTTTTACCGTGCCGGGTTTCCACACCGAACTCCAAAGTGAAGGGTTCTTGTTGTCAAAAATAGTGCTTGGCTCCTAGGTTTTCCCTCTGCTCCAAAAAAGGGAAAGGCATCCTAGTGCACGATACGGTGTGTGTGTGTGTGCTTGTGGGTGCATGGAAGGGAGGCTTGATTTACCTCGTTCCAGTTTCAAAGGAGCTGGAACACTACAGTTGAATCGTCCGTGGACACCGGGTTGTAGCAACGCACACATACACCGTGGCGTATCGTAGGCCGTGCAACAAGAGCGTACGGCAGGACACTAATCCATCCGACACCGCTGCAGATGTAGCTTCTGTCACATTCTGCCTCGGCGTCGTCCTTTCTCCAGTGGATTGTGGTTCATTTTTCATCCTTGGCGCTGCGGTTCGATTTTGTGCATTTTGTGTCAATGAATGTTCGTAGTTCTCGCGCTCGGAAGAGAATAAAGTTTTGTCCGTGCCGCCCCTGCAGGCCCTAGTTTAGTTCACGTGATGTGCACGCGAGTATGGTTCTGTCATCTCAGCTGACGGAGTGAAGAAAATAATTGAATCAAGTGCATCGAATGCATTTCGGTTCCTACGGAAGTGCCACATTTTTTATCAACCGCAGTGAAAACTTTTCCCCGATTGCAGTGATCCAGTTTGGCTGTTCCGCCTGCGTGCCAGTTTGTTCTACATTTTGAATACTTTTTTCCCTCGTCTCGGCTGCTGAAAACTTCTCACGTCTCGGTACTCCGGCTGCGTGTGTTTCAGTGTTTTGTGATGCTGAATAAGTGCACGAGTCGCTTCATTGGTGCAACGAGCATCGCCCACTGTAAATAATAACTTGGCTGTCCAGATTAATCGCCCTTTCTGTTCATCTTCATCCAGTCGAAGTTCGTGCGAATTCGGCGTGTTATAGCATAATTGCAACAAGCTCGCCGACTCCGCAGCCAGACGGAGCAAGGAATACGCACGCAAGTGAGGAGAAAGATTGTGATCTGTTTGGAGTCGCAGTGCTCGGAGGAGGCAAACATCGCGTGCACTCGCCAGCCCAACGCCAGTCAGTCGCGTCACCATAATGAACTCATTAATCTATCTTATTCCGTGGAAAAAAGCGAAGCGAAATCTTGCGAAAAGTACGTATCGGGGCGATGGGGAGCATGGTTCGCGCGAGAGCATGAAAATCTCCCCGCGGCGTTCCCTTTTCTGATGTGTTAATTTTTGCTTCAAAGATAAGCTGCAATTTTTTTTATAATTTTTTATTGTTTTTAACAGCCATAACATGAACATTTCGGCGAAAGGGTTGGCAGTGGGAATATGTAACATGTGTGTGTTGAATGTTAATTATGAGTGAATGCGTTATGCAAAAAAGAAATCTATATAGGATTCACAAACGATGTGATGCACTCAACGAGGCTTCTCATTGCGTAAAGATTAATTGATTCACTTACCAATGGGTTTGGAGCAGAAAATTCTGGCCGTTCCAAATCGTGACCCCCTTCTGGTTGGGGGAAAACACGTAGGCAAAATTTTGTTACATTTGTTACAGCTAACGGTAGAAAGGCTTGCTTTTGCGTCAGCTTGCTGGAAAAAGAAAATGGGAACATTGCAGAACAGTCGACCACAGGTTGTGCATGGTCGGCACGGCACGGTTTTGGCGTCCAATCGAAAAGCTTGCTTCTTTCATGCCTTGCAGGTTTTCTTTTTCATATGCCGCTCTTTATTTGGGTCGATAGCCCTAAACGAGTCGTGGAAAAGTTGGAAGGTATTTTGCGAACGACTGATAATCCACCAAACTAGGGCGGATAATTTAAAGATACTCTCGTGTCATTATAAATACAAAAACTATGCACTATTATTTTATAAAATTTAATATCATTCATTAAATTTCCATCATTTGTTCAATAATTTAACTAATCCTTTGTCTTTTAATTCTTATTTACAGGTAAGCTTGCTGCACATATTCTAAAAGAAAAGGACGTCAATAAGGAGAACACCACCAATGGAGGTACTTTCATATTCAGTCTGCCTTTGAGATATTTTGAAAACAATTAAAACATTTTCTTGGATTCAAGCTTCACTTAAAACTTCTTCGAAGTTTCTCTTAACATGTCTTAGTGCCACCTAGACTGGGTTCAATTAAATCCAGTATAACCTTACCTCAATTTAGTGTCCGTATTGGCGGCGCCAAGCAAATTGTGGGTTGAATGCTGCTGCATGTACAATCATCTGTTTCCGTTAGTAAAAAAAAAAAAAACGGAGGAAGAGGGAAAAAATATCCATGCAAAATGGCATCAGCAGCATCGCCGCTCGGTCTTGAGCGTCTGCGCAGTAAAGAGACCCGTATGGCATAATTCGACCGCTCTGTCGGTGGCCCGCCGGGTGCCGGGAAGGGTCCAGGGGAGTCTGCGGGGTCGGGTCGGTATGTCGCGTCCGGTGCCGGTGCCGGGAAAGGAATGCCGTCATTGCCGTCCCGTCTACTGGCAGTCGGATGCTAATCGAATCGAGCGAAATGTGCATGTATGTTGCCCAAGCGACAGTCGGAAGACCGTCGCGCCCTCGCCTTGGGCTGACGCCAACTGCTGGTAATGGTTGCAGTGTCTGAACGTCGATTGTTGTTTAATAAGTGAAGAAAGGGAAACTGCGTACTGCGTATCGATCGTGGAGATGCGTCCCAGCTGGTGGCACCTCGAACAGTAGCTGGAAGGAATCTTTCGTGAGGAGCATTCGTTCATGTTCGTGCTTAAGCGCGTGTAGAATTTTAAAGAACATTACCGCAGATATATGAAGCGTTAAAACAAGATGAAAACATTCTTTGATGTTCATCTTAATCTTCACAGGCTGGAACATTCTCCTTCAAATGTTCACCCTTTCCCTTTAATTTTTGTCATCCCTAAAGATTGTCCCGAGGCAACGGTTTGATTTTATTTTTAAATGTCTATTTTGATGGACACCTACTTCCGGATCGAACCAAATCCGTTCCACTTTGCTTTGTTGCAGCGAAACGGAATTTTACCTTCCAACCCGATGGCATATTTACGAAATACGAATTTCCTACCCATGTTCAAACAAATTGATTTACACCCCCGATGCGCTGCAGCTCGCGCTTTTCGACACACAAACTGAAAATTCCTGTAATTTCACTGAAAGAAAAGATCAAAGGCCACGGAAGACAAACAAATCAGGCATAATTTTGGGCAACTTCGTTTTCGATTCCCCTCCTACTAACCAGCTCCTTCGTGCAGCATTTGCGAGGGTGTGGAAACTGCCCTGGGGAAACCGCTCGGCGATCGAATGTCAGCCAAGCCGCGCGCTTTACATATGGTTCCGGTCCATTTCCACGAGAATTCGATCCAATTCCGGCACTGACACACGTACGTATACAGCCCGGGGAACCGCGTGACAACAAGTGGTCCCGTGGGGCACTGGAGGTTAGTTTTTCGTGGTAGTGTGTTTAGATTCCTGTTTTTAGCCTTGAAGCCGGGTGGAGGATATACGAGAAGTTGGGAGGAGAGAATAGGCTAATGTAAATTCACATGGGAATGACGAACGGCTGTTCGGACGTGTTTCTAATGAGATTGGGGAAGAGTATGTGCTAGACGATTTATTTATGTGATGGAAAACCGCTACGCGTTAAAATCAGATCGAATTTTTACAACATAAACTTAGTTACATGTTTGTTCGAACCCCTTCGATATCGACTGGTTTTGGGATGGATTTGTTTCTTTTGCAAATATTTGTACATTAAAGGACCCGGTTGCATATGGACAATGTATCACACGGAACTCCTTTAGTTGATTCGATGTAGGCGTAGTTTTAGCCCTGCTCATAAAAAATGGGACAGAGGGATATCATATCGTTTTAATTGCCATTCTCGCCTGTCGTTTCGGTTTGTCGGTTGAGACTTGTGTCAATTTAATGGACATCCCCGGTCTCCTTTTCTCTGGCTGCCTGCACCTCGTCTTCACCAGCACCACCAATAGTAGCGTCAGAGTTTATTTATATTCAGGCCCGCTCGTGTTTACGTGCTACGGGAACCTCGCCAACCTAACCCGTCCCAAACGAAGCTGCTGCGCATCGCAACCACTGCCATACGCATCAGGCCTCCGGGTGTTGGTGCGTACAGCATCCCTCCCCGTGTATGACTCACGGACGCAGCTGATGATCGTAACCTCTGCCTCTTGATCCCGCGCTTTGTAAAGATCCGCTTCAGCTCTTTTTGCCAACAAATTCGTGACTTTTTCATTTTCTTTTTTTTTTGCTCCACGCTGCGGGAACGAAGACCCATTTATATGGACGTGACCGAGTGAGACTCATGGTCGTCGAGAGAGCTTCAATCCGTCGCTCATCGCGAAACGGTGCTCCGTCTCACGATCACAACCCCTCTGATGAGAACGCAGATCGTCGCCGCGAATAGCACATTTCGCTAGTAGTGAGTCGCAGTATTCCGCTAGCGTCAATTGCGATCGGACAACCCAAGTGACAGTTCTTCCCCTCGAGCAAACGGATCTTACCCTTCTGCACCGCTATCCTTACGCTTGTCCGCACAGTGCGCGTGGCTTTCTCGTACATGGTGGCGCCTGGTGCCGTGTCGCGTAGTGTTCGGTGCGATCGCTCGAGTGCGTGAACTTGACATCGGTTGACAGATCGATGTAGCCGCGACCCGTGTTGTTTACACTTTAAACGGTACTTGCAGCGTCTGTCAACATTTATTTGGCAGCTGGGCCTTCTGCGGATGATTTTCCCTCCGTTCTTGTGCATTGGTGCATGTGCAACCGAATTTATTGGGCGCTAGAATAGTCCGGACGGATTAGGTGACTCATAAATATAAATCAAAATCATGGGAACAAAGAACATGGGAACCTCCGCAATTCAGTGTGGCGTTGGAATCAAATAAACGCGGGATTGAATTATTGTTGAATGGTGGGATTTTGTTAACTTTTCCCTCACACCACTAATGTTGTGTTTAAACAAAGTCATCATCGAGCATAGCAGGTGAAATTCGGTTTCGTCATCAACGCTATCCAAAGTGGCGTTATGCAAGAGGCATCGTTTGGCATTCAGAGCGCGTCTTGGAACTTTCTCAGACGTTGATGATCCCTCTAAAGGGATTTGCACGAATGTGTCTCTCTTTTTACTGGTATTTTACGACGTTCGACCAAGTTGATGAAATTTTAAACACTGATCTAGTTTGAATGCCTTAAGGTGGAGGTTTAAGTGTGCCGCAACGGCAACAACAACCCAATTAATTCTTTCTGGGGCTTGCCAGGAACTTCTAACTAAGGAGCTATATATTTCAACAGTTATAATTGTTGTTGTAAAATGAAATTTCGTTTAGGTTTGTTTCGTTGCTTTACGTTCACATGGATGAACAAGGGTGAAAACTGTTTGCGAACTGCGCATTTTGTCGAGAACAACAAGGTTAGCTCGTGTCCGTCTTCTTGGGTGGAAAAAGGAAAAGTGGAGGAAAACATTTTCATGAGATTGTTCATCCCGGATCTAGCTTGGACAGGCTGCTGTTTTCGTCCCGCAAGAGAGATGATTCTATTTCACGACGAACATAAGTGCCAGATTGAAGATGATCAAGAGCGTTTTAAAAGATATTTGTTTCATTACAAAAAAGGATATATTGAAATTCTAGGTTCTTACGGTTCTTCTAGGTTTTATTAAGTTCAGCATTGCTGAGCGCGTGTACGGTACATTATTTTCCATCCATTCATCATCTGACGTGCATGTGCCATATAACGTTTGGCTGGCTTGCCTGCATCTTGCCTTTGAATAAAACAAACCAGATCTATGATGAGTTTCATGACTTGAGTTGCATTTGTCCTCATGCAATTATGCATGTCAGATCATTCGAGGTCGTAGAGCTTGTTCGTTTGATTCATGGAACATTTCTTATAAGCGAGTTGATGTATTTACATGGATAAAGGCAGCCGGTCTTGTTTCCCGTTTTTGAAAGAAGTTTCATCGTCCAACAAAGCGATTTTACTGCTCATGGGCAAATCTTGGACAGACGCTAGTGATTGCCTGCAATAGCGTATTGCAATAACACTTGAAATTACGAGTGCTCATTTATATTATTCGGAGTCGTGTGAATATTTTTGCATAGCATTCGATCAGGGGAATAGACTGTACCGTTTGCTGGTTTGTAAAAAAAAAAAATGCAACATGCTATCGTAGAAGGCATAAAGGAGCCAAGATACGTTGATACGAGGCCACTTGAAAGCAACCGCAGTGAATTAGAGATGAGCGTATTGAAGCAAACAGAAAAAAAACGTGCTAGTTGAATTAATTAATATCATTTTACTCTGGCTGACCCGGGCAGAAGCTCCGACGAGGTCAATAGTGGCGGAACTAGCAAGTGGATTATCGCATTCGCTGCTAATTTATCGCACACACACGCTCCAGTCCCGCATGACGAGGGAGATTCAATTGGCGAAGAATTCGCGCTCTAGTGGACCTTTTGGAGTGGATTTGTGGTGGTCTTATTTATGTTTTCAGTACTAGTGCGGTGGCACACATAAATAAAGCTAAGAGCGTCAGCCACGGTGAAGCGTTTTCGCCCAAGTGGTTCTCTGACAGCCCGGACTGACGACTTCTCGACTGAGACTCGACATGGTGCTGGTGATGATATTGTCGGTATTGATTGCTGATGGTTTTTTTTTCGCGATTTACGAGTGCTGTATCAAAAAAGTTGACCTGGCTGCGTCGGCAAGGTGGAAAGACTATAAGAAACGAAATTGATGGGTGTTGTATAATGTTGTTAATGGTTGTACGTGTGTTGTATGCGAAAATGATCTGATCTGATGGTAGCTGATGTTTTTGTGGAAAATGGTTGAGGTTTGTTCTACAGACTGCTGAAGAAATTACTTTTTCATATCTCTCCAAGTTATATGAACAATCTTAGCAGTTACTGATGTAATTTTATTACTTTTAAAGGATTGTGACAACAATGTGTGTTATTTAAATTTTTTTAATTATTTTGAATTGCTAAAATAATCCATGTTTCAGTACAAATGATACCAATATAGCGCACCACGAATCGAAAGTTGGCCAATTTTTTTCTTTGAATGAAACTGGCAGATTTGCAGCAGAGAGCTATAGCGAAGTAAAACAACACATCTCAAGATCGTAGAAAGTGATTGAATGTAAGCAAATAAGGCAAAGGGCCAAAGACGTCACTGCTGATTTTCACTCTCTACCCATGCGATTGTTTGCTTCCAAGATAAAGCCCGAAGCCGAAAATGGTCTGCGCTTTCGCGTCTGTCCGCATTTTTATTTTGCGATACGGCAAGGAGAGAAAAGACACATGCATGACCAAACAGGATCTTAAAACGCATAGGAATCCTCTTCATAAACATGGAATAAACGGAATCGAAAATCGGACAAAAAATATACAAACGAAGTAATGGTAAAGGCTTCACGGTGGAAAAAATAAAATGAAAATTAAATCCAATTCTACGAACCGAAGGCTGGCTTGTTAGATACGGTAGAGTGGGTTGAAGTTGGGTGAAACTAAAACATAGCAACAAAACCTACAACAGCCGGTGTAACTGTTCGTGAATTGTACGGTTTGGAAGACCTGCACGTTGGGCTTTGGCTTTAAATTGAAATATTTTCAAAAAGGCTAGACATCATCAATTAAATGCGGAAGAATTTAGAAAAAAAAACCCATCAAAAGGAGCTCCCAAAAGCCGAAAAGAGAGAACAGTTAAACGGTTGCAACCACGTAAACCATGGTGTCATGGTGAAAGCGAGGAAAAGATTGTGCAAACGCACTAGGGTTGATTTGGATTGATCTCTGTTGTTAGGCGGAAGTTTTATGGCCCACCTTCGTTGGCAGAACATTCATGTTGCAATCAAATCCCAGTGTTGTGGCTGGCATTCTTTTGACCAAATGGATGAAAGTGCTAGTGGGAGGTAGAGTTCGGAACTGAGAGGAATAGTAGTGGTACGGCGGGGCAAAGCAGTGCATTCTTGGGTGCAGTGTTGCGATGCGCCCGCCCGCTCTTGATGCACATCGCCGCTACATGAAGTTGGACATCGGTTGGTAATAAAATTCGATTTCAACCGAGACACACAATTTTTTTTAGAAAAACACCCTTCGCCTCTTGGACGACTTTCTGGGCGTCGTCGGAGAGGATGTTATTTTTGGACCGTCGTTCGTTCCACGAACGCTTTTCCTTGTGGCTGGCCCAGCACGGAACAAGTGCAGCGGTAATGCAGCGAAATGTTCCAAAAATATTGGCGCTTCGAAAAACGGCGCCACGGGTAACAAACATTTTCGATCCAGTTTCGAGTTCCGGCGACGGGCTGCACCTTGCTTTAGAAAAACAATTCCCAAAGAGCTTGTTCCCTTTTTTTTGCTGCTCGGACATTGTTTTTATATCCAGATTTCATTCTGTTTTCTTATGCTTTTCTCTGGAGCATATTGAATGGAGTTTTTCTGTCCGAGATCCTCCGGATCACCTTACTACACTTCATAATGATAATGCTCATCGCCCTGAAACAACAGCACACTTCCTGTCCTGCTGTCGTGTTGCGTACCCGTATTCACAGCGTTCCCGGTTATGGATATATCCGGCCCTCGGAATGTTCCCTACCTTAACCCCTTTTCTTCCCTTTACCCGAGACGCTGCACTAGGCGATATATGCATTTGGATCCGCTCAATCGTCGACGTAATTACTGTTTCGTATATCAACGTCCGCTTAGTTTCGGTTTCAGTTTTTTAGCCCGGGGAAAACCCGCCGGGTAGACCGTAAGCCTTCGGTAGTTGGTAATTGAACGAAAGGAAACAAAACAGTTTGCCTCCAGTGGTGGAATTCGAGTCGTGTTTTGGCTCAGTGAAATGTGACACTTTCCAAATGGATGGATGTAATACAAATTAAAGTTCAGCGATGGCGAACCATTTACGCAAAAGTCTAGCATATTCGAGCAGTTTGAAGCTTTTGGTAGTGTGGATGAGTATTTTCCTTATATCATTATGACATTGATTTACTTATGTGATGTTTGTTGAATCGTGATTTGGTCCGCTAAGGTTCGCCAGCCCTGCACTATTCAATAAATCTAAAAATATGTTATTTCCAAGCACTTTGAAAGCGGATGGGAACGGTAATTACCACCCACAGTACCATTTTTGGATCTTGTGCAGACGCGGGAGAAGGCATGTCGCTTTTCACTTAAACGTACGTGAACGCTGATGGAAGGAAGTATCCAGGGAGCAAGTGATTGGTATCCACGGGAGAATGACATGGATGGCGCTGTGTAAACGGAAAGTTTGGTCGCATTGGAAAGACAAACACTTGCACAAACGGAAGACAATTAATACACCCCGACGGTGGCGCCGCTCGGCTCTTGAGACACGTCGACGACGGTGGCAGCTACTCGTCAAGTCATTGTTTCAGAAAACGGACGGAACTGACGCGATGTGCCAGTGAGAAGTGACATGATACTACGATGTCGCCGGCATGTTGTCGGTTTGGAGAGGTGCAGCCTGATGAGGCGACCGGACGCGCTGTTAGGCCATCCAGCACCCTTCCGAAGTGGTAGTTGAGTTTGAGCGATGGCTAACTTTCGGTTTCTCGGCGTAACCGAAACTAATTGCCGTCATCGTTGTCGCGACTTCCTGATACAGTTTTCTTCACGGTGGGCCACTGTTTGGGGGCTTGAGCAGGAAGCCACGCGGATGATTGATTGAAGCCGCAGAGCCGGGGTGAGAGCGGTATCACTACCATGGGCTGGGAAATTGCGTCCGCGATTGGTCTAACTGGAGCGCCCCCGGGTGGATAGACAGCTCGCCTTCGTGATGGAACCAAATATTCGTCCGGACGACGTGATATTTCTCTATTAATCGCGGTACTTAACATCAATGTCTCGCGTTACGGAAGAAACAACGTTGCGATGAAAATACGATGCAAAAACTACTGGGTGAAATTGGACCCTATAAAATGCAAGCATCCGAAGGGTTGTTGATCTACAACTGGAGCATATTTGGAGAGCAGGTGCTTGTCATTAAACACTTTTATTAGTTATGCTGTGTGCTGGCTGATAAAGGATTTTTTTCACGATACGTTAGTAATTCTCGTTAGTACAATATTCAAAAAAGATTGATTGTGCATCAATCTAAACACGATGCAAGAGAAAATCCTTGTTACTTGTTTAACATACCTTTTTGTCGCATTTCGTTATTGTTATTTGAATTGTAATTCTGTATTGTCCTTAATTATAGAATTCAAAATTAATTACACTCATTGCCACACCCAAAGCAACCATCGTATGCCGGTCTTTCACCGGCATCATCAAACAAGGTCTACGGAGCCAATCTACCGGATGTTAATTTTCCCGACGAGTGGGATAAAAATATATTTCAACTTAAGGTGGAAAAAAAAAACATCTTCTTGCGTAAACAACTTTCTCGCGTCTTTTTTTGTGCTTTTGTTTCGAATTTGCCCTTCTCACGTGGAAGCGAGCATTGGAAAAAATGGTCCACACTCGCACTCATCAACCACCGCCAGCGATCGTCGTCCCATGGGAATGCACTCTTGTTTTTCCGCCGGTTCAGCTCTGCTTCATTACCGGTAGACTATCGCTATACATCGACCATCGTCGTGGTGAAGATTGACGTCATCCGCCCGTTCGGTGGAGTCAATTTATTAGATCCCTCGTATCCCGCGGTTTTTCACCGGCTTTTCGCTCGACGGTCGACGGAAAAGGTTTTGCCAAAATAGACATTTGAATATTGTTCCATATTTGCTGATGGTGGTTTGCCAATAAAGCTCTTGTACTCTTTTTAACCACGGTGGTTTCGATAATCATGATGAATACAACTGTAAGTGCCGAAAGGATTCTGTTTGCTTTAGTTCAAACCGATTGGTTCCTCCGAAATTCTAAAAAAGAGCAGCATAACCATATAATTCTCTCTTAACCATATAATTTTCTATTATTTCTACTCCTTATGACATTCAAAGTCTTATTAAATGTGAACACGAACACGAAACAGCTGTATTACGTGGATAGAAACTTAACATCATTAGAAACTAAAAAGAAAACCCTTTCAACCAGTGAACGCGGGCAAACATTTATGTTTTGCGATGACGCCATCCCTGCCTACTGAACTCGATGGGCAACCGTGCGTTTCGTGATCATCGCGAAGCATACATCCTCCACTTGATCTTCCATCAGGCCCGCGTTGGTGGCCCCTGTAGTGAAGAAGCTGTATGAAGTTTATGAAACGGTTATCGCGCAATATGCTTTCGCTCACCATGCGGTAGGCTGTCGCTACAGTAGAGAGTCGCCCCTTCAAATTGCTGCGTGGGTGTGAACTAGTTGTGACTGGGGTAGATCAGGTACCAGCCAACTATCTCACTTGCCTCCCCGTACTTAAAGATCTGTATGCAAATACGACGCAGGTCATCTGGAGATTGGTGAAGTGAGAAAAATGAGGTTAAGAGAGCAACAAATGGCGTTAACAAGGATCTTGTCCCATCTCCCCACAGTGCGTCGGGTTCGTGATGATTTCAATAGCCCCGATGGGTTGAATGAACGTTTTGTAGTGGAGCTTTGATAAATAACGACCAAATCACGGCTAGTTCTGGAGAAGAGCAGACACCATCAAGACTGTCGGATCCGTGACACATAATTGAATGGACAAATTACCTCGATTGTTCAGTGGTGTTGTTTCTTCCTACTGATTGTCTTGGCAATAAATGCCATTTGTTACGCTTCTTTTCTCTGAGACATTGTGCTATAGCTTTATTGCAAGTATTGCCCCTACACCAAGAGCAATAGTTGAATAGGAAAGACCCCTTAAACGAGTGTGCTACTTAACTCACTGTCACTTTTGAACTAAACCCAGTTGAGAGCCAACGACGTCTCAAGGGCACCTACGCGAGTCCTAGAAGTCAAGCACTGGTTCAACACGCAGCAACACGATGCAAAACTGGTACGATAAAAAGCTGGGTCATTCCCGACTTATCGTGTCTGTTTTAATTAACGGTAATATTGAAACGAAGCAGACTGTGGATCTATGTCTTTTAACAAGATTTTCTAGGAAAATGACGCAAACGTTACTCTAACTCTGTTCACCTCTAGTGCTCCTTTGCTCCAATGTATGTGTGTGTGAACCTTAGTTTCTTTTCCTCCTTCGACACAATCATATAACGGCCGGGTCTGGAATGTTAGATTGCTTGTTATAATGAGTAAAAACTCGAATTGATCGACGTCCCATTTAATGCAAAATCGCCTACGACCATCTTCAATCGTCACGTTTAATCAAGCTGGCACAGATTGTGGACTGGATTGTTGGTTTCAAATGCGGTCATGTCTCGACGCCTTCCCGCGTATGCTTCATCGTTGGGTCAAGTGGAAGTCCAAGACGATCTTTGGCCACCGTGCGATCGCTGGTATTAATATGGTTGGCACATAGGAATCATAAAACCATATGTGTGCCAACCGAGCAGCTACCGCCCGTACATTATTGTAATAAGTAGCTTCGGCCCGTCGCAAAAACTAGAAACAATCAATCAGTATGTTGCGTTCGCTGGGCATTGCCAACCACTCTCATCGGCTTCCAATAATGGAACGCTAGCTGGACGTTATAAATGTAAACGCGGATGTGGCCGTACGCACCGCAGCATGAATTAATAATTGCTATGCTCATTTACATTGGCGTCGACTTCGGCCAACAGTTGGCTGATCGATTGCGGGGAGTTCTTTGCATGGGTGCGCAAGTGTCTTTGCCTATCGTTAAAACTGGCGAATTGTTCCTGTGTCACGATCGCGCTTCCCCTTCCGCTAGTATGCCGAACCGTTCTCCCGAATGGTTTATGAATGCTGATGGTTCCTTCTTGATTGTCGTAAAGTGGAATTGAGAAAAGGTGTCTGTGTTTTATTTGTATCGCATATCAATTGAAATGAGAAAAATACACACCATCGCCAACTCTTGGTGTAAATGTAATTTAATCAAACATGAGTAGTTTTTCTTTCGCCAGCCTTCCTTCGACAGGAAGGAAGCGTTTCCTTTGAGACCGTTCACGAAGCAAGAAGCGATGGAAGCGGTGCGGCTTGGAGCATAAATTATAAATCATTTAGCACTTCTCGGCTGGTATTTGGTTTTCCTGATTTCGCTAAGGCATGGATTTCGCCGGTTGATTTCGTTTTCCATCGTCAGTTATTTCGAAAAGTTTATTCAATCGCTAATGGCAGTGGTCGGTGGATGGAACGTGCATTGAACTGTGCACTTCACAGACAGACGGCCTTGTGCCAATGAATCGACGCGGTAGCGGTGTTCGTGATGGTTTCAAATATTATCCCCTTGCAGCGGCAAACCAGCCCCAAACCTTTCCTGTTCCAATAAATTTTCCAACAATGTTAACACGAATCAATAAAGTTTGGCGTGTCTTCACCCCTTGCGGCCCAATCGGTTCGTTTTGAATTTATAATCCATTCACGAAACGTTAAAACATGTAACGGGCGAGCATATTTTGCCAGTATGTTTATGCATTACATGGCTTAAGTTACAGCTTCGGTAAACATCGGTTGGTGCTAAATCTACGCTAACCTTATCCTAGTTCGCTGCATCTACTGTACACCACGTGTTTGGCGCCAGTCAAACCTTGTGTCTATTTTTCGCCGAATAAAAGGCAACCGATCGGAAAAAGTTGAATGAACACATTGGCCGAAATCGCGTAGGGCATTGCTGCCAGTGTGGTGTGATTTTTTTCTCTTTCTTTCTTGTACAAACAAAAGTCCATCATCTTGCTTAGCACGGGGAAAACAGCTGTTGTAAGCCCTGCTTTCGTCGGGTGATAAAAATTAACTGACCGCACATTCACAGTACCAGATTGGGCCGGGTGGGGTTTGGTTGTTGCCTCTTTTAACTGGAGAAACAACCGGAACCATTTCTTATCCATGCCACTTGTTCAATAAAAGTGAAATAATAGCTTTCGCCTTTGTTTAAATTTCTTCTGCCCAAGGGATGTTCTTTATCGTTGATCGTGTGGTATAGCATAGAGCCAATGATGTTTTTTAATGATTCTGTATTGCATTTTATTAGCGCCGTAAACTTTGGTTTTTGACGCTGTAACCCTGGATGTGTATCTTATCTAACAAGTATGTTTGCCGTCTTTTTCTCTTGCAGATCATAACCGTCTCGTTGGTGCGACGCCAAACTCGAAATCATCCGCCATTGGTGCGCCTCCCGCAGCCACCAACGCCTCACCGAAACCCTCGGTCAAGTCCTTCATACGGTCCTCGGCTGTCAGCGCGACCAGCACGCCAACGTCGGCCACGGCGAACCACCACCATCCGCACTCCCACCAGCAGCAGCAGCAGCACGTCGGGAGCAATGGCGTCGTCCCATCCACAACGGTGAAAGCGATCCAGCGCAATGGAACCATCATCCTGGACAAGACCACCGGCTCGCCGCTGCTGATTGGCGATGCTTCTGCTGGTGGGCGCACACCGGAGGAACCTTCGCCAAAAACGGCGACACCGACGTCCTCGCTGGCGGCCCTGGGGAAGGAACCGAACAACTGTGATCAACATCATCGGGCGCACGATCATGCCAAGGGACGCCTCTTGCGTGAACCACCGGCACCCGGTGGCGGGAGCGTCGATAAAACCGGCAAACCTACTACCGCTGCTGCCGGACCTGAGCTGATCGACATAAGCTTGCTCAACCATGCCCAGAAGGGCGTGGAAGCGCTGGGTGTTTTAGTACAATATCTAGTTTTTAATGTAAGTATTGATCTCTGTAAACACCTAGCGAGTTACATTTCATGATTCATTTGACCTGCTCGTCGTCGGAACAGGGTTCCCTATTGATCTTTTGGGCTTTTCTAATTCACAATGTTATATTACTCCTTTAACTAGTATTATCCTCAAAAACCTCCTGGACTCTTGCCTGTTGTGGTTGATGTTTCCTTTGTGCTCCAAAATATGTATGTTCAAATTGCGGTGCGGTGCATAGGATTTGTTGATCGCAAACACTACCGCTAAATCCCCGGGCGACCAATAAACTTCCTGTGATGGAACCTCCGGTTTCAACGTCGCGCTGCAATTGACAACGACCGCACCGATTCGGCTCGGTATCCGCAGGATGCTGTCGGTTTCACAGTCACAGGATGTGCCGGGAAAGAGTTGTTATTGTTGCCCATTTTCCGGTGCAAACGTTCCCTGTCGCGAACCATAGCACCGCGGTGATGGTGCGAAATGCGTTTGTTTATTTTGGCTTCCGAATGCCAGGGCATCCCGCGTCCTTGTTACCCTTGCGGCTGCCGGATCGCAGTTCGCTGGAGAGTAAGAGAAAGAGGTAGAGGGTACGGGGTACGAGTTCGAAGATTTATGCTCCAGTTATGCGACGAAACAGGTACAAAACAAAATGCTCAAATTTGTCACGCAGAAAGACTGTAACGCACACTGTCTGAAAACAACACAGCATGATGATGTGCAAAGGTTTATGAGAATAGGTTGTGTCCAGCGTGTCCGGGCAAGTCAACATAAATATGCATCTCCCGGACAATTTAACAGTTGTTGATTCATCTCGGATCCGCTGTTTGACTCATGCATCGACTCTTACTCATCGCTGATGACTCTACCCTCTAGACTAGGATATTAAATAATCCAGTTCGTCATCTTCTACTTCAATAATTGTTACACATCTGGTTGCTTACGAATCGTTTTGGTGAAATCGATTGTCCTAATAAACAATTTAGGTAACAAATCAGATGAGGGAAAATGGGCAGGCTGGGCTCTACGACGATCGCCTCACTACTTTCACTCTCCATCGCAAAAAGGTACCGTGCAAAGACGGTCAGAGTGCACAGCAATGGTACGCTTGGCGATGTGCAGAGGACAATATAAAGCTTAATTCTATTACCCCCTCGCACCACGTTCGGTAACGCGTGAACTCTAAAGAAAAAGGTGCGATAAGGAGGCGGGCCTCTCCTTAAATATTTTATTTTACCAAGTGTAAAAAGGAGCGCTCATAAAAGAAACGATGCCGTCAGTTTATGACATAACCGGCCGGCAACATGGGAAAGCAGATAAACAGCAGCGAGCGGCAACAACAGGTGGTGGGACACGGGGCCGCTAGAAGGTGAACCCTGGAGAAAGATGAGAAGAACAGGGTTTTATCGGTTTTGGGTGAGTTTGGAAAAGGTGTGAAGTTTAAATATTCTTCGCCGACGGAAATCGTTAGAAAACGCCTGGTTATTTCAATTGAATCGCTAAGAAAAAAAAAACATTTTGCCCTATCTGTAACAGTCTCAAATTTGTTCATTTGAACATTGCTGCATCTTACATATGCCCCATTATGTATGTAAAGTATTCGGTTACGTTCATTTCAAAATTACATTTATTTTCACTGTTCATGAAATTCTCAAATTAGTAATTTCAAAATGACACGTAGCATATTGTTTTACACACCTGGTTTTAATTGCAACGTAGTGATATCAACACTTGTTCAATTCAAGGGATGGTGGATTAAATTTTCTTATTGTTTTACATGATTATGATGTCCTTCGAAACAAGTGATCCGTGGGAAACGGATCGCTCCCACGGCCTGTCCCAATGAATGCTGCCAGTGTTTCCTGCGCACGGGAAATACCTAGCACTGATTGCAGCTATCTTATGGATATTCACCGGCCAACAGCACCGCGAAATAGCAAAAGTTTTACTGCAGGTCCTTCCCACCGCTACTATCCTTTTGCCTTCCATTCATCGGTGTAATTGTTTGCTCTAAAAATTAGAATAACAAAACGTTCTTCATTCCACGATGGCAACCATTGCAGGCAGTGAGCACAATGTAAGATAAATGCATTTCGCACTTTATGACAAGGGAAAAACGATCTGTCGAAGTGGTTGGGAGCGGTTTGCTCAAGTGTGTTCTATCACCTAGGATATTTCTTCATCTACATTGCTCCGGTGTGATAAAATGCAAATTCCACCAGCACCCGGGCGGATGCATGTATAACCAAAAAGACGGCCATCATCCTCTTCCCATTGCTCTTGGGAATGTAGAAATATCCTGCTCAGCCGTATTTCACTGCAAGTGCATTGTCATTCTTGCGCTGCAAGGCGAATTTTCCTCTGCAACATCGGCACACTAGTATAGAAATGACTGAGAGAGAGTGTGTGAAGTGCACCTATAATAAAATCAATAATTCACAGGTGACTGTGGGAACCTGGGAATTCTGGTGGCAAAAGGAATAGCCCGGTGATCGGGACGAACACGGTTCCGCCGGGGCAGGGTTATTAAAAATGTAAATCGAATCTAATGGGTGGAAACCGACTTCCACTGATTTGGCTATCCGCACTGGGGAAAACGGGAAATTACGTTAACCGTTCCAGGTAGGAGTAAGAACGAACGTCTTCCTGTCGGGAAAGGCATTCGGTTCGTGTTCGGGTTTCGTTTCGCATCATGTGGGACGAATTCGTAAAATGTAAATCTTCCGCTGGATGCAGATTTTTCCATCTGCACGACCATCGTGCCATCTGTGTGTGATTGGAATATTGGAAGGAAAATTCCAAATTCAGCCGGTCGAAGCCATCTCGAACAAAAGAGCCTCCCGTTGAAGGGCATCATTATGGACACATTCTTCTGGTTGAAGTGTACGCTCGATCGGTCCCAGACTTTTGGTGATGAACAATTCCTGCCCCTTCCTGATGGCACTTCACGCGAGTGGCCGTTTGTGTGACGGTTGGTTTAAGTGGATTTTCTCTTTATTTCCCGATCGCTTGATTCCCCCCGACAGCACACCGTTGGCCCGGTGTGATCGTAACAATAGCGCGGATTGTGGGATATTCCTGTTTAGGGCGGATTACAATGCCTTAAGTGCGGATGATCCTGACATGTGGACCATTTTTCGAGAGTACAATGAAAGACGGAGGATTCAGGGCGTTGCAAAAAATAAAATGTATGTATAGTGTTCTGATGCCGTGTAAAATATGTCTACGGGGTAAATGGAAAGACGTATTTAATAGTAAGTGAAATAAAATTGTCTTTAGTTGGTGCAAATATATCGATATCGTTGTGCCAACCACGATCCGGATATCGATAAAAACCAAAAGCCAAACTATTTTAAAAGTGCTTGGTGCAAATTGTAATGTGAATTGAAAAATTACCCGGATTATTGTTTTTCTTGCCTTGAAGAAAATTGGGGCGAGCAGATAGAACGTTCAAAATAAATCGTTTCCTTCTAATGAGGTCAATTCCACGTCTGCCACTGGTACTGCTTGGCTGCTGTGAATAATTGCTTTAGGAATCATTATAAAATCGTGTAGCTAAAATTGAATGCTTTTCCATCCGCCACTATGCATGAAGTGGAGCTATTACAATTAGTTCGATACATGGAAAGACAATATTCGAAAACGGGTTGAGAAAAGGGTGCAGAAAGGTGTGTCGTAAACCTCGATTGAGTTTTCTTTAGAAACAGGTTGTGTTCCCGAACATTCAAAATTGTGCCCTCCAACCAATTTGGTTTGTCGTGCAGTGTTCAGTTTGGGCGAAAAGGTTGTAAAACTACATTAGCAACCCTTTTTGGTTGGGATGGGTTGGTGCTATTTGCATTTTTCGGGTTACTCGGCATTTTGGGGGATTTCGGGAAAACCTGTACGAAGCTCTTCGCTTCCAAGGGTGTGCACTGCTGGGGTGTCGGAAACATTCAACCCTCACGGACCCGTGCTGATCTTTCTTCGCTTTTGTGCACTTACATATCAACGAATGAGGTTTGGGTTCGATTTGGGAAGCAACCAGTGTTATCTTATCGGAAGAGGGCTTTAGAACACGCGACTGCTGTTCGTAATGCGCTTCTCCATAAACGCACCGGGTTTTGCCGATTGTATGTCACCACCAGTAGTGATGTTTTGGACGCTGACCATGCAACAGTGCATTCTTGTGGTTCATATGATAACGGTTCGATGAGATGGCGAATTCCATCGACTTGCAGTACGGGCTGGGGTCCTTCGTTGGTGTGTTTCTTGTCTCCGTGTGCTGTATCCTGTTCCATCTCCGGAGGCGAATGGTAATGGCCCGTCTGGATCGACCTGGCCGGAAGGTACGAAGCAGTACCATGGTTCTATTGTTTTTTTTAAATATCATCCATCCTCGTAGGCACGTATTCCTAATCGTACCTGTCTGGTTCAGGCCTATCTTTCGATTTGTTTCTATGTCTACCTTGTCTAGCGTCATACGTCTTGCACATAGCCAAAATGTGCGTGGGCAGGGTAAAAAGAAAGGGAAAGGTTGCATAGTGTCCTCCCTTTCTGTTTCGCATACCGCGCAGGTAGGCCCTAAGAAAAAAACATTTTCCGGGGGCAATGGTCTCTAGCACCGCATGGGGTAAAGCCAGGATCACAAAACCGATCGCCCAGTGTCCTTCGCTGCCAGTCTCATTTCTTGACATCAGTTTCCCTCCGGCAGCCATCGGGAACGGACTAATGTGCTCTCCTCTTAGCTCTTAGCCCCGACGGCGCGATTTCGATTGGAAACGTATTAACAAGTTCTGTTTGTGGACGAAAAAAACGTTGTGAGATGTGTCCGTGCAATTGACCGAAACGAGTGTTAGCTCGAATCATAGTGATAAACGTAGAAGGCCGAAGCATATTTGATCGCGGTTTCGAGGTTTTGGTGTCAGTTTTGTGGTTGTGCCGTTCAGTTTTGAGATCTTGTTTGTTGGGACATTTTTATCAAAATGATCGAGTACGATTTAATAGTGGTAAGTTCCGTAATCGAAGTGTTGGATTTTAAGAATTGAAACCTGGAAATTGATTTATTTAAGTAAAACTGTTCACGCTGTGAAAGTTTTCTGGTTGATCATAAATCATTTTAACTACCGTGAGCAGATGTCCTTTTTCCCAAGGATGGTTAAGAAAATTGCAAATTTATTCATACGTTGTCCCGAACGTTGTTTCGTTTTTCTTCTCGGGTTTGAGTTTTGGCGGCCATTACCTGCAGAGGAACGAAGGGCCAAAAAACCAACAAAAGAATCCTACGGGTTCTTTGGGATTAGCATCATTGGGAATCATACGCTTATCGAAGGGTGTGGAAAAATTTCCTCAGGATTTTGGATAATCCCTCGCAGGTAGTGTCGGTTGGTGACACCACCTGCAATCTATGCTGTTTCTATTGCTAACGGTTTTTTTTTCGATTTGTCGAGTCTCTGCCAGTCTTTGCAAGATCGCTATGGAACAAATCCGAGATTGGATATATTCGATCCTAGGTGTTACCGACGGTTTTATACAATCTGATCGCTCATTGCTGGTGTGTGCACAGCATTTGTCACGAGTACGATCAACGTGTAACAAGACTCGCTCGATCGAGCGGAACGCTTCCATGAGCCGGAAGAGCTGGAGTTCATTTTCATTTGCAATCGGCTCGGAACCGATCATCTTATTTCGTGGCACCTTTGCCAGTTGAGAGTTGATCGTGGTGCTGTTCGATGGTTTACTGGGAGTAATTTTATCGGCGTTCCTTCAATGACACATCATGTTTCGAAGATTCCATTTCTTTCTGGTGCGATTGTTAATAAAAGCACGCGGATCACATTTGAATAGTCCAGCCAAATTTTCTAACTATTTTTTATTTTATTTTCCCACCAGTTGGATGCCTTCTCCTGTCCCACAATCAAGATGGCACACCAGAAGACCACCAATGATCTGCTGGAAACCAAGTCCATACTCGATGACGAGCGTACCAACAGTCAGACACTGAAGCAACAACTTCTCGAGACGACCGAACGCGAAACAAAGCTACAGCAAATGCACCGATGTGAGCTGAGCAGAGGTAAGTCCCAAACACCCATGCCCCAAGGCCCATGTTTGGTTGATGGCAGTCGTTAATTGTTGCTTTTTTCTTCTCTCGATTCTCCCCAGTTGAAACCTGCTTGAGCGAGCAGCAGCGCTGTGCCGAGGATCGGATCGCCACCCTCGAGGCTAAGCTACTCGCGAAGGAGTCCCACAGTCGCGAGCTGCTGTCGCGCATCGATGACTACGAGGCACAGCTGTCCGAGCATGCGAAACAGCTCGAGAAATCCCGTGCACGCGAGCTTGATCTTCTACAGCGTATCAACGCCCTCAGCTGCACCGAGAACGAGCTCCGGGAGAAGGTCCACTCGAGCGAGCTGGCGTTCAGCGAGCGGCTACAGGCTGCAGCGATGCGCGAACGCGATCTAACCGAACAGATCGGCGGGCTCAACCGGGACCTGGATCGGATGCGACGGGAAGCGGAGCGGAAGGAGCGGGAACTGGAGGAGAAGCTCACTATCACGAAGGACGAGTGTGTGGTGCTGCGGCAGAATCGTACCAGCCTCGTCGTCGAGCCGTCGGCAGGACAGAACGGGTGTGGACCGGCGAACACGTCGGGCAATCCGCTGCAATTGAACCGGTCGTCCGGTAACATCAACCACCTGCAGGTGTTGCAGGACGAAGTGGACAGCTTGCGATGCGTGCTGGATCTGAAGCAGCGCGAAATTTCTGAACTGCGCAAACAAACACAGGAGTACGAGCGAGACGCGAAGGAGCTACCCGGTGCGTTGGTGAAAATCTCGGCTCTGGAGTCGCGCATCGAGGATCTGCAGGTGCAGCTGAAGACCAAAACCGAAGAAGAGAAGTAAGTAATTGATCGTCAAGTGTCCCTAACGAACATCCTTACTCCAAAGAAGCATGTACTTACTTTCTATTTCACCTTCCACAGAGAGCTTCAGCAAAAGTTGAAACAGCTACAGGACAACCTGAGCCAGGAAACCAAAATCAAAAGCCGTCTCTCGCTGCACAACGAGGAGCTGCAGTGGCGCCTGAAGCAGAACTCGGAGAAGTTCACCCTCGCTTATGCGGAGTTGTCGAAGAGCTACCACGAGAACTCGAGCTTCATGATGAACGCGACCAAGTCCAGCCTGGACCAGACGCCGGTGCACCCGCACCACCATCACCAGCTGAGCCATAACCAATCGCGTTCGAGCTGTTCGGACCGGTTCTTCGACATGGACGACATCTCGCCGCCTACGTCGCCCGTCATCAAGGGCATGGTAGAGAAGAGCGATTCCGTATCGTGGGTGCTCGAGATTGATGACGAGCCGCCGGAGGTGTCGGCATCACGGATGGTACGCCGGGCCGGGTCGTTCCGCTCGAACACCACGTACGACTCGGTGGCAAAGCGCCCCAAGTGTGGCGTTAATCAGACGCTAAACGGCGGCTCGGGGGTGACCAGTGGCGGCATCCAGCAGTCGACGTCGGCTGCATCGATCCTGAAGCAGCACTCGGGCGACATGTCCCCAATCAAGCCTCCACAGGGCGCGAGCAACCATCGGTTGCGGTCAAAGTCGGTCAGCATTAAGGCGGCGGAACCACCAAAGAAGATCGTCCGATCGAACTCGGGTGCTTCAGCGTCGCCCTGTCCACCGGGGCCGTCGAGTAAGCCAATGCGCATGACCGAGATGGCCGGATCGTGGAAAGAGCAACCCCTGTACAGCAGCTCCCCGTACGCCCACAAGCGGTTTCTGAGCGAGGATATCGAACTGATCGCGGCGAGCTCGAACAAACCGGGCAGCTTCGACCAACAGTCCCATCGGGCGAAGGACCTCTTCCTGGAGGAGACCGAGTTCCTCAGCGAACCAGAAAGCCCGTTTACCCGACGGCCCAAGCTAAACGGCGAGGACATTGCCAACCCGCCGGTCGAAGTTTTCCACCGTGATAAAACGCCACACTTCAAGAAGAGCAAGGAAAACCGGGGTCTAATCACCTGTGACACAACCGCCCTTACTGGTAGTTCGTCATCGTCGTCGAAAGTCGTCGGAGCGAATGGTGGCACGGTTGGCAGCCTGACGGCGCGCGACAAACGGCGTGAATTCACGCGCAAAGGGAACAATCTTCCCGGTCAAGGAGCGTTGCTGATGGAAGCGGCCGGAGAGGCGCTCGTTTCTGGCTCGAACTCGGACGACGAGGCATCCTCGTCGTCGTCGTCTGCCTCCTCGTCGTCCTGCATCTCCGAGGGCAGCCTTTCGTCCAACAGCAGAGGAAGCAGCAGCAGCCATGGTAACAGCCCGCTGCACGGAGGTGGAACTGGAAAACGAAGCAGCGATCGGATGAACGAGGAGGACACGATCGAGGGAAGCGATGCCGGAGGGGAGGTGTCTAAGGATCAATCAAAACACCACCATCACCACCGGCGGCGTCACTCGAACATCTCACTCGAGGACGCGCTGATGAAGAAGATCGTCGCCAGCCTGAACGGCCAGGACAACGGCACCGACGGGAACGATACGCCGATGGAGGTCAGCTGGTCCGAGGATGGCGATCCCGGCTCGGAATCGATCGTATGACAAGACGACGACAGTTTCTAATCGCGGGCGTCCAGTGGGATTGCGCTTGGATCAACGGCCGCGTGTAAGCAAAACGGAAAGTGATAGTACGCCCGGGGACCTAGGGAGCGGCCAACGTGAGGCGGGGAGAGAGAGAAAAAACGATCATCAATGGGGCTGCAAGATGGTATTCTATAAGAAAATTCCTATCCCTGTATAGTTGAAGCAGCTTCCCCCGACCGATGTCAAACATTCACAGGACATTCTCTCCGCACCCCTCACCGAGGCGCGCTCGTCCCCAGGCACTATTGGCGCGGGTACTATGCGGGTCACATCGTATCGATCGATTCCGCCATAAGATTCGCGTTCGAGTTTCGAATATGATTCTAGTGGCTTATGCCCTTCCTTTTTCCCTTAATGTTCCCCCATCCAATGGAAAGCTGGTTAGAGTTAGGTTAGGTTATTCCGGTACCCCTTAACTGACTTAGTTGCTCGAGTTGCTTATTAGTTGTTTAATTTTATCGTGTAAGTTTGTTTCTGTGTTTAATGTTCGTTTACTCGTCTAATAGAATTAGAAGCGTCCCTAAGCAAAACAAGCCCCCTAAAGTAAACAAAAACAAACAAACTACGGCTACCACAAAACCTCCTAAACGTGAGCATATTTAATCGGAAAATAAGAGATACACTAATTGGAAAATAATGTCTTTTTTGTGTTGATTAATGTTTTATTTCTTCGGTTTTCCACGATCCTTTAATCATCCCTCTTTCTCGTTCGATTGTTCGCGGATCGGCTGAAACGAGCTGCGTTGGATGTTAGAAACTGTCGCTGCTGGTAATTTTTGGGAAAGAGGAGAGAAAAGTTCGACGTATTTTCCCATCCGGAAAGGATAGAAAACAAAGCATACCCCCAGTGCTCGTTGCTTGCACCTTTCTGTTCGTTTCTTTCTTAAGCCGTGTAAAATATTTGGAGTTTATATGGTTGTCATTCAATGGGGATAAATGTTGAATATTGTCCCGCGTTGGAAGCAGAATTGATTGTTAGGTCCAGTTGCGATTGTATGAAACAGTGTACGAGAAAAATCAAACTGTTCTCCACTCTGATCGACTATTTGCGAGTTATCTTTTTAAATGTAAACAAAATATTTCTTCGACGCATCAATATTGCATCGACCGAAATTGCTCTTTTTGTACATTTTAATTTACTTATAATTACCGTTTTATTCCTGTTACACTGTTATATTATTTGTAAAGTTGGTGGATGTCGCTACGCGGAGTGGCAAAAGATTTATTGGAGAAAGTCAATCATTGCCGTTCATAACGCAAAGTTTGCGGTGTTGTGTTGAATGAACTGATTCGCAGATCTTCTGCACATTCTCAATGGGTGTGTTGTTGATCGCGATATTCGTGTAGGTTTGTGAACAATTTGTCGTGGACACTGTTGCGGAAATCAAACCATTTTAAACACGAAACACACACAAACACACAATAAGATTGACCGTGGCATGTATACAAGAAGAATAGAAAGAATGTTTGGGATGTTTGGGAGGCCAGGACGGAGAACGACGGAGTAGCATTTAAAAATTTTGGAGTTATTTGCGTTGATCTGATGCTTCCGCATTTTGTGCAGGAAGTGAACGCATCGCGCATCAGACGAAGGTATTCGAGACTGATATAAACTATTAGAATCGATGCCTAAAGATAACTTTAATTAATTTGAATCGATTTGAAGACAGAAAGAGTAAAGAGAAATATAAAAGAAAAACAATTTAACAACACATAACGCAAATAGTCTACTCATTCTACTGTTTACTATCGTCGAGGGGAGCGTGACTGTCACGCGAAGCCTGTGGAGGTGTTGTGTGGTAATATAATAGATGGATTCCTGTGCAAATGAAGAGTTATTGTAAACTTTATTGACAGCTAAGATTCTATTAAACAAAAATCCAGACATAATTTAATCCAAAGCAGAGTGTAATGTGATTGTGTTAATAGCAGTGTACGCTAATGGAAGAATGAAGCCGTGGTTTAAAAATGCTGCTTAGAACGAAAACGAAGCAAAAATGGTGATCACAACAGAGTTTAAAATACAGATTAATGCAAACTGTAAAGCATATTGCAAGAAAATTTACCATCTTATTTGCATTTTATTTCTCCGCTACATGTATCCGAAATGCTCCTGATGATTTGTTTGAAAAGAAATTCTTTCTTGGTGCCTCAGCACGTGTTTTGTAAAAAAGAAACCTTTGCTGTAACTCATTATCACAGTAAGTTTTATTTATTATTTTGAAGCAAGAAAATGGCTATCAAGTTCATCATTTTGAACAAAATTTGTTGTAGCATTTTAAATTTTCAGTGGTCAATCACGTGCTCGTGAAATATTTCATATTCAACGAAACGCGTTTGATATTTTCTTCCACTTGAAATATTTCGTTATGGGTGAATTTCTCTTTTAGCGAATACATGAACCAATCCTTTTTCAGATGGAATTTTATGCAGTTTTAGCAATGGTCCGTAGGTCCTACTTTTCCTGCTTTCAATTGTTATCCTTAGGTCTGTTGCATGGTTATAGATTAATTTGCTCCATTTCGTGCTTCACTTTCTCGCTCTTTTTGGAACATCTCAGCTAGCTTAAACTTTTGCACCTTCCCTGAGGTCGTCTTCGGCAGATCGTTCAGGACCCGGACGTATTTCGGCACCTTATAGTACGCCAGCTTCCCCTCACAGAACCGTTTCACCTCCTCGCGGGAGATCGTATCGGACGGGTTCTTTGGCCGCAAGTAAGCGCACAACTCCTCGCCCGTCCGCTCGTCCGGCACACCGATGCAGTGAGCCTCCAGCACTTTCGGGTAGGTGTTGAGAAAATCCTCAACCTCCCTCGGGTAGATGTTCTCCCCGCCACGGATGACCACCTCCTTCAGCCGGCCGACGATTCGCCCGTAGCCGTCCTCCCGCAGGATGAACTGATCGCCCGTCCGAAGCCACCGGTCGACGTTGATCGTTTCCTTCGTCTTCTTCTCGTCACCCCAGTAGCCGAGCATGGTGCCGTACCCGCGCACACACAGTTCCCCGGCAGTGCCGAACGGGACCGTGTTGCCATCCCGGTCGATCACCTTCGCCTCGTAGTGGTCCGTCACGTGTCCGACGGTTTGCTGCACATCCTCGGGACTCTCGTCGAACAGGGACTGGAAGATGACGGCCGTTGTTTCCGTCATGCCAAAGACCGTCTTCACCTTGTGCACCCCGAGCGTCTGCTTGATGTCGGCGAAGAGCTTCGGCGAGCAGGTTGCGCCACCGGTGACGGCGATCTCGGGCGTCTCCAGCTTGACTCCACTCTCCACAATCCGCCGCACCAGGTCCACGTACATCGTAGGCGTTCCCAGAATGACCGAGCATCTGGGGGTGAGAGGTTTTAATAATTCGAAAGGAGTTTGTATACCTCTCCAAAGGTAGTTCTTCGGCAACGGCTTACTTCTCTCTTACGATCGCGGCCAGGGAATTGGCCGCCTTAAAGCCAGCAGCCGGCAGAACCAACGTCGAGCCGTGCGAAAGGCCGGCCATGATGGCGATCACCATCCCGAACGCGTGGAACAGGGGCACCTGCACGCACATCCGATGCTCCTTCTGATCGAGCTCATTCCGCCGGCCAATGTGAATCCCGTTGTTGACAAACCCAAAGTGCGACATCAGGGCCGCCTTCGGTTGGCCCGTGGTCCCCGAGGTGAACTGCAGGTTAACGCCGCTGTCGGGTGATATTTTCGGCTGCAGCAGCTCCACCTTGCTGATGTCCCGCTCCGACGGCAATCCGAAGAGGTCACTGAACTTAATCGCGCCACTGGAAGGGGAAAGGGATCTCTGGGTCACATTTATCCATCATGCTTAGTCTCATCTTTTATCCATCTTACGGTAAATGTTTGTCGCTGTCAATGATAACGGCGGAGAGTGAGGGCAACTGCTTGCTCTTCAATTCCCCAGGCTTCGAGGATGCCAACTCCGGCACGATGTGAGACACCATGCTGTAGTAGTTCTGCTGGCGGTATCCTTCGGCCGCTACGATCGCCCGGACGCCTACCTTCTCCAGGGCGTACTGGAGCTCCGGGATTTGATAGGCTGGGTTTATTCCCACCTGTACCGATCGATAAAGAAACAAAGAAAAAACATGTTTAAAGTATTTCAAAGTATTTATGAGCTTTTAAAATCGATGCAACTTGTTGTTTTGTTAAGAAATAAAAAACCATTTAAAGTAGAAAAACAACTCTTTAACACGTGGAAAATCCCAAACCCGTCTATGTAAAGAGCAATTCCCAGGGCAACGTTGCCTGATGACGTACTTTTCGTCCGTCCGTCCGTAAGATCTATGGGCCAACCTTTGCACCATCGTACCAGTTCAGCGGGAATTTCCAACCGGGAGTGCGTCCGACACGCTTCTCTAGAACGCTCCTGTTCTCCGGTTTCCCTTCTTGGCAGTCAACATATTATCATAATCTCTCAGTCGCAGCATCAGCAGACGCAATTTAATTTCGAAAAAGAAAAACGAAAACAGCGACGCGGGCAAGCTTCGCAAACAGGTTTTTTTTTGGCGTTGAGAGAGTTCTAACGTGAAATATCAACAACCAATATTCGGTGGCGATCTTCCGCGTAATGCCACGCGCACGCGCAGTCGCGAACGGTGCTTGTATTAGGCAACATCACACAGCTTGAAAGGTGTTGAAATGGTCGGTCAGAAAGGGTCGTTGCGTGTTTTGTTAAGCTGCTTGACGGTGCTGTCTCATCAAGCGTTCGCCCAGCAAGGGTGTGGCGAGCGAAAGGTGGATTACGCGAAGTTGATCTTCGGAGGCGAGGAAGCCATGTCCGGCCAGTGGCCCTGGCATGCGGCCATCTTCCACCGGATCGATCGCACCTTCACGTACCAGTGTGGGGGCACGATCATCAACCAGAACACCATTCTGACAGGTACGAGATGACAGGAGCTGTCAGCAGGAGTGCGGTTGCCAGGCAACAGATCGCTTGGATTCACGCAATCGTTTCCTTTTATTGCAGCCGCTCACTGCGTTCAGCTGAATAAAAACGTTATCACGGTGGACCGGCTGTCGGTGCAGGTGGGTCGCACGTATCTGTACGCGGCCGAAGCGCACACGCAGGAACACCAGGCCGAGCGGATCATCGTGCACGAGGAGTACAGCGCCACGCAGGTGCGCCATGACATTGCGCTTATCAAGCTGGCGACCGATATAAAGTTCACGGACTTTGTGCAACCGATCTGCCTGTGGGACCGCTCGAACGTGAACATCGGTCCGCTGGTAGGGCGCGTCGGGGCGGTGGTTGGATTCGGCATCACGGAGGTTGGCGCCGTCGCCGATCGGTTGCGCGTGGCGTACATGCCTATCGTGGACACGCAGACCTGTCTGGACAGCAACCGGAACCTGTTCGGACGCGTTCTGACACGGAACATCTTCTGTGCTGGCTTCCGAAATGGTAAGAGAATCCAAGTGTGTTTCAGGGTGTTTGGACACGACTTGTCAGAAGAAAAAAAAAAAAACTGTCTCATTTCGTTTGCCAGGAACAACGGTTTGCGGTGGCGACAGTGGTGGCGGCATGTACTTCGAGATCGAAAGCCGCTGGTACATCCGGGGGATCGTCTCGTTCAGCGGGCAGAACTGTCAGTCGGCTGACTTCGCCGGGTTTAGCGACGTGGCGACGTACCTCGACTGGATCAACCGGTACACGAGTGGCACGCAGAGCAGCCCCTACTCGAGTACCGTGATTGACAAGCAGAGCCTGCTGGCGCTGGACATTTGCGGTATTAATAACTACCCGGGCACACCCGAGGACGCAAAACCGGTTTTCGGAGGCTACCCCTGGCTCGGGGCGATCGAGTATCTTCAAGTGAGCAGCGGCCAGCGGCGCGTGCTCTGCCAGGCCACGCTCATCACCCGACGATACGTGCTTTCGGCGGCCCAGTGCGTTACGCTTCCCTCGAACGTCTATCAGATGTAAGTCCCGGCTAGCGTGGTTCGGAACAAAAAAAAAAAAAAAAAAAAAAAAAACCGGCCATCATAATCGTTAATCACTTTCTTCAGGGTTGGCGTTCGGCTGGGTGAGTTCGATACGGCCTCCAATCCTGATTGCGCCATCGTAGACGGTAGGTCGCAGTGTCTTCCTCCGTCTCAGACGATCCCGATCGCGGAGATCACCGTGCTGTCGGGCTTCAACACTCCTGCGTTTGCCAACGATTTGGCGTTGTTGCGCCTCCAGCAACCGGCCAATGTTGATCAGGGTGAGTGATTACCAATTTCATTTCAATGGTTCACCAAATTGAATCTACTCTTCCGTACCGCTTTTTAGAGAACATCAAACCTATCTGCCTGCCATTCTCGACCGCCCTCAAGAGTCATAAACCGTCGTACTACATCCGTACCGGGTGGCTTGCACGCAGTACCAGCACATCCCTGCAGCGCAGCTTCCCGAGCCCGATCGAATCGGTCGGCTGCCAGGACGCGTACAACGATCAGGACGTGCCGCTGGAGAAAACCTTCGGCCAGATCTGCATCCGGCGGGACAACCCGTCGTCCGCTGGGACGTGTGCGTTCAACATGGCGGCAACGCCACTGCAGTCCGTGCAGATCGTGGGTCCAAGCGAACGGTACGTGCTCTACGGGCTGCTCTCCTTTGGGCCCAAGCAGTGCCTCGAGACGTACCCGGACGTGTACACGGCGATCGCACCGAACGTCGATTGGATCGTCGCCAATCTTAAGCCCTAACGGAATTCCTCTACCATCGACCGATCCGTGTTCGCTCCATTTTCCACGCAAAGCTTTCGGTTAGTTCCTTACCGATATCATCCCCGCACGCGCCACCGCCAGATTGGTGAGGTAAAACAGGATCCCATTTGGCGCCCAGATTCCCACACGATCACCCTGCCGCAAGCCAAGCTGGTCGAACGAAGCCGCCAGACGATCTACCTGGAAAGAAAAATCGTACATTGAGGGCCCATTCTGAAGGATTATTTGCATTTGCTAGCATTCGCTGGCGCTTCGTCGCGACGCAGGCGGCAGGACGACGACCCGAGCTAATTGATCTAAATTGGCTTGCGAGCAAACAGAAGGACCGACACAAACGACCGCCCCCGGAAGGTTAATTAGGCGCCGGAACGAAGCGTCCCTCTGTACCTTGTCCAGGACGGCGTCGTACGTGTACCGGGCGTCGGGTTCGTGGCAGGACACGACGGCTTCCCGGTTCGGAAATCGTTCAGCGGCGATACGGAGCTGTTGGCCCACGTTGCGGTAAACCAGCGGCTCGGTGCCGCTATGGTGGATGTAGCTTTGGCGCCGCTCGTGCGTCTGCGAATCGGTCGATTGGGTGCGGATCGCCTGCAGGCATCTGTATAGGATACAGGCAGGAATACGTTTAACAAATTGTCCCAGATATTTTAAAGGTTGTTGTAAATCTTTTTTTATGGTCGGGTTATTCACCATCACTACAAGAACCAATAGAGGACGGACCGAATTTCGAATGTTTCGATGCTTCGAAATCATGTTAAAGCGCCATTCAGTTTTATACGAAATAAGCTATTAATTTTCTGCATTGTAGAAGATTCCTTTATAGGAGTCTGATCCACTGTATCAGAACTAGATTTTAACTAGCATAATCTCGTTTGCAGTCGTTCGAATTTTACTTAAAACTTTTGTACTTCTTACGTTATTTTACATCGCAAATTGATTGGTAAACGAAATGGACCAAACGTAATCTCAAGTTTGTTATATTTGTACGCACATCAGTTTGTTGGTATATTTCCATGATTGCACAAACACCAAAGTGACCAATCTTTACTAGAACAGTTGGCCAGAGGTAACCATAGAGACGACCCTCCCGTTCACGCGTGGAACTATAGTTGCACGTATGTCACTCATCATTACTCCAGCTTCCCGCGGATCAGTAGGCTAGGGTTGTTATCCACGATCGTTGCCGTTGCACCCGCCAACTCCCTACGCTACAACGGCATGTTTTCCTTCGTACCTGCTCCATCCCACGGGGTGATGTCGGTTGTGCTTGATCATCATCGTCATCGCCATTCGTAGCACCATTATGCACTTTTCTTTTCCAACGAACCGGCACAGTAAAGTACTGAGGTAATCCTCTGTTCTACGATCGTTTACAGCGAACAAAACGTGAGCTAGCTCAGCTCTCGGCAAGCACCTGATAAACACTGCCGGTCGGAACGTCGATCAGTACCGCGGACAGCGCTGCACTTAATTAAACTCCTGTTGCTTTGAACTTGCTCCCGGAGCGAGGCCAACCGAGCGACTAAAGCCGCCGACTAGAGCTTCAACTACGCGGCGTGGTTGCATTTTCATTATCGCCCCTTCGGAGCTATAAATGGCTGGCGGTGGCCGCGTATCGGCCGGCGGAGGGTCTTGGGTGTAAATTTGGGGCTGCCATAAAGAGGTAATACTGATGTGTTTGAATGAAAATGCGTTAAAAATAAGAAACCCTCCCGCCGTGAGGTCCAGGCTCTACCGGCTGATTTGATAAGATTGTTTACAAGCCGCGTTTTTCTTTTTTATGTGGCGCGCGTTCTCTCTGCACTTTCCATCGCGTCCGCTATCAGCTGTATGACAGGCCCTTGACGAAGCTTAGCGAAATGGTAGACGATTATTTAATGGGCGCGCGCACTTCAATGGACGGTGGCGGGGACGGTCATTTAATTTACTTCATGTGTCGATGTGATCGTGCGTACCACATGATGATGCTCGGCGAATCCCATTATCTTACCCTTGCTGTACAATCGAGACGTTCTTGGCAATGTGTTTGATGGAAGGTAGAAGAGATTCTTGAAGGGTCATGCAGTGACGTTGATCTTGCCATGCTGGAAATAATAAGAACGTTGAACACGACGGCAGGTATCAAGTAGGAGGTTTACGTTTAAGGGTAAACTATTGAATAAATTGATCGTGCAAAGTTCACCAAATAGCGCCACTTTAAAAGGAGCAATACATAATTTCCTTTAGGTAAGTTATTGAAGAAACCGTTTTTTACATCTATTACCTACCGCTAATTGTCTCAAAAGCCAGTTAAAAAATCTCGGCGGGGTAGAATGTAAGCGCCAGATTGTGCTTGGAATATGATTCCTCTTTTGCCTTGTGGCCCTTTCAGGTATGTCGTTGTTTACCCGGCCCGTTTGCTTGTAAGATAAAAGTTATCCCAATAGCAGAGGTGCCAAGGAAAACAAGCGAAGACTGACAAAATCAACTCCATCGACAACAAACAAAAAATGGGATGAGATCGGGAGAGAAAAAAAAGGGCAAGCAAACAAAGCAACGTGCAATCGCAAGGGACTGCACGGCGTTGGGTGACGCTATAAAACTCGTCTAGACAGCAGCCAACTTCTCCGTTACTATCCGTCTCGAAGCGACGCTCTGGAAGACGATGTTCCCGGTAAGGACTTTTCGACGCAGGACTCGAATTCCAAAGGTTGTGAAAATTGATTTTTAACAATGTCTTCGCAGGAACCTTAAATTCTGGGAAAATAAATGTATCCTTTTCGTAATATTAATTTTTCTTTCGTGTCCCGTTTTTACGGGGAAAGGGGAGTCGTAAACATCCCGAAACGGAATCGCTTTCAAGGGCCCGTAGTTAAGGAATTTCGGACGGCAGCGGGACGGCTGGCAGGTATATGGTAAATAGTGAACGATCAAACATCCCGCCCGCTAATAGAACGATAATCATCCAAATCACTCTCCAATTCATCGTGCAGGGAGCCGAACCGAAGGATTCCCCAATTTTTGACGACTCAGCGGTGCGCTCGCAGGGACGACAATTTGAACGGGTTGTTGTGGTGGTTTTATTTTATTTTTTGCTTGATTCCCGCCGTTGCTGCAAAGAAAAGAAAGGCGGAAGAAGAAGGGTGGATGGCTGCAATATAAGAATGTGAAGCTTATCGTCCACGTTATGAATGGGGCACGCTCCGGCGGTTGGTTATTGGAAAATGGTGCGTTGTTTTGTCTGTGCCCATCCAGAGCCGTGTGTTCTATGCTGCCGATGTAGGGAATGTGTAATGGCGGGTTCAGCAGAGGGGCCACCGGTGGAACGAATCCCGCCAAAATGTTTGCTATGTGTGTCGCATTCGAGCGAAGGTTTGGTGGAGAGGTTTGCGATTTAGGTCAACGATTGGTTTGAAGCGAATAGCGTTGAGCATTTTTTCGATTTTCGTTACTGGAGAACGAGCAACATGGCATACAGGATCAATGTTCCTTTATATTAAAGCATTTGTTTGAGACCTTTTATCAATTTTTTTTTTGTACACCCAAACTGATGATGGACGGCAATAAATGATGCGATCGTCGGTGCAGTTTATCGCAAGTGCATTGAGATTGCATACCTTTAGGCGGAATCACAGTTCAAACGGTTTTTACGTTATTTTTGAAATTAGCAAATTGTTGTGGAGTATTTCTTGGTATGGCTGTCCACAACATTGTGAATCGTTTCTATGATAAAATTTCGATCTACCTTCCATACGTGGAAATGAAGGATTCAATTCAGATGGGCAAATCGGCTTGGCAAAAGACTGGTACTTGAATTCTTCCAAATTGCTTCGACCAAGGCGCGAAACAAACGCCAAGTCACGCAGGCCTTGCATCCCCTAAACAGCTTCGATCGGCGTCATCCTTACAACGTTCCACCACCGCTCGCACTACATTAGCCGGTCACGATGTCCTGGCATTTGCATTTTGTCGTGTGCACGAGCCCCCCCGGTCGGTTTATGCTCTGCCCAGTCAGGCAACCGCGCTCGACAGATAGTAAGCGAAGCACAAGGGAGGGAAACATGGGGGGAGGTTCTATTTGCTGTCAAAAGAATGCATGGCCAGCGTGGATACGGTAACTGTGATTGTAAACATATTTTGACAAACAATTTCCACGCGATACGCATAACAACAAAACACTTTCACCCTCGGTTGGAGAAAAAAGGAATTGGAAAACAGGGAGTCGATGAGTCGAGGGAATTTCCTGAGACGGTGCGTGTCCGGGAACACGGCGTACTCCAGGGAGGGAGCAATCTAGCAATGGTTCGATTAAACAAAATATAAACTAACCCGGTTCCCACAAACTCGAGAGTCGGACGGTTGGTTGTATTTGCGCCCTTTCTTGAGCTACGTAAAATTCGAACGGAAGGAATCCAATCACTGAGGTTCGATCAAGATACACCACTGATGCGTAAATCATGTGGAACGAAAACCCAAAAATAGGCTGCACCACTCCAAAGAAAACAAGTCGCCAATTTTTCACGCAAAAATTGTTTTTACCGTGAAATTGGTTGATAATTGCTTCATTTGTAGCAGTTCACCCCTGCCCGGGGTTTTGCTCTGGCCGCTTGTTCGAGGTCGAGGCAGAGTTCATTGAAAAGTTCACCGAATCGACGAACCGACCGTTTCTCGTTGTAGGAGATTTTATTTTATTTTTTGCAAAGCCCTATCCCTTTCCGAAAGTCCTGGCCCTTACATTTGTAATACACGACAGGACACCCACAAAGTTTTTCGGACGTCTGGCGTGGAACTTTTCGTGAAAACACAATTTTGCAAACACATTCATGGATGTGGGGTCGTGGGTTACAAACACTATAAACTGGGAGAATAAAAAACACAAAAAAAACAACCACCATTGAATCGATTATGCAAATTATGGTGTGGACCACTCCATACCACCGAAAACGTTGCACCCGTCATATGGCCCGACGATGTGTGATGGTATTCCAGCCGTTGGGTTGGGGAAAGAAAGCGGCAATCCGAATAAAAAAGGCCGGAAAACTGGGGTATGGAAGCAACTGCATATTGTACGTTGCAATAGACTGGACGGCTGCATAGTTTAGCGAATAGACCGTGAGTGGAACTGGTCTATGGGAAAATAAATACTACGTGGCGTGAATAGAGAATTTTTGTTTTATAAATATCGCAACTGACTGATAAAAATCGGAAAACGAGAGAAAAATTGAATTGACAAGAAATATTTTTAGTAAAATGTTGATTTAAATTTTGTATTGCCAAACAAAACGTCTCTTTCGCAGTCCACAGTACCTGTGCATTCCCTGAACTGGATCTTCTAACCCACACAGAAAACGGACGAAACACGAGACACTGCTAAGCGACTTCCGGTTGCCAAAGACGACCCATCCAAGTCGGCACCGTTGGGTTTGTCAGCGTAGTAACGGTCGCCTATCGCCACTGTCACAATTGGTGGCTGCTTTGATCGACCGTGCGGTGATTGTTGTGGTAAGCCAAGACAGTGCGCGGATACAATGTTGTTTGGACGCGTAAAACAACTCCGTGGTTGTCCCGGGACCTGGGGTCGGGGGGATGGCCATGCGGTTTTCCAATGTGGTCGTCCCAGTTCCCACACCGGGGAAAACTCCGTGCACCGTTCGGCGGCTCCTTGGCAACAGTGACGAAAGGGATCGTACAAGCGATAGGACCGCATAGAGTCTGGGTAGGAAAACATCGCGCGGACTTCCGGAGGATGGCGACGGGCGGTGCGTCCTGAACGTCGGATGGAAAAGCCGGGCTATACGCGCTGGTCACGGTTGTGTTCGTGGTTGCGTTGCTGTATGTGAGCGTGGAGTTCCGGAACATATAGTTTCGTACATACGGCTACGGTTCCATGTACTACGAAAACCCATCAATCCAACCGACCCCTTTACCGGTGGGCAGGTGGTGCAGTGGTGCTTTGGGGACGGTGTGGGGCGGTTACGCGAAATCGCTCGCTGAAACTTTTAGTCCACACACCACACCAGCAGTCGCGCAGAATAGTTCGAGACGTTGGACCGAAAGGTTTAGCTCTTAGGCAACGGACTAAGCCGAGCGGGGTCTTAACTTCTGTTGAGCATACTAACAAAAAAAAAAGGGTCTTAAAGAGAGAACCACGGAGACCTACCTGCAGCCCAGCTGGTATCCGGAAGCCAGTGGAAAGTCCTCGACGAGTTTGTTGAGAACGCCGAATGTGTGTGGTGTGGTGCTTGGTGGCGTGTTTGTGACCCAGTCCTACTCTCCAAGTGTCGGTGTAACTGCTTGGCGCGAAGTTTCGTCCCTTACACATTCCGTAAGCTTCAAGTTCGGTTTTCACCCATCGCCAAATTAGGTGGGTTACTGTGTTTCTTCTGCTTTTTTTTTGTTTTCGTGTAGAAGGATATTAGTGAATACAGCAAAAACGCAGCTGGTAGTTACATAAGCTTACGAAGTGGACTCCGCCGGAATTTCGGAGCTACGATAGCGGCAGTTCTCCATCTTCGTCAACGGAGTTTTACTTCTGCGACCAGCTGTCAACCAACGAAAATCTCACCCAGGAACAAAGAACCCTCACTGGGCGAGAGTCCGGCCACCTCGGTTCGCTCTTCGTACCGTCAACGTGTGGCGTGCGAAGAACGATAGTACGGCGGTTTTGACCGACGGCGTACTCGCACGTCTTCGCCTTAGGGTCCTTTGAAGCGAGCCGGCCCCTTCCGAAAGGAGTTCAAGTGGTGCCAAAAGTGTGTTAATTAGATGGTCGTGTAGTGGTAGTCGCTGCCGTCGTTCGTGTGGCGTGAAAACGCGGCCCTCGGCGGGTGGGTTATTTCGGTTGAGATTGTGCAAGAGAAAGGTCGTGCTGCCACGTTGGCTCGCTGCCTTCGTGCCCGGTCCGAGGGGTCTCTCCGTTGGTGCCCACACAAACTGGTTCCGTGGTGCCCATTCGTGGCAGCGATTTTCTGCTGGCTCCATGCCGTTCGTAGCATGCGGGTCTTTAATCGCTCTCCACGTTGTAGATAGTTTAATTAAGTAGTTGTACCGAAGGTGTCCTGGCCGTGTTAACTAGAGATAGTGAAGTATCTAATGACCCTTGTGCGAAACGCTACCACGGAGAAGCGTGCTACCTCCGTGCAATTGAAGGGCGAAATGAGCTGAAGTAAATGAAGTTGTATGTGAAACGTGTACCGTGAAACCGCCGCGTGAAGCAGAGTCTTCAAGTTCTCTCATAGAAACCTCTGAGCAGTGTTGTAGATAGGTTTACCAATTGTGAATACTTGGAAGCATTTCGTTTTGAAGCGAGCTACTGAAGGTACTTTGTCAATATCAGTTGAATATCACCGTGAATCAAAATGATTTGATTTTCTTCACAAGCATATTCCATGCTTAGCCTTCGCGTACGCTGTAGTGTTGACGTGAGTACCCAAAAGCAGACGAAGTGGAAGAAAAAAGAAAACCACATCAACCAAGTCGGCTTGGACGCCCGGAGCAGTAGGGCAATGCGAAGGAAAATCGATGGAAACTCCATTCCGGGCGAGAAACACCAGCCCCCAAAACCGGAGCCATGTCAAGGACTTTAACCACAAATCTGTTGCACTGCGGTTGCTGAATCAATAAACCACGACACTGGGACAATTTGTCGGCGTGCGATCGAAGTAAGCCAGCGTGGGCTTCGGTTGCTTCGGGTGACGTTCTGTGGCGTATACGTTCTGTGCTTGACGAGATACGATTTGACAGAAATTTACGAGCGTTGTTTCGCGGGCTGCTGAGAGACATCAGCATTGGCAACCGTAACTTGAAAGAACAGATTCGAGGTGAAGCGCGTTGAGTTTGAGTTGAAATCGGTGTACAAAGGAAAGCTTGTCGTGCGGTGAATTCTGCCAGTTGGTGTAATGTGTTTTGGGGCATTTTTAGTGATCTATTGTTCGGTGAAGCAAACAAGATTCCTTTGGAAGCAATAGTTCGGCCTGCACAGGCGCCATGAAAGTGTCCGGTTAGGTACGCACTGTAACGCAGTAGTTCGGTTTCGCGGGGATCGCGAAACGTCATGGATAAGTCGAAGAAACCGCCGGCTACGGCGGTCGGGGGAACCGGACCCGGAACCGGAGCTGGCGGAGCTGGCGGTGCGGCCGCGGCGGGTGCTGGTGCGGCCGGCGGTGCTGGCGGAGGTCCGGGAAAGGCCGGCGGCGGCGGTAAGGGCCCGGGCGGCAAGGGACCGCCGAAAGGAAAGCCCAGCGATAGTGACGCACCGGGAGCCAGCGGCAAGGCGGAGGGAGAATCCGGCTCGGCCAAGGATGACTCCTCCGCCAACGGTGACAAAAAGTCGGATAAGGCTGACACTGAGCAGCCATCGCAGCCGAAGCCTGGCAGTGCCGGCGCGACGGTCCGCGACGGTGCCCAGAAAGTTCTTAATCTGGCGTTGAAAAGCGAATGGGCTCCCGTTGAAGCTGTGCTGAAAGGCTTGGAAAAGGCGATCGCCGCCGGCGGCGATGATTCGAGTCAGACCCCGCTCGCCGGGGTGTTGGATCCGGTAAGTGAAAGGGAAAAGTAATCCATTTAAATCCTCCTTCCTTCAAAACCTTCAACATTATTAGTTCAAAACAAACTCTTGGCTTAAAGTGTCTATAATTGTTTTGTTACAAATATTTAAATTGGAAGTTTAAAATGACCAGGAAAGATTTTATTCACGGTGTTTGATTTTCTCTTTCAAGACGCTAACGTTAGAAACGAGTTTCTCGGCAAGTTCATGGGATCACATATGCTCAAGTCACACCACTTTAAAATGGAAAAATCAAGCCTCATGCATATACTCTGGAGGTAGCCGAGGCTACCGGAGGTGGCCTGTGAATAATTTCCTGTTCATTGACCTTTCCTTGCCCACACAAAACGCCATACGAAACCCGGTCCTTTGTCCGGGAACAACCTATTTTTGCCCGATTGCGCAATCATTCTAAATTGTCACCGTCACACTGCTTGCCGAGGAGTGTATAAGCTTTGTTTCTATACTGCTGGTGTGGTTCCCGAAATAGCAGAACGTACTAGCCCACCGGTGACGCTGATGAACGCCGGATCGGGAAAGCGCTGGTCGGCTGGTTTCTTGGGTGCCGGAACGAATTTATTGGTTTTGCAAACATGGCGACACATAATTCAGCCCGTCCCGCGTTCGCTACTGACCCTATTATTTCACATGGGCTCCACCCGACCGGGTACTGGTCAGGTTGCGATGAAAGTTATAGTACGGTGGTAACGATCCACTCGTTGAAAGGTTTTCGCAGGGAAGGGAGCAGAAATGAATTATGCTTGGTGCCTAGCAATGGTATTAGGGAAAAATTTACTCCACTGACCGGTGGAAAAAGACCTGCTCTCTGGCGCTTTGTTAGCGAGAGCCATAAACGGTTTCGGTTGTTGGCCGACAGCGATGTTGTAAGTTGAGCCATATGCCGAGGCCTATAAAGCCGATGACCGGCATGCAAATGCTGCTACTTTCACGCACTAGCCTTGTCCCTTGTCGAGAAGACCAACGGCGTCTTGAGCTCTGCAGCCTTTTCGTCGCGCTTGACACGCACACGGTATTGTGTGTGTTTTTTTAAATAATGAAAACGTATATAATTTTCGTAATGCCCGAAAGTCGGTTCAACTGACCCATCGCATCGCATAACGGAGTGGTTAAACGCAAATCTCAAGCTCAGGTTCCTTACTTGCGCGAAAAACTGAAGCCTCCAGCCGAAGAGCCTCATTATGAATGCGTTAATCGCTCGGGGCTATTTTCATCGACAAATCATTTTCCTTTCGGCCGTAAAGCGCCACCGAGACCACCGAAGCTAATTGGCAGCTTGGATGACGGACGACGTTTGCGTTGCTCTCGGAAAAATCTGAACATTGCATGCGCCACTCGATTCGGCGCCCTTTGTGTGTGCCGCCAGGTGAGCCCCATAATCGTTCCGGTGATAAGAAAATTTGCCTATTTTCCCATCGCCCAGCAAGAAAATGTGCTGCGGTGGATTCAAACACGACCACTTTATAGCTGGCCTCGATTCAATTTATCATTACCGCAGAGTTAATTTTAGTTCACCTCGACGCGCTCTGCGAATGCATTAAAGGCAAGAAATGTATCGCGTTTCCGTTCCGCAATCTGCCATTTATTGCGCTACGATTCTGCTGAAGGGCAATGCTTTGGATGCATTTTGCCAGAGGGAGATTGATTGAAATCATTTTCCGTGAATAATATTTAGTACTTTTACCGTTTCGGTTGAAACGTTCGTTTTTCTTTTCAGTTCTTTTCTTATGTCCTGCCGCTAGAAGTAGAGTTTGGCCAAGTGTGCACGGCAGAAAATCGCACCATCGAGGGTCGGGCAATCTCTTTTCCCTAGAAGGACCCCCTTACGGTTGACACACATGATTCCGTGTACGGTACGAGTGGTGGAGAGAAGAAAAATATGACTGCTCCATATCGGATAGGACTTTTTTATCGGGAAAAAGGTCACCCGAAGCCACACGGCCGGTGGTCATGAAATGCAGCACAACTGCAACCGAGCTGCATGCGGCAATGCCGTCATGGAAATGTCGTTCTGAGGCTCAAAGGGTTTTACCTTTCTCTTAAACTATTGGTCGCTCGAGGCGGCGGCCTCGAGGGAGTTTTGTTCCATCGTACAACTCTTCATTGGTCACGGTCGGTCGGAATGTTCAAATGTTTCTTGCAGAGAATTTTATCGCCCTTTTTACTGGTTGTCGTTTTGCTTTGGAACTGTAGATCCTGATCGCTGACCACAGGCCGCTGGACGTCAGGCTTGGCAAGCTTTCTGATTATATTTTAATTATGATTACAACTTTTCCCTGAGCTTTCCCGCCACGGGGGGGTTAATGTTGTGCCGTGCACGTGCCCTACGTCAGCTAATGGAGATGGATGATGGGAACTTTTGCGCTGGTTCGGACCATTTCTGTCGAAACTCTCCGAATGTTCGGAGGAAGATGAAGATGAAGGTCAAGCGTGAACATGTTTGTTTCGCATGCCACGGGTCTGTCAACTCACAGCTTGGTTGGGTTAAAATAGAAATGCTAATCTGAAACTCGGTGACCCGCTCGGGTCCGTCCGTCCTGCGTACGATAAGCGAGACGTCCTTGAACGGTGAACTTACATCGGATCTGCTGCCCAAGTACCACCAAACGCCTGGAAAAAAGGCCCGAAAAACACGACTAAACCGCTTTTTTATCGGCCTCGCGTTAATGGAATGTTTTCAATGAGCCGACCGAGCCAGCCGAAGGGCGAATCGATTTCTAGCGTGTCGAATCGTTGAAATCTCCACGAGTCACGGTTTGTCGCCGGTATGGGCGTTCCAATGAGGACGCCTATGGTTGACACTGCTTGTCACATGCGCCTTGGATTCATGTACAATCAGTCAGCAAACTCGTACGCATGTATTGCTCCATGTATGAAGAAGAAATGTTGGTGTGGGTTGACAGCGTTTTGTACCGTAAATGTATCGGTCGGATTTAATCACTTCTTAAGTGCCTAATTGAAAGTAATTTAACTACTTTTGTTGCATCCATGAGTAGCATTTATTTAGTGAATCTTTTTTTTTCGATTTAGAAGATTGGGAAAAAACTCTGGTTTTTCGAAGGCATAGAGTAATAGAATAGAAGGCAAACAGTAATACTGCATTTTATGATCTACATTTATTTGGGCTCTATATCAACAATTTGCAAATCCCAGAAGTAAACTAGGTCAAATATGCTCGGGCTCTCAGGCTCTTCATTACTATTTTTATTACTGTCACGCACCTCACACCTTTCCTACATCGCTTTAGTCGAAGAGTGCAACCAAAGGAGTTGAATTTTCACTTCCGGCGGTCCACAACAATGCTGCAAACTATTTCAAACCGTGTGTGACTCGTTTGTTTACTTTCCCCAGCTCCGCAACGTCACCAGCTCCCTAACCCGCAACTGGTGCGTTGAGCAATGAGACGTGAACGATACGCATAAATTACACCGAAATTGCAACCAGCGAGGAGTGAAAATGCAAAAGCGCCGTGAATTAGCATATCCCGGAACGCAACCACTTATTCACCACCCAGCGGGAACGTGGGGCCTCGGTATCGTTTTTCCAGCGAATGGGAAGGATGTTCCAAATCGTTTGGTTTTCCGTACGAATACGTCACCATGCTTTGGTCCGCACACATCCATAAACCCCGGCTTTTGTGGATTGAAGCGAAACTAGTTCGACTTCTAACAAAGTAAGACTCACGGTCAGTTATGCCAACGACCGATGGTCGTTGACTGATGGGCCTAGAAAGGTTTTTTTTCTGGTTGAAGCGCGTGTACAGTTTGGGGGAGCTGTCCCGAGAATAGAGGAAATAACAGATTGCACGCCAGTGACGCAAGGAACATAGTTGCGTTTCTTCGCGTGGGTCCCAAACCGGGCCAAAGAGGCACGCAGCCCTCGCAAGCACCCCCGAGACATTCGGGCAATCAAGGGGAAGATCTGGGACACAAGATAAGGCAGAAAATGGCAACAAGCGTACGAAGGCGAGCCGGGGGGTACGGTGAACAAGAAAAAAGGGCAAGAACTCCGTACAGTCGTCGTTATGTCGCTACGGTTCCTTCCTGGTACCACCTTCAGTGCGGGTGAAATATTACTCGAAGGAAGTCATTATTAACGGTCATTTTAAACTCCCTCCCAAATAACTACCCAATGTGGCTTTTTTGTTTTTAATGCATCATGCGTCACCTAACCATATTCTTTGTTCTTGCCTTTGCCATGTCTTCAACAGGCCACCGGAATGACACCGCTGATGCTCGCCGTCAAGGATAATCGTACGCCGATCCTGGACCGGATGATAGACCTCGGATCGGACGTCGGCGCGAGGAACAACGTAAGTATTGTAATCGACACTTACCTTTTACGGCTTTCCTTTGCGGTTCCCGCAGTGGAAGGAAACTATTTCGCAACTGAATGAAAACACTTAATCGTGCCCTTTTAGATTCGGACGAATGCATTCCGCAGCAACATTACTTTGATAAGTCACGCACACTCGCGGTGGGTTTTCCTTCCTTACTCGAGCATTTCGTAAAAAAAAACGAAGGTTCCCTGATTTTCATGAACAGCACTAAGTTATCGCCGGTGCCACAGGTCAATCCGTTGAATTCCCCGCTGTCACAGTTGAGTGGGCGTCCAAATGCGTGAATTCGTTGAACTTCACCTGGATGGAAACACTGGCTGGTCCCATTCGTGGCACCACCGCTCAAGCCAGTCCAGTCGTAATAAAATAAATCTTTATCGCCTCTGCGCTCCCTTGCGTGGGTCACAAGAACGCAAATGAAATTTCGGACCGCTCGGAGATCGATGGAGGACGGATTTAGTGTTCGTGGTGACGTTACGAATCGAACCTGACCGAATCGTGGGAGCACACTTGAAACACTTTCCCGATGAACTTTACCCACTTTTGTCCAAGGCGTGAATGCTAATGAGAGGGTGTTTTTTCCCTACGATAGCTCGATTTCTTTTTCATTTGGACTTGTTGGTACTGTTGGTACCGCAAAGTTTTAGAGCCTTCAGCTTCTGAAGCGTGTTAAAAAAATACATCCTTTATAATTAAAGTGTATGATAAGGTTCAAATGGCACAAGACAACTTTCCGTTCCCAGACATTACAAGCGATCAGACTCATTGACTGACCAGACCATGACCTCGTTCGGCATTCGTAGAATGAGCCCTCTTTCGCCTGCGCTGCATGCGTATTAGTTATCAACGGACAACTTTCATCGCCGTCCTCCGTACATAAGGCGCTTAACATACACTTGGAACGTGTTCATATTTTCCCCGTGCAGCCGGCACTTCCTGCTCATTTCCGAGTGATTTTGTTTTATCTAGATTTTTCCTTTCGGATCACAAACGCCTCCAACGACTAGTGTTACTTTGCCTCTGTATTCTTCGTACGTGTCTCACGGAGAAACGCGTGAGTAAATATCGTACGCAAACGTGCTTCCTTGCGATAGACTTTGCTAAGCATATTTTATCACTGGCTGAGAGATGCACTTTGCTCCTCTTGTTTGATTAACGGAGCTGGTTAGCACCCCTTTTCCAATCAACCAAGATGGGCAAAGTTTTACTTGGCAGGAAAATGTTCACATTAGCGTTATTGATTCGTGGCACAGCGGCATGAGGCGGTTGATTGCATGCGAGCGCAAAATCAATCAACAAGTTGACCACACCAAGGCACCGCAAGGACGCCAAGGATTCGCCACGGGATCGGCCCCGGAGCCGGTAGCAGCCACACCCGCTCCAAGGTTCCGCGCAAATGCAAAGTAGAAAATTATCCTCGGGCTGCTACGGCCGGACGCTACCGACATCAATTTCAATTTCGTTATCGGAGCGTGGGGTGGAGATTTTAAGGCTATTATTAAGGATGTTGTGACAGCACCCTTTTTCTCCCGTTCTGCTTTTTGCGTTCCTTTTTTGTGCTCCGCCTTGACATCATTCACACCGGGGGCGCATGGCTTTGGACAATCGGAAACTGGAATGAAAAATGCTGACCTTTACCGGGGTCTAGTCACCTGCGCTAGTAGATGGGTGATTTGTCCGGGCACCTGATAATCATTTTGACCGGTATCGTTTTCTTCGTGGAATTTATTCCAGGAGACATCAATGCCACGCCTTGACCAAACCCATGCGGATCCGCTCATTAGCGATAAAAAAAAAGATGGTGAATCATATAAATCACTTGGTGATTAATTATTCCTAGGAGCAGCTCGCGCAGCAAATTAGGGTCATCCATAATGAGCGACAAGGCAGACATATCAAACCATATTATTAAAGTAATAAATTGCAAACACAAGGATAATATGTGTTGTGTGCAAATTTGAGTGTCTTGCATTTCGTTCTTTATTAGATATCGCTTGAATGAACATATTCAAACTGTTGGATTTGTTTTTGCATACATTATCACGTCATAACGATTCTAAGTTACTTTTTATTGAAAAATGTCGATGATTGCTCGAAAGAACATTCACTTTTGAGATGGAGAGGCAGATATGGAGATTCAATATGAATTGCTTTCATTTTGCCTTCAAGATCAATAGATAAGCTACGAACATTGGCTGAGGTAAAACGAGCGCAAACTTTCCAATTTGTCATCAATAAACTTTTCCCGGAACTTTATTGCTTGCGAAGGCAAATACTATACGCATCAACATGGTAGTGGTAGATTGAAATTTCCCCTCCGAAACATAGTACAACCACACGGAAAAAACGTTTCTAAGCTACCATCTAATAAAAGAAAGAGTGAGAGAGAGAGAAAAGGCTATCAAAGAAGAACACCAGTGTCTATGTTGCTACACGAACACTTCGGAAGCAACCATCACAAAGAGATCCCACTCAATGTAGTACATAAGGAGTTTCCTGGCCATTTACCGCCGTTTGTTGTAGAAACCATTCGCGTGGCATCGGTTTTTTTTTTGTCGCTTTTGGGAGCTTGGTAAAGATAGCTCGCCGCTGACTTGGTAAGTACGCTTCGTTGGCTGGCAACCGGAAGGAACATTTGCATGATCGTCATCACAATCATTATCGTCATTGTTCGGTCCAACTTGCAGTGGCTTCTGGGAGCAACAGGTTTTGCGTGCCTACACCAGATTGATCCAAAAATAACGCCACGGGAAATCGCACCGCATATTGTTGTTGTTAGACTTATCTCCAGATAAGCGGTTAGTTTTTTAAGCTGTACATCCAAATTAAAAAAAAAAAAACAGGAGTATCGTGGTGAAATACATGCTCAGCGTAGAGAAAAAAAACCAAAACGAAGCTTCCGCTTTTCTTTTACCTTCCGTGTCCCATCACGTGAGGCGGTGGTTTATCAAATTTCGTTTACTTGCGCCATAAATTACATCCGTAGATTGGACATTGCGGTAGGAACTCCAAACTTGCTTGAAAATCCGTATCCGTGAGCAGAGAGTACTTATTTGCATATTCAACCGCAGTGATAAATAAATGCCAAATTTTGGACTGCTAAATAGAATTTCGGTTCGTTCGCTCTAGTCGATCGTAGAACAGTTTCTCGAAACCCGAATCTTGACTTTTCTCACCGTTTTGGGTCAAGGCGATCCTCTTGCGTGCTAGAGGAAGTAATATTCATTTGGGAGTAATATTCAAAGAAAATCGTGATCGTGTGTCGAAGGTGAAACCTTCTCCAAACCAGTGAACTTTAAACTGGGTTGGGTTTTTGTGCAGGACGGTGATGAACTTTGCATGTTCGGGGGTGCTTGCCCGGCACACCTTCAAACCGCCGGATGCATGGAAAGTAGTTGGGTTCTTATCTTATTAGAAGCCTGCCTCAGTACGGCATTGGTCGTGTCGAGTATCCACACGTTTTAAGGTTGGCGGGTTAATGGGTTTAAGATGTAGGATCGTTAGAAAAATGTTGTTCCATTTCCAAATTAAAATCATGACTCACGGATTGCTTTTTGATGAACTTACTCAACGATATGGGCTATTAGGGAAATTGGCACGATCGTTGGTGCTAGTATCCGGTTATTCTTGTTTTAGCGTTAATCGCATTCGTGCTTGAAACCTTTTTCAATGGATGAGAAAGCTTTCGTAGAGATTTAAAATATGTTTAAGTTAGGCGTGGCACAAGATGGTTACAGTTTGATATGGCGTTCTCATTTCAAAATAACACGCCATGCATGTTAGCTGTTTGAGGTTACCATATTTGTACGGCGAACGAAACATAGGCCTACTCTATAAATATTCAAACTTCCTATGAAAATGGCTTCCGATAGCTGAACAATAAGCATACGTGAAGCATATTTCGAGTTGAAAACTGGTCTTTGTTTTAATGTCGTGCGGGTAAAAATATGTTAAAAATTGGAAAGGAAAACTATAGTTCGTGATCTTCGTGACTGATGATACGTTAAATGTATCGTGCGTAGTATGATATACTTCTACATGATTTTTGCACAAATTATTAAAAACCACACACGTTTTCCTGCAATGTATGCAATATAGATTGTATGTTGGTCCAGGCTAAAGCGGACGTTTTCAATTTTTCTTTAGTTTATTACTTTTGTAGATTTGCATTGAATTCTAAGACCACCAATAATTTTTAAAGTTTGATCCAATCATAATGTTCATTTTTGTTTCATTCCAGGACAATTATAATGTGATACATATTGCTTCCATGTACTCTAGAGAAGATGTAGTCAAATTACTTTTACAAAAACGGGGAGTAGATCCTTATTCAACTGGTGGGGTAAGTACGCCATCTTGTTTGCATCCAAGTACGATCTTATACATATTGCCAAAACTACGGACGATCCATTCGTAATGAAGATGAAAAATATGGTTAATTGAAAAAGATTCATCCAATAAGTGTGAACTTAAAATGGCGAATAATTTTTATTACCAAGTACTGGGCGCCTTTACTGTGAAGCACCTGGCGTCTCCATACAAAAAAATAACCCATCACATTATTCCTGCCACGCGTTCTCATATGGTTTTAGAACAGTCATCGCAACACTAATATTGGTCACAATGCTGTTCAGCAAACAAATCAAAATAAAATAATTTCTCGTCGAACCGTCCTTCGCCGCACCTTGGCCACCCAACTTTTAATCTCTATACAACCCCAAATACACCAACAGACATCACATTCGATTTGAAATTCTTTCCATTCCATCGGAGGGTTTGCTGCTCGTCGCTATCCATGTTTGCGCCCGGTAAACACGCTGCAAAAATATTTCACTGCAACCAACACAGTCAGACGGCGTTCGGCTTTTCGGTGTGGAAATGCACCACTATTCTGCAATGAATAAATTCGTGACTAGAGGCCCGGGGTTGCTGGTTGGCTCGGCGGTGTGGTGGAACGAAAACATATCATATTTTTGATGCCCCATCGCTCCCGGTGGTTCGTCCTTTTTCGTCCGTCTAATATTCGGGCCAAGCAACGACGCCGAGGAGGCATTGATTTGTCGTTGTTTATGCTTGCCGTGGCAGTGGTAGAGGCGGTTGTTGTTTGCAGTTCGGGAGCGTCCTCTTTCGCTCTGTTTTATTTGTTGGTGACGCTATCCGCCTCTCTTTTCCGCCTGCTTATTTGCCTGGTGTGCCGCGTTTTGTTTTATTTTTATTGCCCGCCCTTCCCTCCACCCGGAAAACATTGCGCTTGGAGGGTAATAGTTTCAATTTCAATGTTCGAAAAAGATGGGACTTTTTTCAATTTAGTTGAACTTCGACTGCTTGCCATCGTAGACGCTTCGTCCTGTGGGCCAGTGCCAGACTGTCGTGTAGCATCCGTTGGAAGGCAGTTTGAAGACGCGCGGAAACTAATTCGAAGTGACGCCGCGCGGCAGTGAAAGGTTGTTCATTGTTTTCTGGCCTTGACGTAGGACTATTCTTGGGCGTTCGGCGGCCGTTCGTGAGATTATTGACGAAGTGCAGGCGCTCGCGTTACGTAAGGCGCAAGGCATCGGCACCGAAGAGGCTCCGAGTGCACTGATAAGACAGCAGTCGTCCGGGCCAGAGTGTCGCGAGTGCTTCGATATCGTGTACACTCCGTGTGTGCGAAAAGTGAAAGTAGCGGAATGTTTGCATGATCCCTGGAAGGAATCCTTTTGAACTGCCGCCGGCAGTTATTCCGTTTTACGTTAGTGCTAACGGTCAGTAACTGCGTACTTCGAAGCCGGCCGCTCACTGAGGCCATCTGTTGGCATTTCGGTGTAACCGGGTTCGGGTTCGCACGACCGCCTCGAGATGGCAGTCTGTGGTGAGGCTCGTGGCGAAGTAAATAAAAACAATCCCACGTGGTAGTTGGACTCCTTCTGCTTCCGAGTAGCAAGCGAACGTTAACGGAACGAACGAAAGCACGATCCGCGCTGGGGCACGAGGTCCTTCCGTCCTTGCCTATGGTAGATGCCTTCTCTGCGTGCTGTGGTTTGTTGGTGCTAGCGGATTATGAGCCCAGGAGCTGGGAAGAGCTCGGGCAGGCGGTTCAGCGGCTACGGGACTATGTTGAAGCAGTGTGTTACTATCTAGCTATCCGAATGCAGCGGGCTGGTTTAGCCGGTACGAAAGGGTGGAAGATAAAGGTAAAACCGGGTGCAAATTTTTTACATTAACAAGAAGAAGATGGTCAGAATGAATGAATGAATCGTGATGGTTCAGCAACTCAAATGAAGTTATGTTCATCAAATTATTGCGTGATGGCACACGATTGTTTCATTAACCTGTGTTGTTTGAACACTTTGCTACAGTTATCTTTTTCTGAACAAATCATCTACAACATTTTCAGGTGAATACTTTCATTCGTGTAGGTATGACCTAATGGACAATAGCGTACATTATAAAACTATGCTAGCTAACTAGTGCTCGTTAATTTGTAATTATTGTTTAAAACTTTGACGAATGCACATTCCCGTTTAATCGTAGGTGGTAAATCTCACATCAGAATGTTTATTCAGCTTTTTTACTGCTCAAATCGTGTCTGGGTGCTTTGATGTTTTTCTAAATGATTTTCCATGTTTAGCAGCATTTATGAACGTTGTTTGATGTTGTTAATTTTGTAAGCTTTGTTAAGTGCAAAAGTTGTGATTAAATTGATTTTCACTCACTATTTAAAGCAGAAAACTCCAACTACTTTCTCACACGAGTCAGAGGTTCCTCACCTTTGCTGAGCTGAAATCTGGGTCAAACCGTTCGTTGGTTCGTTGGCGTACTCATGTCTTACAGCAACGTTCCGTGTCAGTTCTGCTAGGGAATCAGTTTTCCTGCCCCCGGATTGCAGTTTTGCACCTGTCTGGCGCCAACGGCAGCTGGGAAAGGCTGAGAAAGTTGGCATAAAGTTTTCACCGGCAGGTGGGCGGAGGTAAGTCAGTGGATACGTGCGCTTTCTCGATGCTTTCTCTGGTGCATTTAGTGCCGAATTTGACTGAAGGCTACACACGCACACGGTCTGCCAACGACGAGCCGAAAACTGCACCAGCTTGCAGTTGGGCCAGCAAACGCTGGGTCCCTACCGTGTGTCTCTCTTCCCGATTCCCTTTTTTTCCCGATTGACGCCTTGATCGAGTGTTGCAAGCGATGGTAAAACGTTCCATTTGTTTGGCGTCAAAAGGAAAATGGTTTGGAATGGAACAAAGGAACCAACCGTAGGTGCTCTTACAGCAGACGCGCAATTGGCTGGTGGAAGTGGTTCGGTAATTTTATGGGCCTTGCCAACCTACACCTGGTTGCCGGGCGAGAACGAGTTTGCGAGTTTTCTGCTCACTAGTGGCAATTTGTTGGGCAACCAGGCCCATTACTGGAGCTAACTTTCCGACGCGCCACTCAGTTCGAATGGAGCTGATCGCGAAGCTACTCGATCTGAACCACTCGGATACCTGGGTAAGTAGTACAGGTCAGCACGGCTTGGCTAACGCGTCATTGTCTCTGAAGAAGCTCGCCGTTGATGTTCAGCATGTTCTGTGATTCGTGAATTGTCTTGCTACCTTGACGATATGGCTGTTCGTTTTGTGTGTGCGTCCTGGTCTTCCGAGCTGATGAGTGATTTGTCTACTTTCGAAGAATTCTACCGCTTCAGGAACCACACAGATACAGAACCATACGCACACACCGAGTCCAACGGCACAGGCCAATAAAAGTCAATCAATAGCGGAAGTGAAATAAATAAGCCGTGGATTGCAATTTACGATTGCCTCGCGACCAGTGTGACCTACTTATTGCAAGAAACAAAAGTAGACCCAGTTTGTGGTTTGTGTTTTTCCCACCCGAAAAAAAAACCAGGCGCCTCCATCGGTGGAAATAGATAATCGACAGACATTCGGCGGCTGGAAAGTTGGGTTTCTGTTCGGAAGTAAATACCGAACACGACGCTGTTGATAGCGATGACGACACGGGGTGAACTGTTTGGGTACTTCTTCCATATTTCCATGTGGCGTTGCCTTCGCAGCTTTCGACTCCATTTAGCGAAGTAACTTTTGCCACTAATAATGAAGTCTAAAGCAACCCCCCGTTACTACCCTGGAAATCGAATTTTGCTGGAACTATCTGCCCGGGCTCGGGCTTAGGGCAGCCTCAGTCTGAGGGCGGCAATGTCTCAGGACGCATCGATTCGCGACGAAGTTGTGCAGTTTGAATGCGTCTTCTGTCTGACGGTGCTGGTGCGACGAGCGACTACCTGGTGCGACATGGAGAAGACAAAGGGCAAGCTGAAGATGAAGTCGATGGTGCAGAAAGTTATGGACACTAGTGAGCGCGTAGAGCCGAGCCTGGAGGATGTCGCAGTAGGTGTTTTGCTTTCACTATGAGGCAGCTAGCTTCTTCCATTTTGTGCTTGGGATGATTTAATGGTTCTCTGATGGCATCTCAATTGACTGGCTATGCGATTTGAAATAGAGCACTACTAGCTGAATGAAAAATTGTGTCCAACTGGGCTTGATAAAGATAATCGGATACGCGATATGTTCAAAGCATGTAACACACGAATCCATTCATTCATTCAATCAAAATGGCACCTTACAGCCACACCGTATAAACATATCCGTAAGCAATCACCGTGTATCCTTGCAGAGACTTATTTTAAATGCCTACGAAGAGGAAGCGCAAGCCAAGGAGGAGGCGTTCTTCAAATTCTTCCAAAAGCTCCTGCTCGAGGATGAAAATTTCGTGGGCCAGCTGCAGACCCAGCAGGAAACGCCCGGGGTAAGTATGGGTCGGCGAGGATTGGCGTGGAGGGCAGACATTCCACCGCCCACCTGTGCTCACCCAACCATGCCATCGTCCATTGAGCTGCCGTCGAAAGGATCACATTACTGATGGATCGTCCTAGTGTAGTTTTTGGCTATCCATTCCGTTTTCGGTTGCTTGTTACGCGAACCGAATCGCGTTTATGACCATTGTACTAATTGTATGCTTTGTTATCTCTTACCTGCACCGTCCCTATGCCCCGTTCCTTGGACCAGTCACGTCAACAAACGGCCGTACACCTGGTAGCTAGCAGACAGACTGGCACCGCGACCGCGATTTTACGAGCGCTGCTCACTGCAGCCGGTAAGGACATACGAACAAAGACTGATGGAGTAAGTATGGGTATTCGATTGCGACGGGTGCACGTCCTGCACCGCTGAGCGACAAATTGGTAGCGACCTCGTTGTTTTCTAACGGCTCCTCGTAACGCTCCACGCTGAGGTGCCCGAGTCTTCCGGCCCTCCTGTTCTTCGGCGAGGTGGCATAAACCATTTTCACGCCCATCGTCGACTTGGGCGCACTCGGGAATTGGCAACTCTCACCGGAAGGGTCCGGGGCACACCGTTGTAATGCTACTTCATACAATGTAAGGTCCCGGGAAAATTGGGCCACGATTGACAGGTGTTTCTGTGTGGAATTTTGCGTCTCTGAGGGGGTAAAATTCAATTTCATGAAGGAGTAGGAAAAGCGGTAAAGTTGTTTTGACCTGATTTTTGCTGCAGAAAGTTGGAGCCAGAAAGGTTCACTGGAAGTTTGCAAATTTGTTTCGTATCGGTTTTGCAATGCATTGTATCGAATAAACAGAGCGATTCACTGGTGATTTGCTTACTGATCCTTTGAAGTGTATAAATATTCAAATGTGTTAATCCTTTGAACTTAGTACTTGATGATTGCCATGTGGAGCTTGTTTAAATGGTAATGCTTAATTCACGCTGTAATTGTAATCAGTTCAGCACCCTTGCTATTCGATCTTTGCTTCGTATCGGAAACATTTGTTGAACGACATGTTCATAGCAACAGGTTTGTAACTGTTGATCGCGTTGAAATTACTTTTGTAATAGTTATCGACCGAAGGCTTGGACGTAGTGTCCAGTTGTGCTTGTGCGTAGTAAATCATGTAATGAATGTCCTTCCTGCTCCTATCTCATTGGCTCTCTCGTTATATAGGAACCGATTGGCAGACAGGAAACAGATAGCAGAAGGACATCATGCGCTGCACGGCACGTTTTTCAAGTGTCTGTGCCGCGCGGAACACTGAACCAATACACACCCGTAGCGCAGTGTAGGTTCAGTTTGTCAAGTCCTGAACGATGTTGTTCAAAACCGAAAACTGAACCGAGCGGAAAACCGAACCCTCCCAAACCCCAAAACCGATCAATATCGCACGATTCGACACGTTGTCTGTTTTGTCTTGTTCCGATGGCAGTGGCCTTTCACGTCGTTCCCTCTCTTTCCGAATGATCCTATGTGGCAGTGTGCAATACAGTGGAATTTTGCCTCACCGTGACGATTGTCCTTCGGAATGCGATTGTTCGTCCTAGTATCGCAGACGAACCGCCTTTAAATAGTAGGTTCAGAGATCAACGAGCAAGGCAAACGGTGGAACCTTTCGTCGAGCTTCGCGCGCTTCTGTTTGCAAAATTAATCGCCATTGCAATTCCAACTGATTGATGGTAAACCGGAAAATCAATACCAACACCCTCGGTCCTCGCTATTAATCAAGGTCTGAGTGCTGAATGGGCTTAGACAATGCTCCTGTTTCAAGGAATGCCGTGGCTGGTATCGATAAGTTGGAGCCATCCTAGGTTTCAATAGAGTCTTTTATTTGCATGGTGAATGCTTCTTAGACACATATTATAAAAGAAACAAAAATTAGATATCCGTACCAAATCTCTTCCATAACACCTCTCTCTCCCTTACATTACGGTAATGGTTATGCCAAAACGAAATAAGTTTGACTAAACATGTTCGCTCTAATAATCGTCTATGGACATTATTTTATAATAACTTTCTATTTGTTACTTTCCGGAAATAATTTCTTCATTTGAATGCCTCCTGAATCTGAGACTTTCCTTGAGCTGGAACTCGAAAACGCTTGCCAAGCGAGAATACACAACAACAAGAACAAAAAAACCTTGTGCGATTACCTTTCGGTTGGATCAATAGCAATAAATAGTAAGAAAACAATTTATGACATTCACCACGTATGGGCTGCGAGTTCCGAAGCCATCGGAACCACCGACCGACAGGGAAATGTGCTGGAGGGAGCGAAGAGGTGTAGGCTTTTCCTCAACCCCTCCTACAACATAGCTGGAAGGCGAAGAATGCAGGGAGGTTCGCACATGCTCGCGTTCCGGTTTCTTTATTTTCGCCTTAAGTAACACTCGCTTCCCTGGGGGAATTTTCTTCACCTACAGGTTGGTCATAACTCACCTGGATCCGCTTGGTGCGGTCCGGCCCTCTTTTCTGCCTACTTTTCGTCCGTTTTAGGTCAGCGGGAGGTCATCCTCAACGCTGTAATTAAGAGCTGGACTTGGGGCCTGCAGCATGCAACCGGAAGCAGGCCTCGGAGCGAGCGTGCCTGTTGCACATTCGCGCCTGTTGGAAGCCGAGGCTGCGTGTTCGGGCAAAGTTTGTTGTGCTTTCTTCGGCAAGCCTCCACGGTGTGAAGGCGGCTCACGCGGTATGGCCCCGGGGAGGTGGCTGTGGCGTGTGGTTTGGAGGCATTTTCAAATAAATGCAATTTATAATTTTATTGCACTCCTACTCCATGCGCTTCATTGTTAGCGGTTGAAGAACGGCACGAGAAACTTTTTGAAAGCGTGCATTTGTCGAAGGCGTGCACAATAAATTCATGAGTATTTTTCCCCCGACAATCTGGAAAAAAGTCCATAAAATAATCCAGCTCTACGGATGAACTCGGGCGATAGAGTGAGACAACTAAACGAAAGCGCACAGGAACACCAGAGGCAAATGTGTTGCCATATGACGATGATGATGATGATGGGAATGGTCGGTGAAGGCAAGGGACAACGCGATGCTTCGAAGTAAGCGCAGGGAAGGGCACTGGTACCTGTTACTACTTTATCCGCCACAAGGCCCGCTTGACAGTTCGATCACCACCACCAGTAGTAAGGTGACAGTCTTGGAGCGCGCGAGTGTGTGGTAAACGCGCGATGCGACCGCGTCGGTTGCGATCTTCCTACCGAGCCAGCCCCAAGGCTGAGCTGCTCCACCGGGACCAGGTACACGGAGGGTGTGTTTGTGTGTTGGCGGGAGGTCTACGAGTTCCCAAGAACCTGCAATGTGATATGCGTGCAGTCAGCGCTTGACCCGGTTGCGGTTCGATTCGGTGAATATCATCGCACCTTCTGGTGGTGGCTGATGGTGCTATGGTGTCTGCTCTGTCAGCTCCGTGCGGAACGCCACGATTCCGTCCGTGTGGAAGCCATTGCGTGAAGGCTCGGCATCAATTCGCCCAAAAACGGCCATCCCTTCGCCCAGACGGGTTCATATACATATCTATCCACACCTTCACCTCTAACCTCAGCACCGGAGGCATCCACGTCCAAGCCAGGGGTACGATTGTCGACCGTAAACAATTCAGCTGATAGCCGGTGAGCCTCCTTCCTGGAGCTTCTTCTTGCAACTTTCCGACTCGGTTCTCGGGGTGCGAAAAGACGCGAAACTTTGCCGAGCATGCACGTTGTCGGAAAAGCCGAACATAATCTGGACAGCTCGTGGAACGATTCCTGCATCATGCCGCTGAAACGAGGAGATGGTTTGGCGGTGCTTATAGCTCGGGTTCGTTTTGTCTGTTCGTTTCTTCTTCTTCTTGTGCTTCTTAAGGCTCTCACTATTCGTACGCACACATTTCAAGCTTCCAAAAGGCCCTCGGAACTGTGGCCATTGAATGTGCCTTCCTTCGTTTTTTTTTCCCCCTGTTATCCGGTGCTCAGTGTGGTGAATTGTGCCAAAATTTGTATTTTTATACCACACCGCTGTTCACGGGGGGGTGCAGATATTTATACGGTATGCGCTTCTTGCGTGGCAAAAGTTCGACCAGAATTTGCTTCCAAGTCCTTCACAGTGCTAGGGAGTGAGAGAGATAGAGCAAGAGGACTGTAAAATGAGGCACAGTAGGAGAAAGTCTGTTTGGTTTTATCACTCCGGGCATGGGTAGAGTTTCCTTTAATTTCCGAGGGCACATTAGATAGTGGTGGTGTTGGAGGTTCCCTAGCCGGGCCTCAAAACTATCTTGCGGACTCGTGCTAAATTGCCACCGTTTGAAATGCAAACGTTTAACACCTCCTTTAGGCTCCGGGGTTCGCGGTTGTCTGCACGGACGGAGGAGCCGTACGGCAGGACTTGATTATTCGCCTTCCATGCCGGTCTTCCTAGCTGGCGTCTGGTGTCTGGAGTGGTGTCACTGTGTGCACGGAGGTGGTGAGAGGGGGGGAGTAAAATTAAATACCCTTATAATAACGGCATCGTCGGTGCTATCATCGGTGCGCCCACGACGTGGAATATCATTATCGTCGGACGCTCTCCTGGCCTACCACCGCGGGTGGGTTGGTGCTGTAGGGTGGCAAGGCACAGTGATTGTTGTGGTAGTTGTAGGGATGCTCCGAACGAACACACACTATCACACCGGAAACCCGATGCGACCGACACAGCCGTGTAGCCATTTGGCAGTCCGATAACGATTGGGGCCGATTCGGTACGCGAAGCGAAGCGCAGTCGAAGCTCGCACCGAATCACTCTCGAACGGCTGGCAGAAGGCAACGCAGGTGGGGACAGGGAGGGTGAGGTGCCTAAGGCTCGTTTCACCCACCCCGTTCGAAATTCGCGTTTCGAAGGACTTTTATTGTGACGGATCGCAGACGGAGTCGGCCGGATAGGAGGCGGCCGAGCGTGAGGAAAGGATGGCTGTGGCAGCAGTGAAGCAGCGAGCCACGAAGCCAAGGCAAATCGGTACGAAATTGCGCGCATCAGTAGTTCAAATATGACAGTTGGCACGGTAGGACCATGTCCAACTTCGGCAAGCGCTTCCAGAATGTACAGTCGAAGTACGCCAAGTTCAACCCGATCAAGGCGGCCGTCCAGGCGGAGGTGGACCGTGCGTCGGCCGACGGCAGCTCGCCGCGCACGCCAACCAAGTCACCGACGGAACTGACCGCGGCCTCCTTCTCCGCCGCCTACGCCAGCAACGCAACCGAGGTAAATCCACAGGGTGGGCAGATGGGGCGGACCGGGCTGCTGACCGTTGGGCCGCCGGCGGACGCGGGCACCGCTGGCCCCGGGTCCAGGCGCACCAGCAGCAGCACCAGCAGCACCACCACCACCACCACCACCAGGGGGAACCGCCGGTCCTCATCGATCGTACCGCGCCGCCGGGCGGGCGGGGTGCGGGCGCGGCCCGCGGAGCGCGAGCGGGAGCGGGAGCGGCAACGGGACGGGGTCGGGGTGCACCGGCTCGCTACCAATTTTATCTCGCTCAGCTTCCGCCGGAAGCAGCGTCGGCGGGCCGCCACGTGGAAAGAGATTGTAAGGCATAATTTTTTACAGAAAGGCAAGATCCCGCTGCTGCTCGCCGTCGAGGCTGGCAACCAGTCTATGTGCAGGGAGCTACTCTCGTCCCAGACGGCGGATCAGCTGAAGGTGAGTAGCGTCGGACCGTGGATCGTCAGGATAAATCGCCCATCCATCCATCCATCCACGAGAGAGCGCATCTTCGTGTCGAGGATCCGGAGAGAGTTGTGTGAATGTGGCACTTTGCCGATGCTACGGATGCGGTTTAAGTGTTCCTTTTACGTTTGTGTGATTATGTGTGTTTGCCTGTTTGTGTGTGCATTTGCGTACATATTGGCTGTTGAGTCCACAATTTCGTGCGTACGAGTGTCAGTGTTGCCCGCAACCCAAGCATCCTGAGCAATGTATAACCAAGCTAGGTGCGTTTGTGTCCTTCCTCCATGAATGCAATGAAAGAGTGAAAATTTGTGTGCACATCCCTTCCATCTCACATCAAGTCGCTTTTACAACACCCTCGATTGGAAGCCAAGTGAGTCTCACAAGCACAAGTTATTGCAACATCCACCCCCAAAGTGGAATCACACGAATCCAACGATCCAACAATGAAGGAAATGAAAATTAAAGCTGGTAGTGAAACTGCATTCAGCACGGTTACGTAACGTTTGTGCATCGTGTAGCACCATGGAGCAGAAGTTTTGTGCAAACCCGTCAATCAATGCACCCGACGAATGTTGCACCATCGTACTGGTGGAGGTGCTCCGTCGGTGGAGTAGCCAAGAAAGTAGCCAATTCGCAAGTCGCTAGTAACACCGTCCGCTGTGTGGCGGAGGTCCCTGGCAGAGGTGCATGGAAATGGAGGTGGTGCGGAGTGGAGTGTTTGTGATTAAACTCGAACGGTGGTCTGATGGCACCGAGTGCATCATATCCGGTGAAGACACACGTCGGAGTAACTGACCCACTTAGGTGCCCTGAAGAAGTATGGCGGAATGCGCGTGGACACGCCAGTTTGTGTGGAAATCCCTTCCGTTGATCTTCCAATAACAATAAAATGTGGTGGTCGGGTGTGTAGTGTTGCGCTTGCTGGTCCGTGACAAAACCCATTCGTTTGGGTTCGCAGTTTTTTTTGTTCAACCCGGAGCGGAATCAAACCAATCGCGCGCCAAGATTCGGTGGCCCTGGAATGATTGATTTTTAGTGCTTCCACCGCTCGCTTCATCCGCCAACCGGCCGTAACGTGAATTTGCGAACCGTCCCCGTCTTTGGGCCGATAAAATGAAGGAGGAAAAAACACGAAAACAACTAGTAAGAATTGTTGTTCAATGTTGCTGCCATCGTCCCCACGGTGACGGTTCGGTTCTGTCTTCGGTGTCCGCCTGCCGCTCGAGCAGGAACTGGACGAACTTGTGTTTGTTTTGTCTCGTCCTGCACACCCCTGCCGCCACCCACCGCTCGGAATCGCTGCTCAGCGTGTTAAAGGTGCACCCGGACAGGGATTGGCTTTATTCGAACCCTTGCGCGGAGGAAGAAGACGGAGCAAAACATTCCATCACAGAGCAGGATCGCGTAGCTACGATGACGAAGGGCACCGGGAAACCCTTCAACCAACGCTCCACTCCTCCACCTCACCCTTTTCACACGACTCGAATGTTTGCGATTTTAAACTCCGCGCCAATCGCGAAATATCGGCTCATCGGGTGCGAAAAACATATTTTGCACCCACTCCTCCATTGCGACACACGGTATTTGGCAGAGCAAATAGCAGCTTTTCTAACGACCCTTGTGAGCGATACACAGGTTTGGTGAATTCTTTCACGTTCAGGGACTCGGCCAGGGGGCGCAAATTGGCTGTTGCTATTTGTTTCAACGTTTTATTGAAGTCATTCTTCAAGCTCCTGAATATTTTCTGTATCCTTGTTTCACGTTTGCCCCACGGCCAATGTTTGACTGATAACAATTATAAACAGCACTTCCGGGGGCTATTAATGAGTTGCCAACATCAAAGGAAAGTCAGCCTTTCTTTCGACGACGGGTGAAGCGAAACAGACTGTCTTCGCTGGCAGACAGAAGTGATAATCGATCGAATCGCCCCACCAAAAAGGAACTAGTTTGTGTATGCTATTAACATTACCCACCGGCAGCAAATTAAACATTTTTAACAATATTTAATTCATTAGGGGTTCAACGAACTAGTGGTTTGGTAGCATGGTGTCCCGGAGAACTTCTCCGATATTACCTGCCAAATAATGTTAGGTTCTTGACTCTTACACCTGTTGACAAGTAAAAGCGTTATTCTTATTCATATAGATAAACACTACGCGAACCGTGTCGTGCTAAAATGTTAAATTAATTATGTTTCCTTATGCACCATTCGTCGACTGACAAGTGTGAACAACGCAGTGTCCAGCACGTTGTGTGTTAATTTGTCCTCCTCCATGAAATTTCCCTTCCGTGCACGGTTTGTTTTTTTTTCGCTTGTTTTCCTTGCCATGCAAAAGTGTCCGCTTGAACTTCCACCACTTCCACTGTAGAAGCCACTTGAACTTAAACTTCTCAATTCCATGCCGTGGCATGCTTCGAGCTGTTGGCACCATTGTTGCGCGCTGCTTCTTCGCGCAATGCCTGGTGGGATGGGTTTTCTGTAGGTGATACGACGAGTTGCATCCTTGGTTTTTTCCCACCTGCTGTGCGATGGCCCCACTTGGCAGAACGCGTGACATAAGTCACTGCAAAACGAGGTGGCGATGGAACAGAGCAAACGGAGCGAAGGAAAAAAGGAGACAGAAGTGAAATAGAAACGGTACCACCTTGGAATGAGGAGAGAGGGTGACGGTGAAGGCTGGTCACCGAAACCTTCACCTTATAAATCAGTACCTTGTCAGCTGATACGGAGTATCCATGCGGGAGGCCTAGCCTAGTGGGTTGCTTTGCGTTGAGGTGTTGCGATAAGGACGTCCCTAGGCGGAGTTTACCATTCGTCATCATCGGATACAGGGACTGCCTTTATGCAACAGAAGAAAAAAACAATCCCGAGGAACGATCTATAAAACAGTTATTAAAACCGAAGCTTCATCAGCGGATAAGAGAGTCAATTACGTACGGTCGGGACTAGAAGAAATCCTATAAAAACGCGAATTATTCGCGTGAAAAAAAGGCAACCAGGGCTCCGGAAATGGGTGCAAAAACCAGACCACTAGAAGACATGTCAACGAAGTTCCGTTAGCCATTCCTTAGCCTAGTCGGTTTTTCCGTTGTTTTGCTCCTTCCGTACTCCGAACCTCTAACAGTTCTTTCAAAAAAAGGGAACAAAATAGCTTGAGGCGGAACCGACGCGCTCTTGGAAGATGGATATGGGGGCAGAGACCGAAAGGCAAAGCAAAAAAAAAAAAAATTGGACTGCAGGGACTCTCGTGAGTCTGCCGAGAAAGACGGATGACCGAATAGAAAGCGGAAAAGCCTACGCCGGACTAAGCGGTGATAAAAGAAATACACCACCTCGGTGGACAGTCGGCCGGTCGGTTCCAATCAGCAAAAAGCGGAACTTTCGTCGACGGTCGCTGGAAGCACAGGCGAGTTGAGACCGGAGTTGGATTCAACAAACAGTCCACACGTATGCCACCGCCTTCCCTCCACGACGGGCAGGTGGTCTTTAAATATAAACAATCGTTCAGCTACATAAACATATTCGTCGACTTTGGTGCTGCTTTAGGAGGCCGAGGCGAACTGATGAAAAAACAAAAGCTAAGCTACAAAAATGTATGGTAAGTAGTGAAATGAAACGTGGACCACTGGAACCCTGTGTGCATTTACGGGCTAGAATAGAAGGGCCACGAGGGATCCCCTGGCCAAACTCGGGACGCACGAGAAACGATGACGACAGTTTCCCGATGGAGGCGCCCGGTGTCCACTCCGTCTGTCCGGAGCTGCAGTTGCAAAATGCATTCGTCGCGAGCTGGTGGTGCGTTTGGTACGACGCGCGAGGTCTCCCCAGGGAAAAGTCCCGTGAGCACCGTGCAGTTGGTCGGCCTCCACGTGAACGATGTGCCAGATGTTGCATAATTCTGCTGAATAGTGTTGCACTCCCAATTCAACGCGTGGAGAGAACGAAATTTTGTCCTCGTGTGAGCAAAATTTTGAACATCATCAACCATTCCATCGT